>CM053784.1:693892073-694107073 GCA_028749045.1 Cupressus sempervirens
CTCTATTGAATTCATTCCTTGTGTTCAAAACACAAAAGCTGACTCCTTAGCTGTCTTAGCATCACTGCTGCTACCACATCCTGAATTCAAAAGTGATACTTATAGGATTGAAGTGATTTATAGACCTAAGGTCCCAGAAAATGTTAACCATTGGCAAGTTTTTAATGATGATGTACAATTAAAGGAATTTATAACATGCGCTGGCGATTTTGCTGAAACCTTCTTTGAAGGGTCCGAACATTGTGGTAAACCCATTGGGGAAGAATCAATGGAAACAGGCGAGGTGATTCAACTCTCAGGAAATAGGATCCCTCAAGGTTTGGTTTCCCTTGAACATCTTTTTGGTAGAAAAGATGACAACACTCTAAATAAAGATGTTGACTCTGATAAGAAAGAAGAAGAACCTGGCAAGATCAACATTGGGAATGCAAAAAATCCTAAGTGGATTTCTATAGGACGAACTTGTTCTGTAAAGGAAAAGGAGAATTTGTCTGAACTCTTAATTAGATATCAGGATGTTTTTGCATGGAGTTACAGTGATTTAAAAAATTTCAGAAACGGCGAATTTGTGCATCATATACCGTTGAAACCAGGGGCTACCACCTTTAGACAAAAACTCAGGAATTACAACCCCAAAGTTTCAGAAGCTATTTTTTGAGAAGTGGAAAAGATGTTGAAGGCTCGTATAATTTACCCAATACATCATTCAACATGGGTGGAAAATATCGTCCCTATAAGGAAAAATAATGGGGAAATAAGAATCTGCATGGATTTTAGGAATTTGAATCAAGCAAGCCTCAAAGACAACTATGCACTTCCTACTATGGACCACGTCCTACAAACAGTTGTCGGATCTGAAGTAATGTCTATGCTTGATGGCTCTTCAGGATATAATCAGATCAGTGTCGCCTCAGAAGATCAACACAAGACAGCCTTCATTACTCCTTGGGGCACCTTCGCTTATAACCGAATGCCTTTTGGTCTAATTAACGTTGGGGCAACTTTTCAACGTGCTATGAACTCCTCCTTCAAGGACCTCTGAGATAGGATAATCATTATATATCTTGATGATTTGACTATCTATTCAAAAAGGAGGAAACATCATTTGAGAGATTTGGAAAAAGTACTGGGTAGATGCAAACAACACGATATTTGTTTGAACCCTAAAAAGTTTGTGTTCTTCATGGAAGAAGGTAAATTGCTTGAGCATATTATTTCCAAAGAGGGCATAAAAATTGATCCTGAGAGGGTGAAAGCCATACAAAAACTGGTTCTGCCTACCAATAGAAGTGACCTGAAATCTTTCTTCAGTCAGATCAATTTCTTGAGAAATTTTGTACCCGAATTCTCTGAGAAGGTGAAATATATGCTAGATATGATGAGCAAAAAATCCTTTCAGATGGCAAGAGGAGGGTAAAAAGGCCTTCGAAGACATCAAAATAGCTATTGCAAGTGCCCCAATGCTGGTGAGTCCTAACTTTGAAAAGAATTTCATTATCTATTGTTATGCTTCTGAACACTCTCTATCCAGTATTCTAACTCAGCAGAATGATGAAGGAGAAGAGGTTCCCATCGCCTTTATGAGTGTTCCCCTAAAGAGGCATGAATTGAATTACACTCCTATTGAAAAACATGCATTCGCTGTAGTAAAGGCATTGAAACAATTTAGGTATTATATCCTACATTCTCATTCTATCGTGTATGTACCTGAAACCGTAGTCAAAAGCATTTTAACTCAACAAGAAGTAGGGATGAATAAACGGGCGGTTTGGGTGACTAGAGTCCAAGAATATGATCTGACTATCACGCCTAATTCTCTGGTGAGAGGGCACAGTCTGTGCAAATTGATAGCTGAATGTAGAGACACATCCCCTGATAAATTTGAGGAAGCCTCTGCAGTCTTATTGGTTAGCCTAACAAATTCTTGGTTCTCAGACATTGCATATTTTCTATCATACGGTGAATGCCCACCAAATATGAATCATAAAGGGAGACAAAATTTAAGATTGAAAGTAGCAAAATATGTGATTTCAAATGGTGTTCTTTATAAGAGGGGAATTGATGGGACCTTTTTAAGGTGTGTGGACACAGAACAACAGAAAAAATTGTTAAAAGCATATCATTCAGAGGCTTGCGGAGGACACTTCTCATCCACTATTACCGCTTTTAAAATTCTCAAGAATTTTTTCTACTGGCCAGGAATGTTCAAAGATGCTTATAAATTTTTGAAAAACTACAAAAAATGTTAGCTTTTTACTAAACGGCCTCAATTAGCAGCATTGCTGCTCAGGCTTGTGGTAATTGATGAGCCTTTTCAACAATGGGGTATTGATTTTATCAGACCCATAAATCCTCCATCAAGTGCCAGACATACCTACATTTTAACAACAACAAACTATTTCACTAAATGGGTGGAAGCGATACCAACAAAGAAATCTAACTCCCAAGTAGTGTGCGAGTTCCTGATGGAGTAGATTTTTGTCAAATTTGGCGTACCTCAAAAAATAGTTTCAGATAATGCCACTTATTTTTCATCAGAAGAGATATCTCTTTTCTGTTATGAACATGGTGTATCCTTGGCTCATTCGTCAGATTACTTCCCACAAGGGAACGGGCAAGCGGAATCCAGCAATAAAAATCTAGTGGCCATCATTAAAAAATTGGTTTCTGGAGATTGGCACAAGAGACTTTATGAAGCATTATGGGCAGATTGGATTACACCAAAAAGAGCCATTGGAATGGCTCCCTTTGAACTAGTATATGGGATTGGGGCTCAGATATCCTTACCTTTGGAGTTATCAGCTGCAAAATTGCAATCAGTCATAGAGGATCAATTCTTTAAGAATTCATTGGAAAAAAAAGTCATGTATCAGCACAAGTTGGAAAATGAGAGATGCAAACTGGTTGACCATATCACAGAACACCAGATAAATGTAAAATGTATCTTTGATAGAAGAGCTCGACCAAGAAATTTCCTTAAGCATGATGAAGTACTCTTGTGGGATGAGACGAAAGAACCAAAAGGAACACATGGAAAATTTGAATCCCTTTGGAAAGGTCCATTCTTCATTTAAGAGATTGTTGGCCCTAATACTTTCCGATTGAGATATCCAGACGGAACAAATCTACCTTTTACATATAATGGGCAAGATTTGAAGTTGGTCAAATTCTGAGTTTTGATGTTCCCTGCCATGTACATAGCAATTTTTTCATGTTTAGTTCTTCTTGTTCTTCTTGCTTTCTTTCTCGTTTGTTTTTGTTCCATTTTTGTTGCCCTTTTTTTGAGTTCTCCGTGTATTCTGCATACACAGTCCCCAGCAGAGTCGCCAAAAATCTATTGGTGTTAGTTGTGTGTAGAGTCACCTAACTCTTTTCCCAAGGATCTTCTTCAAACCTCCCTCTACCTATATTTGTTTGAAGTCTTCTCCTCATCACTTTTTCCTTCTCCGCTCCTTGAAGTTGTTGTCACAAGCTTCCATGGTTGTGATCCCCTTTCTTTGAACCGTTTTGAACCACTTTGAACCTTAACTCAAAGTAATTTGAAGTAGTTCAACCTAAGATTTTCATACTAATGCTTCTTCCTTTGGCAGGAAGTTCTCTTTATGCAGTGGCCTTCATTGAAGCACTTCGAACCACTTTGAGTCTCAGT
The DNA here is from genome assembly GCA_028749045.1 of Cupressus sempervirens. Taxonomy (NCBI): domain Eukaryota; kingdom Viridiplantae; phylum Streptophyta; class Pinopsida; order Cupressales; family Cupressaceae; genus Cupressus; species Cupressus sempervirens. Next base: position 693,895,723 of record CM053784.1, read on the forward strand.
TCAAAGCAGTTCAAAGTAGTTCTTGATCAGAATGGATGGCGATAATTTGTTTCTAAAATATGGCGCGCCGCCTTTCCACAATCAATTAAGGCTCGTGTTAGATATCAAAAATCAAAAGATTTTGTTCTTTTTCCAAGGAGGAAGTCATCATCATTAGGAGTGGGAGAAAAAATCTTTGACTTGAAGGATGATCGGATATTGTACAAAATTGATCATTGTTGATTTATGTGAAAAGGGAAATCATTAAATGAAAAGCTCATGCTACAATGTTTCGAACGTGCCAAGGTTGATATGAGGTGATATGCCATCATGTCCATTAATGATCCAATACTTCCGCATGCAAATCTTTCCTTTAATAAAACCATTCAGTAGCTCAGTAAGCTACTTTGTAAGAGAGAAGGAGCTATTAAGGAAGGTAGAGGAAGTCATTTGGTTTTCAGCGTAAAGCAGGTGAGAATTTAGACATCTTTGTTTTGTTCTGCAAATCTGTTATTTTCAAAAGGATTGTCTAGTAGAGGTTTTGCTTGTTTTGTTGAAAATGAAGTCAGTCTTGCACTTTTTCGACAATGCTTCTAGCCTAGAATGTAAGAGACCAGTGATCTGTGATACAAATTTAGAAGGGGTAAATGTGGAAAAGTTGCAAATGAATTTTCTTGAGAATACCAAAGAGGTTAAGGGGTGCATGGAAGTGTTAACAAGTGGGTTGATTGAAGCCGCTGCCTTTCCTCCTGCTTTCGTAAGCCCTGAACTTCTGCAACTTTGCATTGACCATTATGATGTTAGGAGTAGAAGCATAATAGATGTGAATGGAAATGCAATACTTTCTATCTCAAGGGAAACCATTTCATCTATTTTATGATTAACAACAAATACCTTTGCTGCATTTTCACCCACTCAAGCTTTGGTTGAATACAAGGAAACCCCTAACGTTTTCCAAAACACCCTTGCCAGAAACTAGACCGAAGTTAACTATGGAGGTGGGTCTAGGCTACCCAAAGTCATTATGAAAGATCACATGAAACCCCATATACATGACCTGGTTGTATTATTGCACAGGGTGAAGGGTTCAACTGATGTGTATTTGTTTGAAGAATGGATGTATAGATATATTGAAATTATCTTGAAAGGCGAGCAGTGGATGGATTGGGCGGAGATCATTGCCAATTCCTTGAGGAACCAACTCAGAAGGGCCAAAGAATCTCGCGAGGATTTCTATATGGCTTCATATTTGACTTATTGTATTGTCTGTACATGTGATCTCACTATCCTTCCACATGGGGTATGGAATGAAGAAATAACCGTTTTCTAGTATTGTCCTTTGTTGCAGAAAGATCGAGTTTTAGAAGATTTTTGTAAGGTGCATGATGTAGTGTATGGAAGTGATTATTTGACTCTAAAGGGTGTTCAGGTGCCACGACTTTCTTCTGAGGCACAGAAGCTAGTTCAACAATATGGGAGTCATTTCATTCAATTTCCCAGGTTCACATATTTAAGAGTTGGAGGCTTTGAGGATGAACCTCTGAAATTACCCCGATATGCTCTCGATTGTTTCATTTTGGCCGAATTATGTAGACAACTTTTCTCAGTCATTAAAGATAATCTTCCTCAGGAGAATTGGGAAATAGCTTTCCCTATCGCATTGGACTCCTTAGTCTGTTCTAACATGAATAATGCTTCCATCATTGGTAACAATTTGTTGGGATTCAATCTTGGTTTCTACCACAGCAGGAGAAACTTTGATAGTAGGGGATATGCAGCTCTAACCCTTGGCCTTGAAGTAAATCTTTCGGGCACACCTCATTTAGAAGATCTATGAAGAGACTGTGGAAATGAAGAAGAGGTCTTGAAGAAAGACCATTCTAGATTAACCATACAACAAATCAATTCGTTCAGATTGAAGTTCAAAACACAAGGAATTATTGAAGACAGTTCATACTTAATTGAACCTGGTTGGGAAGAATCAAATGAGGCAAATTTTCTAGCAGTAGATTGGAGCAAAGAGGAGGAAGATGATATTAATTTGAGAGCTAGATCCATATTGACCTATACAGATGATTGGCTACAGAGGAAAAAAGGAGGAAATATCAATGAGTCTTCTCCTAGGGTGGTTTCTTCCCTAGGACCACTTCAATCTAACATTCCATTTTCTCATATTGCAGGGGATGCACCGATTCCAGAAAAGAAATTGAGGTCCTCTCTCCATTCACAAGCTACGGCTCCTAGGACGAGATCCCAATCCAAATTCAAAGCCTCAAAGCAGCCTAGTGTTCAGAAACAAAAGATGACATCTCAGGGGCAAAGTTCAGATGATAAATTTGTTTCCCCTGACGAAGTAGATGGTGAAGTCCAATTCATTGAAGCCCTAAGAATAGATCAGCCTAAATTCTTAACTCCAACTCGGGACACTCAGGTAATGTCAACCACTTCTTTTGTCCCTTCGTGGTTGTCAAATTCAATCAACAAGAAATAGAGTCTACAGCCGGTATCCACACCAGTAAAGGACATAGTCACTAGATATGTGGCCAGAGGTTCTAAGACAAAGAAAGTAAAAACGGATGCTTGTCTCACCAAAAACTCGGTGACAGGAAAAATCACAGCAGAGGTGGCCACTTATAAACAAAAGAAAGAATCTGGGAAGATCGAGGATGAAGGGTTCCAAGTTACTTCTTTTCAATTAGGTTCTATAAATAGTACTGGCAACAATTTCTTTAAGTTCTCTACTGACCACATGCTCACACAATCAGAGAGATTCCAAGGAAAAGAAAGAACTAAAGGCAATGGTGGTGACAATGGCCGCATCTATCAATTCTCTGATCAACCTAGGCGATTCTCCTATAATTCAGGTTCCACAACCTTTTGACCCCAACTCTGTTGAGAGCCAGCAATTGATGAAACAGATGCAGAAGGGAAAACTATTAGCTTATGCTATGACTAACTGGGCGAATAACATAATAAATCAAGGAAATAAATTCATTTCTGAAGTTGTCAGCATCTACTCTGAAGGTGAAATGCTTCTAGGGGAGATTCAAACCTTGATCTCAATATGGGAAATAGAATTAGCACGCTGTCAAGCTGTGGTTCTATAGGTCTCAGAGGTTGAAAATTTCAGGGTCCCCAAATTCCTGAGTGAAAATCCTATGAAGGCTGTGGACCCCTGCATACTTTTCATTTTGAAGAATAATATGTGTTCGAAACAGTCCATTTACAAAGAGACCATCAAAGAAATACAAAGCATCGAAAGTAAAATCACCAGAGTGCACGAGGAGCTAGTAAAGGACATGAAGATTGTCAATCCTACGGGCATCTTACAATTTGAGGAAGGGAATATGGACACTGAAATATTAATCAAGAGTTTCACCGAGGCAGTAGAATAGATTAGGGACAAAGAATCGTCGAAGGCCGATGATTTCACCTCCTTGGCAAGCATTGAATCTATGTTGTGCCTTAATGAGAGCTTGATGCCACATCAGAACCGAAAGGGAAAAGAGTATAAGTGGCAGAAAGACCCATGCAGAGCCTGGGTGATGAGCTTGAAGAAACCATACTCCCATGCTACGCAGGAATTTGTATCCACGTTTCAGAGTTGGAAGCTGGTGCATCAAACCATTGGAGAAGAGGAGAAAAATGACACGGATATTGGGAGTTGAACAGTCGCCAGTTGGGGCTTTTCTTTTTTATAACTATTTTCTAGTTTTATAACTGTTTCTTGTACCACTCTGATAGGGCTGGGTTTTAATGGAGGCCCTTCAGGTTTGAAAAACTATAAATGCTGGGGCATTGAACTGTGTTTTTTTTTGGGGAAGCAAATAGGGGATAGAAAATAGAGATTAGATAGCAATATTTTAACATAGATTTGATTTTGATAACAATATTTTGGGAACCAGTATATGAATGTTTGGCTTTCAAGGACTTGGTGCATTAAAGTTCGAATATACATATATGAAGAATTTTGAATTATGCTTTGAAACTTTGTGTTCAGAGTGTTGAATTATTATTACTTTGTGAATGTGATTTGACATTTTCGAAAATCCCAAACTGCTGTTGTTTGATTGTAAGTTCTTTAAAAGATTTTTTTTTCATTCATTGTTAATGATACATGTTAAAATTTAAGCAGTTCATTCTTTGAAGTGAATTTTCTTCTCTACATTAGTTCAGTTTGTTCATCTTCGAGCAGTTCCTTTTTATATAATTACCTCACTACCTAGGAGTAGTTGAGAGATCTTTATGCACTTTGGGAAAAGTGTGAAAATGATTTCAAATTTATTTCAAATCTAATAAGGGAGCTGTACCTTTAGAAATTCAGAGAGGAAGTATAAAGTAAGATAAGAGTGCTTCCTCAACTGCAGTGAATGATTTTGTTCTTTGTGATATTTGGGTATAGAGCTAATTTGGTAAACCAATTAAAAGGACAAATCTGTTCACTAACAGCATGTTAGGAATACCTCGTTATATACACTGGTCATCTCCCACTTGTTGGAAATTAAAAACAATTAGGGATTTATTTTGTTCCCCTAGTTGGAAAGAGTATATATCTAATGATGTACATTTTACACCTATATGGCATTATTGGGCATATGTTTTGTATAATTTTTTCTATGTATGTCATTTTTTACATATATTTCATGTATGATATTATTAGACATATGCTTATGATGTTTCAAATTATTGATAAATGAATTATATGATATTGTTAGACCTGATGGAATCAACTTTGATTGTTTGTTATCACATTGGTTTGATGCTTGTATTCAATCAATCAACATATTTTCCTTTTAATTCTTCCACATTTGGCATATCCATCTAACAATGAACTTATGATACTCTCATCAAGAAGTGCATGATTGCATGGTTTTATGGTGGATGTCCCTCTCTCTTTTAAATTCCAATTTTATTCATCTACATGAGTAAGGGAGATCAATTTCATTTCTTTCAATTATATTTAAAGGTCATTAAAGTTTTTTCAAACAATGTGATTAAATAAATATTATTCAGCATTTACCTCTATCATGAAGGTTGATTCATTCCTCCTCTTATTTTACCAAATAATTTGGATGAATCACCCATGGCTCCTTACATTTCTTGAAGAAAATTTTCAAATACTTTGCAACATGTCTTCTCTTCTTCCATATAGTTCATGTTCATTGAAGACATTTGGTCAAACAATATATATGCTTTGTATATTCTCACAGCACCAATAGTCATGGTACAATGCTTACAAGATCCATAGTTGAAGAGAAGCTATGTGAAGCTTCTAGAACCATGGACCTATACTTAATTTAGTATTATTGCATCCATGTTACTTATGAAAGTGAAAATTTCACATAGATAAGTAGGGAAACCAAAATTGAAAGCCAAACTTAACATAGAAAAGTAAAGCAAGCCTCAACTATATTCTCATTAAACATTGTGAATTCAAATATCTTTGACAAGGCATATCTCGGAGCTCGTGCAAGATATGGATAGGTTCTAGTTCCTACAAGATCGTGTTACAGAGACCTACAATAACCTCTCTCGCTTTTTGGAGATCACATTTTGTTTTCATTCTACAATGCCATCTCGGGTGATGTTGAAACTTGCAGTATTGGCGAGTACAAAGTTGCCAACTGCCAAATGTCTCTCATCTTTCGTCGTGGGATCAAACTATCTACTCCATTAGCTCCGAGTGGCTGGGTAAACCCTATGGACAACCTCATCTTGTCCCCTTAAGTGCTCGAACGTTCTCAGGCACGCTGAACCGAAATGTCCCTAAGGGTCACTAAATGCCACAGAGCTGCAATCTTTGACAGGGTATATCTTGGAGCTCGTGTGAGATATGGATAAGATTCTAGTTCCTATAGGACCATGTTATAGAGACCTACAATAACCTCTCTCACTTTTTGGAGATCGCATTCTATTCTCATTCTACAATGCCATCTCGGGTGATGCTGAAACTTGCAGTGTTGGCCAGTACAAAGTTGCCAACTGCCAAATCTCTCTCATCTTTCATCGTGGGATCAAACTATCTGCTCCATTAGCTCTGGGTGTCTGGGTAAACCCTATCCCCAACCTCATCTTGTCCCCTTCAATGCTTGAACGTTCTCAGGCATGCTGAACCGGAATGTCCCTAAGGGTCACTAAATGCCACAAGGATGCAATCTTTGATGGGGCATATCTCAGAGCTCGCGCGAGATATGGATGAGATTCTAGTTCCTACAGGACTGTGTTACAAAGACCTAAAATAACCTCTCTCACTTTTTGGAGATCGCAGTTCATTTTCATTCTATAATGCCATCTCAAGTGATGCTGAAACTTGCAATGTTGGCCAATACAAAATTGCCAACTGCCAAATCTCTCTCATCTTTCATCGTGGGATCAAACTGTTTGCTCCATTAGCTCCGGGTGGCCGAGTAAACCCTATCCCCAACCTCGTCTTGTCCCCTTCAGTGCTCAAACGTTCTCAGGCACACTGAACCGTAATGTCCCTAAGGGTCACTAAATGCCATAGGGCTGCAATCTTTGACGAGGCATATCTCGAAGCTCGTGTGAGATATGGATGAGATTCCAATTCCTACAAGACTGTGTTGTAGAGACCTACAATAACCTCTCTCACTTTTTGGAGGTCGCATTTCATTTTCATTCTATAATGCCATCTCGAATGATGTTAAAACTTGCAGTGTTGGCCAGTACAAAGTTGCCAACTGCCAAATCTCTCTCATCTTTCGTCGTCGGTTCAAACTGTCTGCTCCATTAGCTTCGGGTGGCCGGGGAAACTCTATCCCCAACCTTGTCTTGTCCCATTCAGTGCTCAAACGTTCTCAGGCATGCTGAACTGGAATGTCCATAAGGGTCACTAAATTCCACAGGGTTGCAATCTTTGACGGGGCATATCTCAGAGCTCGTGCGAGATATGAATGAGATTCTAGTTCCTACAAGACTGTGTTGTAGAGATCTACAATAACCTCTCTCAATTTTTGGAGATCGCATTCCGTTTTCATTCTACAATGCCATCTCAGGTGATGTTGAAACTTGCAGTGTTGGCCAGTACAAAGTTGCCAACTGCCAAATCTCTCTCATCTTTCATCGTGGGATCAAACTGTCTGCTCCATTAGCTCCAAGTGGCCAGGTAAACCCTATCCCCAACCTCATCTTGTCCCCTTTAGTGCTCGAACGTTCTCAGGCACGCTGAACTGGAATGTCCCTAAGGGTCACTAAATCCCATAGGGCTGCAATCTTTGATGGGGAATATCTCGGAGCTCGTGCGAGATATGGATGAGATTCCAATTCCTATAGGATTGTGTTGCAGAGACCTACAATAACCTCTCTCTCTTTTTGGAGATCGCATTCCATTTTCATTCTACAATGCCATCTCGGGTGATGTTGAAACTTGCAATGTTGGCCAGTACAAAGTTGCCAACTACCAAATCTCTCTCATCTTTTGTCGTGGGATCAAACTGTCTGCTCCATTAGCTCCAAGTGGCCGGGTAAACCCTATCCCCAACCTTTTCTTTTCCCCTTCAGTGCTCAAACATTCTTAGGCACGCTGAACTGGAATGTCCCTAAGGGTCACTAAATGCCACAGGGCTACAATCTTTGACAGGGCATATCTCAGAGCTCGTGCAAGATATGGATGAGATTCTAATTCCTATAGGACCATGTTGCAGAGACCTACAATAACCTCTCTCACTTTTTGGAGATCGCATTTCATTTTTATTTTATAATGCCATCTCGGGTGATGCTGAAACTTGCAAAGTTGGCCAGTACAAAGTTGCCAACTGCCAAATCTCTCTCATCTTTCGTCGTGGGATCAAACTGTCTACTCCATTAGCTTCGAGTGGCTAGGTAAACCCTATCCCCAACTTCATCTTATCCCCTTCAATGCTCAAACGTTCTCAGGCACGCTCAACCGAAATGTCCCTAAGGGTCACTAAATGCCACAAGGCTGCAATCTTTGACGGGGCATATCTCGGAGCTCGTGCGAGATATGAATGAGATTCTAGTTCCTACAAGACCATGTTGTAGAGACCTACAATAACCTCTCTCGCTTTTTGGAGATTACATTCTTTTTTCATTCTACAACGCCATCTTGGGTGATGCTGAAACTTGCAGTGTTGGCCAGTACAAAGTTGCCAACTGCCAAATCTCTCTCATCTTTCATCGTGGGATCAAACTGTCTGCTCCATTAGCTCTAGGTGGCTAGGCAAACCCTATTCCCAACCTCATCTTGTCCCCTTCAGTGCTTGAACGTTCTCAGGCACGCTCCACTGGAATGTCCCTAAGGGTCACTAAATGCCACAGGGCTGCAATCTTTGATGGGGCATATCTCGGAGCTCGTGCAAGATATGGTGAGATTCCAATTCCTACAGGACCGTGTTACAGAGACCTATAATAACCTCTCTCACTTTTTGGAGATCCCATTCCATTTTCATTCTACAATGCCATCTCGGGTGATGCATATCTTAATTATATTGTTGGAAAGCGTATCTAGCATGTTATTTTTGGAAAGACAAATCATGGAACTTGGTAAATGTTTCATAAGTTAATGAAATGTGTTGCTACCAGATTATGTAAACTTAGGATTATATGATCTCCAAGAGTTTGGTTATGTTCTTTAGCGCACCTTGGATGCAAGATAGTGTGTAGCTTCTACTCCCTCTTTGTGAGTAATGTTAGTCACTTTGTATATGTAAATTGGTTTTCAATTGGGTATGTTATTTTCAACCTTAATGGTGATGAAGGATTAGCTTGAATCAACTTGTAACTATCTAGCCACCAGATTTTCTGTGATTCCATCAAATGTGGGTTTTGTTTGTATTTATTTTTTTTAATTTTTTTTGTTGTACTCTTGACCTTTGAGGCTTTGAATTTAAACTTGTGCACTTTGGTTTTTGAAATTTTAGGTTCTTGAGGTGGCTAGGAGGTATGTTCTATGTTGCTAGTTATGTGTTGTGATGTTCTCTATCAGGTTCAATGTGAAACATTGTTAGAATGTATAAGGGAGTAGATTGTGAAGAACATACCATTATCCTTTTGGTAATACACTATTTATTATGTTTTAATTAAACTCACTTCTAAATACTATCTTCCACTTGGACCCATTCCTCTTTTGGAAATCCATGAGATTGCCAATTCTTATTAATTTGAGTAGAGACAAGATGAACCAGATTAATACAGTGACCTATAGATCGAAGGAGGATGGTTAAGAAATGGTCTACTAGAGATTAGCCAAGGATAAGGATAGCATAGTAAGAAAATGATTATTTATCTGGTGGATATAAGTCTTTTATATAACAAACCATTTATATGCATAGTAAAAGAATTGAATATAGATTTGAGACATATTGATCACCTGCAGTTTGATCATCTTCACAAGTATGCAACTTTTGTTTCACTATTTCATGCGGGTTTATTGAACTTTCTTTATGAGGTCATTTACATATGGGATGTTCAAAGGTTGAGTTCCTATGGGTTGTCAATATTTTGACTATACTTTAAGTCAGTGATTATCAATATGGGAAAAAATGGAACTCGTTGTATTTTGAAGTATTGAGAAGATGGCCTTGCCCTTCCCCAGGAGTTTCAGAAATGGGAGACATTAGGTAAGAGAGTGAAAATGTTACTATCGCTTCAACGCACATGACACAATTGGAAATGAAAATTTTGATGGTAATCATTTTGTGATAAGGGAGAGACTAGGGATGATCGTTGTTACTATCTCTTTAGTAGTGGATTTTTGTTTTCTCTTGAATTTGGTGGTGGGGGATCAGTGGTAATTCTCCTTTGATATTCCTTCTTATGATGTTAGTGACAAGTGTTGCTCTTTGAAAACACTTGTACAATCTTTTTTAAATTATTAGATAAAAACAAAGAATTGTAAGTATTAAACATGATTAGCCTTTAGTTCCTAGAAGATCTTTATTTCCCCATCAATGCATTTAGAAAGTTAAGTTTTAAGAAGATCATAAATAGAAAAATTAGAGAAGTGATTTAAACATTTATATTGATTGGAAACATGTGAGTCTTGAGTTTCCTCTGCCTTTTAAAGGACATTCCTTAGCTAGCATACCTAATTCCACATTCCATAAGAGTGTCATTGCGCTAAAGATTTAGGAAACCAACTGCTCTAAGATAAAGCTTCCTGGTCAATAATAATCTAGCCTATTGAGGTACATAATACTTCTCAATTAAACTTGTGTTAATTCAATATTAATTTTATAATTAACTACAATTTCAGTATCTGTGTACAGGGAGTGACTAAGAAAACTATTTGAGGTCCAATTTGAAAATATATTTGTAAGGATCTCGACCAAGGTTCACAACTTTGATGATTAATAAATTCATTCAGGCTAGAACCTCACTACAAAAAAATAATATATAAAAAAGGTAGTGAATAACGTCATGTCTAGACCCAAATCAACCAATGAAAGTCAAATTAGCATAATGTGGAACAACAATATATGCATTGAGTGGGTTGTCATAGAAAAGCTTCAGAATAAAATTCATGTCTAGAATTAAAAGACCTTAAAGAAAATGTATGCGTGTAACACAAATGGCCATTCAAAATTGAATATGATTACAATATGTGAAATAGCATTACGAGAACTTGTAATGCTCTTGTGAACATCGTGTTAATTCTTGTAAGAATCCCTAAGATGCTTGTTATAATCAAAATTTTGTTGAAATTGAATTAATTTTTATCCTATCGGTTAATTGGCTTAGGGTGATATATGCTTCTTGGATGGAATAATGAGTTCGTGATTAACTCTATATTAAGATTCATAGCATCTTCTAGTTATTTGCAAAGGAAATTTATAAATTAAGCTAATGTCATATGGCTTGCTTGAGAAAGATGTCTGTGTTCTTATTGATGGGTACTAATGACTGTCCACATCTAGTTCTTCAATATCCTATTTGACAAGCTTTCCATAGACATTTCTTTGCCATACTAAGTATTTTTGAAAACATATTTGAGTAGAAGCACTATAGTAGATACTACATGATGTTTTAACAAATAAAGTAATGGGTTAAAGACTATTATTTCCAAGCTATTATGTCATAGTATTTTAATTGTAATGATCTTAGACTAATGATATTCTTGAAGTTAACTTTGACATGCAGCAAGAAAGACAACCTACAACCAAGGCTATATTGTGCCTACAACCAAAGCCATAAATGCTCACAACCAAAGCCACTAGTGGACATAGCCAAAGCCATGGATGCTTATAGCCAAAGTTACGAGTGTTCGCAGCCAAAGCCATGAGTACATGAAGTCGATGATCACAATTGTTTACAACCATTCACCAGAAACAACTTCTTTGCAGTTTTTGAGAAATACTAATAAAGCAAAAAATAACATCTACTAGTTGGTAGACATAATGGCAACTCTTTAGCAATTGAATTTAATTTCATACATGCACATATCTAATTTAATGTCATACACGAACATATCTAATTTAACGTCATACATGAACAAACATATAATATAAAATGATAACCAATAATGTCATATACATTAAAAAACACATAATATATTATGATAACCAATAATGTCGTATATGAACAAACATATCATATATTAACCAATAATGTCATACATCAAATAAATGTCATACATCAAATATAGAATTTCATATGTACATCAAATGTATGTCGAATATGTCTCTCTGATGCCTATATATATATATACATGATGCCGTCGTGTGGAGGGAGACAGTGGAGATGATGGGGCCCTCCTGACACGCTCACTTGACCTCTTGTTGAGGCTCTTCTCCAAGTCCAACTAATACAAATAAAGTAGATATGAATCAATATTTAATATACATCAAAATCAAATATATGTACACACAAAATCAATTATTTGTTGGAAATGAGAATGGAGTAACTGAGAGGGGGAGGGGGTGAATCAGTTACCACAAAAACATTTCACAGTCCCTTAGATGTCTAAAATCTTGATCTTAGTTACAGATTACTAAAACTTGATAATGCAGCAAATACTAATAATTATTAAGAACTGATAACCAAAACAATTCAGCAATCATGAACACTAGAGACACCAGATTTAACGTGGAAACCCAATATGGGAAAAACCATCATTGTAACTAGTTACTATTTTTCACTCTTCTGAAGTGAGCCCTGTTAGGAGCCAACCCTGTTAAAGGTTACAAAACACACTGTTAGGTGTGACCCTGTTAGAGGATTTAATCACCCTGTTAGGAGTGGCCTTGCTAGAGGTCTTTAGAATAATTCAACTGAACTGTCACCTTGTTAGAGGATTTACAATAAGGCTGTTAAACCCACTCTGTTAAGAGATTTGAAATCATGGCTACAATTGTTAGAAAGTAACAATGAATGATCTGAATATAATGCAACTTATCTTTGCTAATACAGATCTCTGTTCTGCTTCACTACATCCTCTCTGATCACATAAAAGCTTTGTAGCTCCACAAGGATATTTGATCCTTCAAAAATTCGCTTGCACCTTCACAATTCACACATACACCTTATCCACACATGCACACTTGAATTCGCAACTTGATCCTTCATATATACCTTTCTGATTATCAATTCGGCCTTAAATACAAGTTCTAGATAGAACAAGTTACCTTTAGTTTGGGTGCCAGATCCTATCAGTTTTCCTTGCTCATTCAACAGTCTCGCCTTTCCATGCATGAATTCTACCTTGAATCCAGTATTTAGTAACTGTGCAACACTTAGCAGATTATGTTTGAGACCTTCAACCCAGTAGGCATTATTACATATAAGTTCTTTGGATAGACAGATTCTTCCTCTTCCTTTTATGAAACAAGGTTCATTATTACCAAACCTCACACTGCCACCATCATAGTCTTCAAACTGATCAAACTTAGTTTTATCACCAGTCATATAATGTGAGCAACCGTTGTCTATAATCCATGTATTATTCTTACTTACATGAGAGATAAGAGCCATTTTATCTTCGCCATCACTATCAGAGTCATCTTTAACAACAATATAAACAATTTCATCCTCACTATTATCAGAATCCTTAGAATTTTAAGCCATGAAACATGATTTCTTACCTTTGTTCTTGGATGATTTAAAGTCTTTCTTGCCATTCCATTTGTGATCTTTCTTTTCATCATTGTTTTGCTTGTTTGGGCACCTTGCTGCAATATGACCAATTTCATCACAAGAAAAACAGATTAGAGGAACTTTACCTTTGTATTTTCCTCTGCCTCTAGAATATTTCTTGGCTAGTAGAGCTTCAATCACTTCGAGATCACTGTCTGAACTTTGGCTTGATTCATTTTCACTTTCTGACTGTGATTATATCTTCTTTTTGCTTTTCTCTTTGAGTGAGAGCTTGGCTTGAAATGTTGATTCAATGTTTTTGGAGGCTGGAACATAGTTGTCAAAGTTATCTAGTTCAAATGCAGTTAGTCTTCCGACTATGGCCTCAAGATTTATCTTATGATTTTCTTCACACCTTCTTTCCTATATTGCAAAGACTCTGATTGCATAAATGGGAAGCAAGGTTTTGAGAACTTTGCTTACAACTGTTTCTCCTTTGATGTCACCTCCAGCTGCCCTGACTGTACTTACATATGCTTTAACTCTTTCAACATACTTTGCAATGTTTTCATCCTCTCTCATCCTCATTTGATCAAATTGTCCTCTTAGACTTTCTGCTTTTGCTCTTCTCACATTATCATCCCCTCCATAGATCTCCTTTAGCTTGTTCCACATGTCAAAGGCAGTTTTGCACTACTTAATGTCATCAAATTCTTCATAGCTGAGAGCAGATGCTATGTCTATCATCATATTGTTGTGAGTCTTCTTTTCAGCAATATCATTAACTGACAATGTGCTAGAAGGTTCTTCATATTTTTCTTCAAGGTATTTCAGTCCAGTATCACCAACAGTAGCCAGATGAAGTTTCATCAATTCTTGCCATGCTGAGAAGTTATCTCTGTTAAGTTTTAGAATTTCTCTTTTATAAGACATCTTGATCTTTGGCTTAGAACCTTGAAATCCTTTCCTGCAAGCACCAAAAAGCTCTGATACCAATTGTTGGAAATGAGAATGGAGTAATTGAGAGGGGGAGGGGGTGAATCAGTTACCACAAAAACATTTCACAGTCCCTTAGATGTCTAAAATCTTGATCTTAGTTACAGATTACTAAAACTTGATAATGCAGCAAATACTAATAATTATTAAGAACTGATAACCAAAACAATTCAACAATCATGAACACTAGAGACACCAGATTTAATGTGGAAACACAATATGGGAAAAACCACCAATGTAACTAGTTACTGTTTTTCACTCTTCTGAAGTGAGCCCTATTAGGAGCCAACCCTGTTAAAGGCTACAAAATACACTGTTAGGTGTGACCCTGTTAGAGGATTTAATCACCCTGTTAGGAGTGGCCTTGCTAGAGGTCTTTAGAACAATTCAACTGAACTATCACCTTGTTATAGGATTTACAATAAGGCTGTTAAACCCACTCTGTTAAGAGATTTGAAATCACGACTACAATTGTTAGAAAGTAACAATGAATGATCTGAATATAATGCAACTTATCTTTGATGATACAAATCTCTGTTCTACTTCACTAGATCCTCTCTGATCACATAAAAGCTTTGTAGCTCCACAAGGATATCTGATCCTTCAAAAATTTGCTTGCACCTTCACAATTCGCACATACATCTTATCCACACATGCACACTTGAATTTGCAACTTGATCCTTCATATATACCTTTCTAATTATCAAGTCGGCCTTAAATACAAGTTAAAATTATTAATAATTATACCGTAAGTCGGCTACATTCATCACATAAATCAATTTTAGCCTTAATTTCACACTTTTCAAAAATTCTTTGCTAACCAACCCAGCTTGGTAAACATTGTACCATAATGATCTTTAGTGTTAACCAAGTGAGGCTTGGTAAGCACTACGAATTGTGCAAAAATCCTTTGGACACCGAGTGAACTCAGTAAACATTGACTTTCCTTCGCTTACCTTCCCAGCTCGATAAACACTAACTTTTCTTCGCTTACCTTCCCAGCTCGGTAAACACTAACTTTTCTTCGCTTACCTTCCCAGCTCGATAAATACTTTGTCACAGTTTCCTTTGATCATCGAGTGAGCTCGGTAAGTACTGAACTTCCTTCGTTAACCAAGTTAGCTCAGTAGAAGCTATCTTTATAGTGTAATATACATCAACACTAGGTAGACTCTGTAAACTACTATGCTTACCTTCTGAGCTCAGTAGACTCTGTCTGATGACTGATATGACATTTGTGTAACATCAAAGACAACACTCAATTAACCAATTGTATCCAACATTATTTTCGTACTGCCAACAAATAGTCACTCTGTAAGTCCACCTCAAATGCTCATGGACGATCAGGCGTGACAAGACCCTACAACAATTTAATAAATATAATCACTTATAAATAACATTAGAAATTTTGAGATTAACTATTATAAACAACAACTAAAATGAAAAAAATTCTTTCATACCTCCGTCAGTGGCTGTGAGCTAGCCACAACTGCGGCCACTCCACTATCAACAAACTGTTGCAGATGAGGAGGTGTGTCCAACATCATGAACTGCATGTCATACAATACATGTTATATCTAACATGAAACATGGAATAAATATAATCAAATGAATTAAATTAACATGAAACAACTATACCTGTGTGAAGCTCGTATGATGTCTATGCTCTATGTCTGTAGTAAAGGTTGAGGGTCCTGTGGAGAACTGATGCACATGCATAATTTCTTTTGTCAATCCTTAATATGATTACGTAATAAATATATGTATTAATTAAAATGATTAAATTGATACATACCTCAGGACTCGTCGAAGGGACAAAAAATGGGCTTGGAGGATCATTGCTAGGCCCAACAACACTTTGACCCTAAATTTTGAACAATGTCAATAAATGCTAATTAATTAATCATTCACTATACATATGAAATGTGATCAAATTAGTAATTTACCTGTGTGTCAATGCCAAATGTCTCATTCAGGAACTCATCGGTGACGAGCCCATCATCTGCACCATCTCTGGCATGAGTGCCAAATGTGCATAGGGATCCACATGAAGTGCACATGTGACCACGATGCATAGAAGGCTCCCCCTCAACTAATGGGCTCGTGGAATGGATGAGGGTCTGCGTCAAAGCATTAATGGTCCCTAGAGTGCTGGCCTCTACATGTTCCTTCACAACTGAAGGAATAATCACATCCTCGTGCTGTGGATGGACCACAGGTGCCCTAACTACATTAGGGTCACGACGTGCTCCTGGCCTCTCAAATGATGACCCCCCACCTCTACCCTAGGAGTCTAACATATCAAAATAATTGGGGATCTCCCCAAGGACAAGCTCACAATATAATTTCTTCAAAAATACATGGGGACCTTGTGATTGTTGCAAGGAGGGGCATCAAAAACCATCCACCATCTATCCAAAAAATTATTTTTAATAGCATCGTGTATGCACCAATGGATGGGGAATCATTTAGTACCCTCTCTAACAGTATTTGGCTCACCAAGTTTTTAAAATAATGCAAATATACTACCTTTTGATATTTCTTTTTTTTTAACATCTTCATATGACAATTTATTTGCATAAAATCTTTTTTGTTCATCCCTCTTAGCCCGCCAAATATCTAACTGACCACTAACTGAGGCTATCTGAGTGTTAATGGATTCGAGGGATGATGCCAATTGAGCCCTCATTGGATTGGTTTGTACAAATTCTTTCAACTGAGCAATGAGTCTTTCTAATTCAATTTTGCCTCTCTGTATTTCATTTCTTATATTTTCTTGTGTGCCTGGCAGAGGTCTTGCAATTGGTTCGGGTTGTGGAATTTGTTGTTCTTCTTGAGGAGGGTTTTGATTTTGAGGTTCTTGAGGATTTTGTGGATTTTTCGATTGATTATGGACATTTCCTGATAAAAAATCAATTGAAATCCAACTAAATAAACAAATCTAAATGAAATTTGTAAAAACCCTACAAAAGAATATCAAAAACCAATAAAAAAATATGGAAAACATATTAAACAATGCAAAGTTAAGTTTATATCACTTACCTCATCATCGTGGGTATGCTCGTTGTCTTGGATTTCATCAGTGAGGAGGCATTTTGGCAAATGGTGGTGAATTTTTACTATCAAACCCGCATACGCGCTATTGGAGAGCCAAAAAACAAAATGAAAATGATGGGTCGTGGGTCTGCAGCCCATCATATAACTTTTTGGACATAAGAATAACGCGTACGTGCTATAGCACATACGCACTATGGCTTGGGTGACCCAAGCCATAGTGCATATGAGCTATAGGGCGTATGCACTATAGCGCGTA
This sequence comes from Cupressus sempervirens, assembly GCA_028749045.1. Taxonomy (NCBI): domain Eukaryota; kingdom Viridiplantae; phylum Streptophyta; class Pinopsida; order Cupressales; family Cupressaceae; genus Cupressus; species Cupressus sempervirens. The sequence continues at coordinate 693,913,058 of CM053784.1, forward strand.
CGTGCTATTGAAAATTAGGAAAAAAAAAAAAACTTGTCATCTTTTTGGCACCACAACTCGGTGCATATGCCCTAGGTTGTACTATCTCTTGTATCAGCCTTATGTCTCTTTTGATCTTTGCTGACATCCTTTTGTAGTATTTTTGCAAACACACTAAGATAAAGTGCCACTCTATTGTATTTTAGGATCTTGCACATCTTTGTGTGTTGTTGTACTTGCACTATATTATAAAGTTTTTAGGGTGTTTCACGTTGGCTATATTCACCATCTTCTTTTGTTAAGTGAGTGTTCCTTCCATGACATTAGCCTCATGATGTGTCAATGATACATGGCATTATAGGTGTTTGTACTTCTTTTGCACTCTTGATGTTCCTAGTTCTTCTTTCTGAAGGAGATATTACATTTAGTTTCAGTGTTCATGTCTTACCTCTCAGCATTAGAGGGGGGTTATGTTTGTTTTATTTTTTTCTTGGTTTGATGGAGTGAGATATGTATTTAGTATTTGATCTTATGTACTAGGTGATTGCAACGACTTGATACCTATGCATTTTAGTGAGATTGATCATTTACCATACAGACATTCTTTCATTCCTATTTTTGGAGGCCATGCAGATACCTTCCATGTTCGATTGATCAACTTTTTAGATTTTGTCTTCTCTACCTAGTCATGTTCTATATAGTGGAGGTTCTTCAGATCAACGGTTCAACAGTGTTTGCAGCTTCATGCTTCAGTGTTGTTCTTCATGATCATCTTTTGTTCCTATATTCTAGGACATTCCCTCGTTTGGAGGCTTCTTCAGTCCTTCACCAGTTCTTTTTAGCATTATTTCCATCTCTTTTTAGAGTAGGATTTTTACCATGTGGTTTTCTCTATTTCTCCTCTTTTCAAAGATTTGGTTGTGCTTGGGTACCTCATCAAGCCTTATTGCCGAGACCCAAATTTATTTTCAGTAGTAGTTTCTAGGTTTTTAGCTACTTCCTAAGTTTATCTTAAGGGAGGGTGTTAGAGTAATAAATAATTTTATTATTAATTAAATTATATTGATTAATTATTAAGTCACTTATTATCTCTAGTTTACTTAAGCTATATTTGGGCATATAATAATTAATTATTATCATGCAACCTAGGTTAGTCACCTATTAGGGTTTTGATCTCCTTTTATAAGGATTGATCTCTTTGTAATCCATTAATTCACTTTTGATTATAGTAATCTCTCTTTTTTCTCATTAAGAATGTCTCATCTATAGATCTGGGAATTCTAGCCTCCATATTTTTTGCTTCTCTCTTTCTGTTTCAGATGTTTGCATGCAGGTGATTCTTGGGAGCTATGGAGTTGATCTTTCATCAACTTTAACACAAAAGACATCTCCAATGCATGCAATATTATCAATCTCATTGTATAGGCACTTTAAAGATTGATGGATAAAATAAGTAACTCTAGTCCTCTATAACATACACAGTAACTCAAGTATAAAGTTCTTTACATTTCTGGAAAAGAATAAGAGAAAAGAAATACTAAGCAATAGTTATCTCTAATACTTTCTTTGTCTAGATTTGGTATATTTCTATGCATTGAGTTTAATATAAATTTGCAAGTTAAAGCAATTGAAGAACTTGGAGATTGATATTGATTACTTCTAATTATGGTTCCATCCACTTGAAAATTATTGAAGAGGGACACTCGACTCCTACTTTGTCAACTTCTTCCTGAATCCTTTTTTTCCCCCTTTTTCTCTACTTGTTTATTTTTTTGGATCCATCAAGAAAGATTTGTGTGTTTACCATCAGGGAGTTTGCTTCTTTCTTGAAGGGATTTAAATCCCATGACTAATTGTTTACCACGTGCTCAATGCATGAATTAGCATTGTTTACAAGAATCACTTCTCCATTTAATATGATTTTTGTTTAACTATTTCTTGGTGAGAAAAATATCATTATTAAACAAGTGCAATGTAGTGGCTAGTACTCATCATTAATGAATAGTTATGAATTGTATTGTAGTGAAAAAAAATATTTGTTGTTAATGATAAGATTGTAATTCTAATTATGAATATTAAATTACATTTTGGATATTAGACCAAGTGCTGTAAGCAATTTGTTTAGAATTCAAAAAAATAGCTATGCTACTTAAAAATCAAAATAATATTCATAAGTAATTCATTTAATATATTTAAAGAACAATGTATTATCTACGTAAAATTGCATAAATAGTGGTAAAATTTCCCAGTTAGAATTTAACAAAAATAAATATAGTGAAAGAGTGTATTTAAATAGGAGGGGACAATATAATTGATAGTGGGAAGCTTTAAGTAGTTCATCTAAATGACATATTAAAATAATGATAAGTGAAATTAAATTATTGCTATTATGAATTCAAATTAAACTTAATAAATGAAAAAATAGAGATTAATAAGTGAAAGAGCATATCTAAAGAACAAGTGATGAAGGAATTGATAGTGGGAAGCATTCATAGAAGGAAAAGAGAAAATTGAAAATGTACCTAATTATGTTTATTTGTGATTTTAGAAGGTAGCACAATGAGTGTTAAGCAACAAACTAGTGGTAATTAGACAACTATACAATGTATATTAATTTAAAAAATTAAAAAATTGTACATGATATGGAATTAAATTTTCTTATGTGTACATGTATAAGTAACTCAAAGATTTGACTTCATCTTACTAATTGTAAAATAAACTATCATTGGACTATATTTATGCATGTTGACGAGGAAAGCAATATATTTTAGATAATCCTAATAAATGATTGGGAAAGAAAGTGTATTTGATAAATTTAGAAAAATATCAAAATATTTTGTAAATAGAAAACAATCAAAATATGGTATATAATTATTGTGTTTATTATTTTGTTTTTTCTGTTTAACATATAAGTTCAAATATATTTAATATACAGTCTTGAAAATTAAAATAAGAGCTTTATAATATCAATATTTTCTTTTCAAAATTAAAGCTGAGAACATTTGTTGCCATGAAGTTACTATTAAGTAACTTGCAAAGGAATTAAATATTAGTCACGTAAATTTAAATGTAATTAATGAAAACTAGGGGGCTGGCCCTTTACAATAGTGGTGGAACAACCAACAAAAAGCCAGCCGACAACTAGAAGATAACCAATAGACAAGCACACACAACTCCCCTAATGATTTACATCAAAAATATAAGTAACAAAATAATTAAAATTAAAATTACTAGAGATCCTACCCTTAGAACTAGTAGAGTTTAATAGTTTATCGAAATGCATATAGGAGGTCATCACATTGTACCACCTATAGCTTAGAACTAAGTTCAACATAAAAAACAAAACCATCACCAAAGAGATGGATAGTAAAAACCAACAGAGTACTAAAACACACCAGACACCAAGAGGCCACTAACTGTCATCTTTTTTCTTTCCTTTCTCATTCAGGAGCACCTTGGCCTAGTCTTTAGCAAGGAAGCTATAGAGAAGCTTTGAGATCCTTCTCTGGCTCTCTTCCGATGCATTAGCTAGTAGTTGGAGAATGGTGGCTGCCACATGAGTCACCTTAAGGGTGAACTTTGAGAAGAGGGTGGAGCCCTCCTCCACAACATTGCACCTATCTTTCAACTTCTAGATATCCTTGTGAGTAACAACCCCTTTTTTCTCAGTTCCCAACATTAGAGCCTTGTTGTTCACCAAAGAATTGTTGTTGTCCTGCACCACAAGATTTTTAGTGGAGGCCTTTAGGTTTTCTAGACCATCTTTCCTAATCGGGGAGGAGATAGTGTTAGGGGAGTCATTAACAGTTTTGGGGTTCTCCTGGTTGTTAGTAGAAGGCAGGTTGATGGTGGCAGAGACATGGGTGGGGTCAAGAGAGGAGTCCTTGGTAGGATTGACCCCCTCAAAATCCCAAGTGCCATCCAGAGTATCATCCCATTTCTCCACATCTTTGTCTATTTCTTCTTTCCCCTTCTCTTGACCGTCCCCTGAGATCTTGTCACTCTCCTTAGAGTTAGTGTCTTCCTCCTCCTCTTCCTGAGAGTGATTGGAAATTTGTTTATATCTACCACAAGTCTTCAATTCTTCTTGACCTTCTTCTACTCCCACAAATTTCCTCATATGAATCCCTAATTTCCACCTCCACCCTCCTATCCATTTTAATTCTTTTATTAGTAGCTAGTTCCAGGGCCAGAGTCTTGTTCTTCCTACCCTTAATAGGGGTTTTTCTAGGAGAGGGCTGAGGGGTAGGGACATAGCTACCACCCACAAACTCCAAATGTAGGGGACCCCCAAAGGGGAGGACATTATCAATGACAATCACACAAGGAGGGCAAAGGGCCAAGTGAAACTAAAAAAGACAAAACATGAACCCTTGGTGAAGGATAGTGAAGTTGGCCCCTTTCTTCCTTTTCTCTCTAACATCCATCACAATCTCTTCAAGGGTGTGCATCAGGAAGAATGGAATGAAAATTAACTCCCTCTTACAAAAATGGTTAAGTAGAGGGAAATGTTAAAAGTAATACACACCATGTCTACCTTCCAATGTCATATATTTCATAATCATCAGACATACATCATCCCAAGGCTTTGGAAGCTTATCCCTCCTAAAACCACCATGGTACCAGTCTGGGGCCTTATTGCCTTTGAAGAAACTAGCTAGACTAGCTTCATCTGCCATCTTTGTAATCTTCTTCCATTTCCTACCTGTAATGTCCAGGTATGTGACCATGGCAATGGACTCCTCATTTACCTAAAACATAATGCCATTGATAGTCACTCGCCTATCCTTCTATCTAGCAATGAATTGTTGTGAATAGTTCTCATCATAACCCACCATAGCCTATATGTAGGGGACAAATACTCCTTCCTTCAATAGAATCCAAGTGCATTCCTTTTGGAGAAATCATCCTTCTTTGTGGGATCCAATCTATTAAGGTCCCCACCCATGTAAACAACTTCCTCAACAACATATCCTTTCTCAATCTTAAAAATTCTCATTTGTACCTAGAAAATCACCATGGCAGGGCTAAAAATGAAGTAACTAGTGGTTGAGATGCTTTCTTTCTTATGCTTCATGAGACTGTGAATTCCAAAATGTACTAACCAATTTAAAATATAATTACAGGAAGTGCAAAAAATCCGCACGTAACAGCTTAATGATTTGGCCTTAATAATAATGTGAACTTTTTCGTAATCCTACCATAATGTCGAACAATGATGACACTAATTTTAAAGTTAGTATTATTTATTGTATCCCCTTCTCTATGCCCTTTCATGAGGCGATCCACATAATTAATCCTTGTGAAATGTCTTGTCAAAATCAAGACAATCTTAACTATCACAAGGATAGAAATGCCGCCAAAATCGCCCATTCTCCAAAATTGGAAGGTCATCGAACTTGATTTAGAGGAGTCTTTTCCCTACTAATGAGGGAATTTATATAGTTAGGCAACATTTCAAAACTCTTCCATCTTTTTATGTACTTGGAATCAAAACCCAATCCTACCAAGGCATCAACCACTGCATTGCCTTCCTTGTAAGTATGTTGTAAGTCATAATGATCAAGGGTCTTGAGGTAATGCCATATGTCACCCAATATGTGATGCAGGGCCCAAACTAGTTGAGTACACCCTTGAAAAGAGTCGATGATGAGTTTAGAGTCCCCTTCTATGTTTAGTCTTTTCACCTTTATTTTCACAACAAATTTTAGCTCCCAAAGTAAGGCAATGGCCTCTACCATGTTATCGGTTCCTTGATCCAAGTGTGCAAAGTAGGAAACCAACACATCACCCTTTTCATTTCTCAGCACAACTCTAGCTACCGCCTCCCCCCTCATGCAACACCATTAAAGTTGAGTTTGACAATGGACCCAGTGGGGGGAATCCAAAGAGTATTTTTTCTAGCTACCATTTTGGAATTGTCAAAATTTTGGAAGTCAGGGGGAATATTCTATTTTCTAGCAATATCCACCTCCTTTCTACTAGGGGGTTCCCATGGCACTTTGAATTTAGCCACCATAACATTCTTTGTGGTGAGATTTCCCAAAATCTCTCCCACCACCTCCTCACCCTTTCCTCCTCTTGAAAGATCCAATTATTTCTCTCCTTCCAAACACCCCAACAAACATGTGTGGGGAGGAGATTCCATAGAACTCTAAGGCATGGGTGGAAGAAGGGGCAGCTCTAGTTCTCCATAAATTATTCCATACTTCTGTTCATGACCCACCAAACCATTGGGAATTTATTCTAGATGTAGGACTAGACCTTTAAGGTATAGGGGCACTCCAAAAAGAGGTGAACAATACTTTCTTCTTCCTCCTTGCAGAGGTAGCATCAGTTGGTAATCGATATACCTCTCCTTCAGAGGTTATTAGTAGTAAGGATCTTGTGGTGCATGATAGTCCACTAGAAGAAATTGATTTTTGGTAGTAACTGACTATTCCAGATCTTATACCAGCTGATTGAGGTTTGATCTTTCTAAAAAATAAGTTGGTAGGCAGAATTAACTAAGAACCAACCATTAGTCCTCCTATCCCAAAAAACTTCATCCAACTAGGTATGCATAGGAAGAGTGTGGTAGAAAATGATATCTTCCAATTATTTAATTAGAGTATCCTCAATATTAGGAATATCCAAACTGGATAAATGCTTCCATTTCCTTTGATCATCAATATAGTCCTCCACCTTCATTCCCACCCTTCTTTTCAAGGGTTCCTAGAGGCCACTGAATTTATTGTAGATAAGTGGTTTCCCCACTATCCATTTGTCCTTCAAGAATATTATTCTTTTACCATTCCCAACTAGCCACCTCACACCCTTCTATAGAAGGGGCCTTCTTTTGAGGATGTTGTTCTAGATCTTAGAGCCATTGGGGAGGTCATTATTAAGGAGGTTATATCTAAAGTGAGTGTTGGCTAGGTATTTAGCCCTCATGATTCTTCACCAACCAGCCTTATTTTCAACTAGTCTCCACCCCACCTTAGTGAGTAGTGCCTTATTCATCTAAGAAATTCTTCTTATTCCGAACCCCCCTTTATATTTGGGTTTGCAAATAGTCTCCCAGTTGATGAGGCTCCATTTGTTTCTCTCCTTTGTGCCAGACCAAAGGAAGTTCCTTTGTAGTTTTTCAAGTTTGTCCACCTTATTCTGGTTAATCTTTAATATTGATCAGGAGGAGATTAGTATTCCCTGTAGAGTTGCCACCAGGAGTTATAGTTTTCCCACATTACTAAGTAATTTACCCTTCCACCCAACAAGCTTTTTTTGCATTCTCTCTAAGATAGTGTTCCAAAAGATGGTAGAGACATCCTTAGTAGTCCAGGGAAGACCAAGGTAGGTGTCCAAGAGGTTCTTCGAGTAGCATCCAAGAATATTTTTAACCTTAACCTGAAAAACATTAGGTGTACTAAAAAGATAGATCTTACTTTCTACCAGGTTAATTTGTTGACCTGAACAATTATCATAATTGGTGAGGAGGGTCCTCCAAGCTCTAGCTTCCTAGATAGAGGAATCTTTGAAAAGAAAAGTGTCATCCACAAATTGCTGAATAACCTTAGACATCAGTGTAGTAGTTGGCTAGATACCTTTCAAGTCACCTAAAACAACCAATCTGGTACTGACCTTCCTAACACTTCAGCCACCATAATGAAAAGGTAAGGGGATAGAGGTTCACCTTGTCTCAGACCTCAACCATCATCAAATTTGGCCCATGGGGTCTTGTTAAGAAACACCTCAAATTGTGTGGTTTCCACCATAGTTTTTATGATATTCACATTGTCCTTACTAAACCCCACTTGTTCTAGGACATCATAGAGGAAGGTCCAATTGACTTTGTCATAGGCTTTAGAAATATCAAGTTTAGGGGCCATATCCAATCTTCCACTTTTCTCCATGGAGTGGATGATTTCATGAGTGGTAATCACAACGTCCTGAATTTGATGACCTGAGACAAACCCTTTTTGAGGGCTACCAATAACCATATCTAGAAAGGGTTTAATCCTATTGACCAACACCTTGGAGAAAACCTTAAAGATGGTATTACAAAGGTTGATTGGCCTAAAATCCCTTACAGTTCATGGTGTCTGGATCTTAGGCACAAGGACAATAAAGGTTTTATTGATCCTCCTTAACATCCTCCCAGTTTTGATCATGTCCCTAGTCACCCAAATAAGTTCATTTTTTATCACTTCCTAGAAGTGCTAGAAGAAGGCTAGCAAGAAGCTGTCTGAGTCCAAAACTTTGAAGGCTTTCATAGAGAACACAACATTCTTCACTTCCTCTTTTGAGACTTTCTCCTTGAGCTTATCATTTTCCTCATCCCCCAAGACTATTGGGATGTTATTGAGCATGCTTCTCCATATTAAATTGTCGCTCCTCTTGTCCTCTTTTTTATAAGTATTCATGAAGAACTCCACCACATGTCTTCCCATTTCCTCCTGCTCCTTCAAGGTCCTTCCTTCTCCTTCTTCTAGAGAGGTAATGGTATTTCATTTTTTGTGTTTCAAAGCAGATCTATGGAAAAAGGAGGTATTCCTATCACCTTCAGTCAACCAGGAAATGCGAGACCTTTGCTTCCAAAATATCTCCTCCTTGCTAATAGTATCCTTCCACTTCTTCCTACAGTTCTTCTCCTCTAGAGTGGTAGCCTCAGTGTCATCTACCACTGCCATGGCTGATTGTAGCCTTTTGAGATCCTCCTCTAACTCCTTTTTGATTTTAAACACATCCCCAAAGGATCTCTTAGCCCAATCCTTAGCATTCCTCCTTACATTATCCAATTTATAAGTCAGCCAAAACATAGTAGTCCCATCCACTATGCTATTACACCATTCTTCCACTTTATTCTTGAAGCCTGGATGGGATTGCCACATGATTTCATATCTAAATGGTTTAGGCTCACTCACAAGTTCATTCTCCCAATTGAATAAAATCGGGGAGTGACCAAAAATAGTTCTTGACAAATTGACCAGGGAGGAGGGGATGATGTGAGGCCAATCCCCTAAAAGTAGGAGTCAGTCCAACCTGAATTGGATCAAGTCCTGGCCTTTCCTATTGTTGGACCACATAATGGGGTTACCCTATAGGTCCACATCCACAAGATCATAGGTGTTAATGAAATCCAAAAGATCCTGCATACTCTCTGAGAAGTCATTGATCCCCCTGAGCTTTTCTGAAGGGTATAGGGGGTTGTTAAAGTTCCCCATACACATAAAGCTTTTTTCCTTCATATTTCCCACCTCTCTTCCAACCCATTCCAAAAATTCACTTCTTCCTACCCTCGTATTTGGGGCATAAATTTTTCCCAGATTCCACACCATTCTATCATTGTTGAACTCAATAACCATGAAGTTCTTTTCTTTATGGACCTCCCTACCCATCATGACATTAGGGTTCTACATAGTTGCTAGGCCCCACGAAGCCCCTTTTGCTTCTGAATGAAAGAAAGCAGACCAGGCCATAACTTATCAACAAACTTAGTAAGTTTTTGGTCGGTCATCTTAGTTTCCTGAATGAGGATATAATCAATCCTTTTAGAAAGGATACATTGTCTAAAAGCATATTTTTTATGGGCATTGTTCACCCCCTTATATTCTAGGAGAGGAATTTCACTTCTTACCTTTCTTAATTGTTTCTAGTGTAAGCTATCTTCCACTTGCTACCTCTCTTGTTGCTTTCTTTGTTTAAGTCATTCTATTGTTAGGATGACCCACTGTATTAGCCACCCCCACATGTGGCTTCTTGCCACCCTTGGTTTTCCTCTTTGGAAATTCCCACTCACCTGTAACACTCATTTGGGTGGAGGATGGGGCCAAGAGAGCCATCCTTCCCTCAGCCTCCTCAATGCTTCTCATGACTTTAGTCGTCGCTTCTTCGAGAGACAACAATTTGAGTCTTTTTAGGGTAAAAATTTCCCAGTGACCCAACATATCAGGTTCACCATTGTTAGGATGCCCTCCCACCTAAATTAGTGGTAAGGAGTTTTTTAGTAGGAGTCACCAACACTATGGTCTGTTTCCTAGCCAGGGAACTTGAGGTCTCCAAAGGCTTCTTGGTCGGGAACACTTGTCCCCTAGTAGAAGCATTACCAATAATTTCTTCCTCCTTGTGGTCAACAGCAAGGGTTCCAATTTCGCCTTCGTCTAGAGCATGGTTAATAATACCCTCTGCCACCACTGGGAAATTCAAGAGAACATCCATCTCCTTCCTAAATGGGTATTTCTCCATATTCATCCCTTTCTTCGCTTCCACACTTGCCACCTTAGTTAGCTTATCAGTTTCCTCACCCTTACATTTCTCATTGCTTTCCTCTAAAGACTTGCACCAGAGATTTCCTTCTTACTTTTAGCTTCTACTCCCATAGGAGTAGTTGATGGTTCTCCTAACATAGTAGATTCTTTAACAATGCCAGGCGAGCCCACCTTTTGTTTGTCTTTCAGAGAAGGGTAATTGCAAGTTGACAAAACATGGCCAAAATACCCACATTTTTCATAGTACAAGCTGACATTCTCACATTCTATCAGCTATACCATTTTCCCCCACTTAGAGGACAATGTGACCATGGTCAAGAGAGTCCTATTAATGGTAACATTCACACATAATCTAGTAAAGAAAAGTCTAGATTTAAGTAGAGTTACTTGGTTTGTAGCAACAAAATGTCCAAAAGTGTTCCCAATGCATCTCGAGATCTTTTCATCCCAGAACTCCAGCGGTAGTCCTGGCAAGTGGACCCAAACTGAGGCCAGGCTTTGGACCTCCATGCTAGAATCAAAGCCAAGGTTCCATTTTTCCAGGGCCAAGCAATGTTTTCCATAGTACCAGGTCCCAAAACGGATATCTTCCAAGTCCTCAGCAGCCATGAATCAAAATCACAGGAGGCCAGTGGGCATGGCCGAGACACTAACACTACCCTTCAAGGACCATTTTTGTGTCAGCCACTTCCTAGTCATCTCAATTGATGGCCCAAAGGAAATGAAATGACTCACAACATAATGTTTAAGGGGGGCCTCAACATTGTCCACAACATTATTTGGAAATGAAATTTCTGGTCCTATAACACTGTGGATGACTTTGGGATCTTCAAACTTAGTGTTCCCCTCCTTACCCCCTACAAGAACATTTTGCCACTCTCCCTTGGGGAGGGGGGAGAATCATTGGACCCAACCTTAATATGACCAGAGTCAACTCCAAAAACTGACAAAGGGGGCTCAAAAGTGCTGGTTTGACCCAACACAATACTCGACAAAGCGAGAGAATCTTCTCTGTGAAGATCCAACACCATGTGCAGGTCCAAGCACACTGGGGCCTCTAGTATGCCTAGGCCCTCTAGGGACATGGTAGTTCAAAATTAAAATTGTGGAATGAGTGAGAAAGGTTTCAAAGCGGGTTAATGAATGAATGTTACCAGAAAGTTACCTAAAGAATATTACGTCAGAATGAAATAATTTATAAATAATTCAGAAATTATAAGTAGAATTTTACAAGAAGAATATTTGCAAGATGACTTTCAACTAAAATATTTGTAGAGAATAATGAATGATTCGGGATAAAAACTTGTAAATCAAATGTTAGAAGAAACTTATAGACATTTAGACAATAAATTTAGAAATAACCCAGAAGAAGATTTACAACAAACTTTTGATTGAAAGAGTTAGAAAAATTTAAAATAATTTAGAGAATGATGACTTTAAATTAATAGATTTTAAAGAAATTTCTACAAGAAAAATTAATTAACTCCTAAAAAGAATACTTTGAGAAGATCTACAATGGTTAGATGCATTTTGTATATGTATTAGAAACTTACAATAAATTCATTAATCTCTTTCTTTATTGAAAATGTGCTCAACAATCAAAGTGTTTTGCATTTGAGACATAGTGAGATATAGTGAGATAAACCTCTTAAAAGTCATAAATTTTTATAAAAAAAGAAAACTAAAAAATAAAATTAAAAAGTTACAACTTTCTATTAAAAACATAAAGTTTGATAGAAATTGTTGTAAAACTAAAACGTTGGAAATTTCTTTCAATAAACAAAACTTTCTATTTAGAAAAATACCAAATAACATTTGATATTAATGGCTCACACTCTTGCTCTTGCTCCCGTGTGAGCAACTGTTCAAACTCCTTCTCTTGTTCATTACTCTCTGGCCATTGCTATTATGGAGGCTTTTTCCTTCTGTCACAGCCTGGATCCCTCCCGCATCTCCTTCTCATGCTACTCCAACTGCTCCCGCCCAAGTGTGCCCTTCTACTATGGATTCTCACCTGGACGCTACTTGTGGGAGGATCCCTGTTGCTATTGTTCCCCTGGTGGGTCTCTTCGATCGTCACAAGTTTCTGTGGGGGGTTCTTCCATTTCTTATGCAGATGTGGTTGCTTATGAGGTAGGTCTCGGTGGCCCTGTTGTGAATAGGGGTCTCTCGCTTGTGCATGTCTTTGTAAGTAAACTGCTTGTGATTCATCTTGATTCAGAAACTATTGATGAGATCTCCCAATATGTGGAGGATTACTCTACTACTGTTGCTATTTTTTGTTTTAGGGGTTTTTGGCCCTTGCTTTTAGATTTGCATGCTTGGATTTCCAAATATTTGGAACAAATCATTTCGGGTTTATTTTAGATTTACCCTATGGCAAGGGGTTTTTTATTGTGAATTTTTCAAATGCTGCTGATAAAAATTCCATCATGTGGCATTATTTCTCTTGGGATGAGAGGTTCCCCTTGATGGCCAAACCTTAGTATCAGGACTTTGATCCATCAACTAAATCCTTTAATAAGATTCCTCTATGGGTAAGATTATCGAATCTTCCCCTTCATTTTTGGTAGGATTTAGTTTTGGAGGCTATGGGGGATGCCATTGGGGACTTCAGGTTGGTTAATTCAGAGTCTTCTAATGTGGATAAGACAAAATATGCTTACATTTTTGTGGAGATTGATGTATCCAAGGGTCTCCCTAAAATGATTAAGTTGTTTTATCCAAATGGTTCTTGGATTTAGCTTCTTGATTATGAGGGTATTCCGTTCAAATACAAGGAATTTCATAAGATCGACCATCTCACTACATAATGCTCCTCTAGCAAGGCTAGATTGAAGAAATCACCTTCTTGGTGGTTGGGGGTTTCAGATGATTACTATACCATTCAAAAAGTATCCATGGATGCAGATGGGGTGGATAGCTCTTCTTAGAATGTTCTTTCTTTGGCTAAAGATTTTGTTGTTGTCTTAGATGATAGGAATGTTGTCCCTATGGTAGAATTGATTCAGAATGTTGCTACTAACCCTTCTTTTGATGCTGACTTTATCCAAAAAATTGTTGCAAGTGGTGATTCATCTAGTTTATCTCCTATTGCTGGGGGTATAGAGGCCCATTTTTCTTCTACACAAGTTTTGGGGGCTAGTCCTAGGGCTACTCCTTGTCTTGCGGTTTGCCTTGATTGGAAGAAGGCTACTAGGAAGGTGGAGGATGGATGGACATTAGTTAAAGGAAAAAAAGTAAAGTCCTCCAAACTTTCATTTGATATGTCTGTACACTCTCAAAAGATTGGACCAAAATGTAAATCTTGATGGTCTTTGGCTTTTTGGGTTGTTTGCCCTCTTGTGGGGATCTTTGGTGTGTCTTTCTAGTTTTTTGGGTGGTGTTCCATAGTTGTTTTAAGTTCCTTCATTGTTATATCTTTCTTGTTACTTTGTAAAAGGTTTTGGGTCCTTTAAAACCTATTTTTACTTAATCAAAATAAAAATTTCTATTCCTTAAAAAGGGGTCTTATAAATATTAATAGACAATTTATTTTATAATAAGTAATAATAAACTATTTTAATTCATGGAGATTAATTAATTAATTGAGTACAAGTCAATACAATAGTATTTCCTTATGACAAGTACTAATAATGTGTAATTTCCATATACATTACTCCTTTATTTAATTGTTTTTACCAAATACAACCTCGTCAACATTACTCATACATGTATTTTCATTAATATGTCCATCCCACAACATTTTAATGTTAAGCATGAATGCTTGATGATGACATATGGGGGATTTTATAAGTATGTCAAAGAGATGATTGAGTAATTATGTGTTGCATTCATGATAGTGTTTGTCATTGATGTCAATATATCTTTTTCCTGGATAGTTCAACCAGAGTTGTAGAGGAAGATTCATTTTGTGAGGTTCGTGGTCATAGAGTTATGTTATATACACTTGAAGGTATATTCATGAACCTATCCTGATGCTATATCCATTTTTGCAGGAATATTTAAGAAGATTTGTGAGAATTACAGAAAGTTTTGTAGAGACTGTTCTCAGAGCAAGTTTCTGGTGATTGTACTGTATCATTCAATGGCCTTGGATAATGGTAGAAGACATGTTGAGGATGCTATGGTTAACATGGAAAAATCAAATGTTCATTATGTAAGGTTTTGTGAAAATTGTTTAGCGTATTGTTCCTAGGAGGCTGACTTTTGTTAATATCATTATGGGAAGTGTTATTTGTAATGTAACATTTAATCTAATATCTTAATGTGATGCTACATTATTCATTATGAATTGTGAAAGCCCCAAGGCCAAATAAATTAATTATTAGGAATTGGTATAAAAGAAAGACATTTTCTCAGTTGTATTTGTGGAAATCAAATCAGTGAGATCACATATTATCTTATGCAAGCTTTTGATGCAAATTGTGTATGATCAAAGAAGAGATTGATGTTGAGGATGTATTGTGAGCTTCAAAGGAACTGTACTGGCAAAGAAGTTGTTTTTTAGTTAGTTCGATAACTTGGATCTGTTATCCTAAAGATGTTTTAGTGAAGATAGTCTGAGGCTATTTGAACAATGGGTTTAGTTGTCCTCCTTTCAACTCCTAACAGGGTTGGAATATCCTGATAGGGATTCAAAGTCGATTCAAAGTCTCCTAATGGGAAATCATATGTATTGATTGTATTTCATTTACCTCCTAATAGGGTCACATCTTTTCACAAGGATGTTTTATAAAAGTACATCATCATGTGGGCATCAATCCCACCAAGGTTTTGATCAAGGGTATCCCTAGTTAACATATCTGGTGTTATTGTGTATGGTCATCTTTCTATGGTTATTGCAATACATGTTTCAAAATTTATAAATTTATTGAGAGTTGTCTTAAGTGCATAACTGATAAAATCATCCACATGATGCAAATTTTGAGCATATTCATCCACATAGTCATATCAAGGTTAAGGTTAGAGGTAAAATTCAGTAAACCATCAAGTGATTCAAGTCTAATAGAAAAAAATGTAAGCATGTGGCGTGTGTAGATCAAACCATCCATACCCACCACTATCAAGGATCTAGCCTCTTCTATCTTAATCACACTCTCACCCTTAACCTGCAAAGCACTCAAACACACTCAGAACACCGAAAATAGGTCATTGTCCATCAAAATCATAATCATGTAATCATCAATTACTACATCATATACATAACATGTGCATGAATGTAACATCACCATGAATAGGCATCATCATCATATAAATTATTTAATTGTCAAAGCATCATTTTATCAACATAATATATCAAGACCAAAAAGAAAAATCAAGCATCATATCAACAACATCATAAGTCAAACTAAGAATATCATCAATAATGACATTATATAATATCTGGATTTGAATGCATCATCAAACATGATATCATGAATGGAAAGGAAGTAAACATGGTCTCATCGTTGAATGTATCAATACAAAACATCAACTACAATCTAAGAAGCATAACAACAATATGAATAATGACACAATCTTAGTTGAGAAACATATTGACCAAAGGTCTAAATCAGAGAACATATCAACTTAATGTCTAAAACATATGAAACAACATATAATCTCCATTTGAGGTCCACTAAACCAGTTGACTAAGCCAAAGAGTGTCCAAGACTTCCTGCAAAATTGGAGTTGTACAAGGTGGGTGGTAACATTCATGCTTAATTGGGAAAAAAATATGATTTTTTTTTGGCTCATTAAAGGATGACAAATTTAGCATTATCATTGGTCCACAAGCTTGTATGCATATCGAAAGAGGTTCGCGTTCACTCAATTAAACCAAACAAGTTTCCAATGTTATTGTCTATTTTCATTCGTTAGAAGAACATTGTAACAAAATTTGAAGTTCTACAATGATTCAAAATTTAATACAAAAATCAGTTATATTTCTTCCCTAATAGTTGAACCTCTATGTGAGAAGCATAAGGAAGATCATGTTTGATTTATGAAGGGTTTTATCTTTCTAAAAGGAGCCATATTAAAAGGTGTAGCAAGAAATATTATGAGTGAAGGTGAAGAAGATAGGACAATTTAAATACTACTATAGAAGACATAAATTGGTGATAGAAAAATAGAAAAATTGAATTACTTCCATAGAAGACTTAGACTGGTGATAGAAAAAAATAGGACAATTGAAATACTACCATAGAAGACATAGATTGTTGATAGAAAAATAAAAGGTCAATATGTAATTAAAAATGATCTTATCAATATATAATGAGTTGAAGTCCTTTTTTTTATTGTGGTTATTTTTCAAATTTTGTTTGGTTTTTGTGGCTACAATATTGAGATGTTTGACCCCAATATTGATATGCATCATATTTCTACAATTACATTTTGTTGAATTGTATGGAAAGTTGTCTTGTGCTTAATACATATAATATTTCTTAGAAAAGAAATGTGAAACCTTGCTAGACGAAAGTATTGTTAGAAACAATAGTCCACCAAGATAACTGAGAGGGGGGGAGGAGGGGTAGTTATCCAACAATTAAAACATTTATCTTCTTTAAACAAACTTAACCATTCAACCAAAGTAAACAACAACCATAATAAAATGCACATAGACAATTACTCCATATATGTTGACTAGGGAAACCCTTGATCAAAGGGAAAACCTCGGTGGGAATGATGCCCACAAGATGATGTACTAATTAAAATATTTCTTTTTAGAGGATGGACCCTATTAGGAGTCTATTACAACATTTAGTATACAGAGTCCCTGTTAGGAGACTTTGAATCCCTATTAGGAGTTGTGGTATAATGTATGCAAGATGAGCCCACTACCCAAACATGGAATTTCAACTACAAGAAGAGCTCACTACTCAAACAAGTAATTTATTGTTGTCTTCCTCTTTCCTCTATCCTATCAACTAGACCAATCACTGTTAGACCTTGTAGACTAGGTCATGAATCTTGGATCCAAATACCAAACCTCAGATCACTTAGCAAAACCTCGACAATGAACTTTCCTTCACTTCCGCACTGCTCTGCTCAACTTCACATTCCACACTCTCTGCTGCTTGTCATCAATCATCACATCATATAATCTCATACCATGATAAAGGAAAATTTCCTTCCTTTATACCAAGTCCATAAAACAATTCCCTGAGTCAATTGTTAGCCCTTCTCAATTAAATTATTATAGGACCACACTAAGAACATGTTACACTTAGCGATAACATAAATCTTTTGCCTTGCAACTTGAATAACTTTCCATATACACCATATTATGATGAGCGAGCTTAGCCATGTCATCACCAACATGTCTTCTCCATGTCTTGAACCTCAATCCTCAAGATATCAACTCTACTAAGAGATATAAAAAATTTACTAGAACATGCCTCTGTAAACTCTATCTCAGAATAGACATCATTCAAACTTACATAACTTCTTCTAGACTTATCCTTTCTTCTTCCAAAGTTAACTACATATACCAAATACTCAGAAGTATCTCCCATAACCTTGGGTGGCTATAATACTCAACTAGTCATCCGTACCAACATGATCTTTTTGTTGTTCTTCTGTCAGATACCACAAAAAATTGCTATGTTGACATAAATGAGAAACTCAGTCATGAATGTAACATATCATCATAGTAACATATCTACAGTACTCCCTCATTAGCATTCATGCTTCCAACCAATCTTCTAACAATCTCCCCCTTTGGCATTGATGGTAACATAGATGAAAAAACATCTAGTTCCAAGAATACCAACATAAGACTATTCATCTTCAAATCCTCTTCATCAATCATTCTCCCCATTGCTATACCTCAATGTGATTTCTAACAACTGTCATTCCATGTTGTGCTCATACTAAACATACTGTATTCATGCCGAACATAAACAACATAATATTTTTCATGCAATATTCTCCCTTGTTGACATCAATGTCAAAGGTTTCAGCAACCAATCTTTACTGCATCAAACTTTGCAACAACTAAATCTTACTTAGCTCGAGTGTCAAAAGACACTGTTCCAAACAACATCCAACAAGAGTCCTAGTTGACTTTGTCCATCATAGATACTCCCCCATATAGGAAGCATCAACATTTAGTCCAGAAAAATAATGGTGCTCTGTTACACTGGACTAAAGCACTCTTGCATCTTCTACTCTGATGTAGGAAGGGGCATAACCCCAAGCATACCTCACAAAGACTCAAAAATATCTTTGTGAAGAGGCTTAGTGAATATATCTACAATCTACTCTTTAGTCCTCACATACTCCAATCTGATTTCCTTTTCTGCAACTTTCTCTCTCAACATATGATACTTAATAGAAACGTGCTCAGTCCTTGAATGCAACACTGGATTCTTAGACATATTTATGGTGCTTGTGTTGTCACAATGTATGAAAATAGGTTCACTGATTTCTATCCTTATATCCTTTAGCATATGCTTCATCCAAATGAATTGATTATAATTATTTTCTATTGCAACATACTCTGCTTCCACTGTACTTTGTGATGTACAATCTCGCTTCTTGCTTAACCAAGAAAACAATCTTCCTCCAAGAAAGAAGGCTTCTCCATTGGTGCTCTTTTTGTCGTCCATATTGCCTACCCAATGTGCATTAGTATAAGCACTTAGAGTGAAATCATTAGATCTATCATAACACAATCCAAACTCAGATGTTCCCTTCAGATATCTAAATATTCTTTTCACTACTGCATAATGTGCTTCTCTAGGATTAGCTTGAAATCTTGCAACAATTCCAACTGCATTTTCTATATCTGGCCTTGTGTGAGTCAGATATTGCAATCCTCCAATCATAGATCTGTACTTTTTCTACTCAATAGTAGGTTTCTCATCCTTTGTAGATAACTTGTTTCCAATTACCATATGTGTTCCAATGGGTTTGCATGTTTCCAAACCAAACATTTTCAGTAAATCTTTCAAGTACTTAGTCTAAGAAATAAAGATTCCTTCTTTATTCTGCACAATCTACAATCCTAGGAAATATTTCATCTCTCCTATCATACTCATTTCAAATTCTTTCTTCATCGCTTCTACAAACTTCTTACTTTTTTCATCATTTCCTCCAAATATGACATCAACAAATATTACCAAAATCATGAAACCATTATCAATTTCTTTCCAATATAGATTACTTTCTGTCATACCTTTTCTATATCCAAGTTTTGTCAAATGTGTTATTGTAAATAATTATTATTTACACTTAAGTTTACTCAAGATAAATGCATTATTTTATTATTTATTAGGATAGACACCTAGGAGTTTGCATACTCATATGAGTTTATGTTGACAACACAGGAGTAAGAAACTCTAATTTAGCACATGGTGTCCACAACATTGGAGTTCACATAATTAACTGAGTTATAATATAGACAACACAGTTGTTTGCACTCTTAATTAATCACATGGTGTCTACAACATAATTTTACGTGACACACCTTTGTAGGCTTATCCTCTCATCAACACACTAACTCCTGTGCTCAATGGAGGATAATCCACTCTTGGTGGATATGTGCTTAGTTGTGAGGCTTATCATATTGCTAACTCCTAGTCATTCTAGAAGCATTATAGAGGCCTTTATATTCAGACACTCCTAGTGTACTTGTACATCAAATTGAATTTCATATTGTTATTCTAATCATATTCTATTGGTCTATTTTGTGCTAGTTGTTGAGCTTCTTGGTCTTGGGTGATTTTTCCCTAAGGCAAATTCTTACAAAATGTTTGTCCAACCTTGCATTCCAAGTTCTAAGTTCTTGCTTCAATCCATACAATGCTTTCCTCAATCTGCATACTATATCCTTGTCATCTGTCAAAGGACATCCTTTAGACTGCTCAATGTATACCTCTTCTTCAAGTTCTCCATTCAGAAATGCTGACTTGACATCCATCTGATATACTTTGAATTTCTTTTGTGTTGCATAGGCTAAGAATAATCTTATTTCTTCTATTCTAGCCATTGGAGCATAAGTCCTCCTCATAATCTATTCCTTCTTACTATGAGCAACCTTTACATACCAATGTTGTTTTATTTCTTACAGCTTCTCCTTGCTCATTCATCTTGTTCCTAAATACCCATTTAGTTCCTATCACATTCTTGTTTGCTGGTATGGGGACCAATTCCCATGTTTCATTCTTTACTATCTAATACAATTCCTCTTTCATAGCTTGTTTCCAATAATCATCTTTACATGCTTCATCCACATTCTTAGGCTCAACTTAAGATATCAAGCATAGTTCTTCATTGACTCTACTTATTTTCATCACACCTTTGTCTTTGCTTCCAATGATTTGTTCATATGGGTGATCCTTTATCATATTCTTTCCTAAATTAGGAGTTGTTATCTCAACTGTTGGCTCTATTGAAGGTTCTGAGCTTTGTTCCTACCTTGGCTCTCCTTCATTCTGTAATGCCTCGCCAAGGGATCCAAAATAATTAACCTAAAGTTTGCTGAACAATTTGCTTTGTTTTGTTAAAACATAAAAGATAACATTATACACCACAAACACATAATAGCAGAAGCAATGACATGTAATCATTTAAAGAATACATAGCAGGTTACATTCCTTAAGGATCCCAAGACGTTGAGTCACATTTAATCTAACTATACTAAGTCTAACAACTACCACATCAACATAAAAAAAATCAAAATTCCAAGGTCCATAATATTCATTTGTTTTGAATGCATCTTGGCAAATCAATTCAGAATGCTTAATCATCTACTGATCATGTCACATGGTATGAATGGCTCAAAAAGATACAAAAATGCAAAAGTAATGCTTCATCAACCTTATTAAATCCATAGTACAAGTACATTCAAGTAAATTCAATTGATAACATACATGATACATCCATTTGGATATAACAGTCATCGCAAAAGATAATCCATCTATCATAAAACATAATTAATCTAAGTGCGTGGTTCCTCCCAACTATCAATAGCATCATTAGACCATCATGGGCCCTAGCCATCCCTCCGCGCATAACATCCCAAGTCACCGAAGAGATCATTGGTATTATCATAGTAGGAATGTCACTCCTAAAACATACTACATCATACGCAGAAAGAAATCTAACAAGCTACAACATATATATGAGAAATCTAATCATACAAAATAAAGCATAAGATGATTCTATAAGTAAATAGCACTGTCTATCACTTGCTAATCATCAATATAAAGAATCATGTTAGCAAATAACATCTAACATAAGATATAGCATCCATCATAATGATCCAACAATAGAAGGAAGGTAAATGCCAACAAAGAATGTGCTGAAGGAGATAAACTCAAGTCGAAATCCACATGTCAAGAGTACATCATCTAAAAATCGCCAATCATCATCAATGAAAATCAATAATCACAATAAGCACATTCAACAATAAGTACACCATCAGAGGTACACACAAACTCTACAGACGAGACTTAGGCTACATTTTAGGGAGTGTCATCACATGGCTACTTGAGTTACCCTGGACTAGTCTCTCATTAGACCCCAGACCCTCAAGCATTGAGTTACCCTAGACTGGTTACTCTGAATCTAAACCCTCAACGTAGCACATGTAGAACTAGAAAGCCCTCTCATGAAGATGAGGCAATCATCCCATTCCCATCCCCAGTCTATACAAGCACTCATGGTATGGGTGGGACAAATATCCCTAACTTATCTTTTTAGTGTGTTTCCCCAAAATTATTAATTACTAGATTATCACTTGTTATTTAACTTGCAATAGGTTACCCTAGTACTAACCACTTCGGGCCCCAGACCCCTACTGCAAGCCACTCCCAAAGACATGTACCTAGACAATCCTCTCTTAAGAACATAATACACAGTTGTGTCCCATACCACAACATTTGTAATAATTTAACTTGGTCCCTTAATAGGTAACCTAGCAATAAGATGGTACTTTCACCCCAAATGCTCCACAAAGTAAACCTCATAAATATTTTTTTTTTCAATTTGAATCATAGGACATATCATGACATCCATCCACACAAACATTATAAAAGAAATCTCACATAACTTCTGGTGTACGCTCATGAAATCACAAATCAAAGAATCATATAAAAGCACCTTAGTCCTATACAAGTGACTGGAAATTGACAAAAGATAATCTACTTTATTGACATCAGTTCTCCATAAGCAACTGAAAGGCATTAAATGATAATCCACAATTTCCATCAGTTCTCAACAAGCATTCAGAAAGTATCTCAAAATAATATTGATCAAAGATTCCAACAAGATCAATTTGAACATGATACAATATGACATCATCAAGAACCAACCATTCGAAATGCCTCAGCTTCACACAAGGAACTGGAAACTAATAGAAATCAAAATAATCAATGTTACTAATAACTAATTAAGACTTTGTTGTTTCCAAGAAGTGTTTCCACCCCCCCATTATTCAAATTGTTGAAATAGGACTTATCAATTTTCAATTAAATAATTTACAATTCATTAACCTCGATACTATCAATGATCATTTTAGTTAAAACTCCATTGCATAACTTAATTATCAATTAGATTCAATTAATTCTACAAATAATTAAATTAGTAATTAAATGATTATATAATCAATATTTTTTTTTAAAACAAACACTATATTCAGATGCATTAATACTCCAAATAATATAAAGATAACTTATTGTTTAATTTACTAAAATAATGACTCAACGTCATTATCCATTGATTAGTTCAATCATTTCATCTCATACAACCCGATATGGTTTAATCCAACTAAATTATTGTATTAATTAATACAACTTAACAATCCTTACTCTTCAACTTTTCTATTATTACAAATAATTGCACAACTTATTATTAAAGAAAATTGGGATTGTGAATAATTAAATGAATCCCCAATAAAATAATTGTATTACTACTAAGTCAAACAATAAAAGAAAAATGTCCTATTTAGCTATTGTTTATAATAAATTGAATTAATTTAAAATAAACAAAAACTATCAATATAGCACTCATAAATTTGTTTTAATAGATTAATAACTTAACAACTTTTATTAAAATTTTCCATTAATAAAGTCAATTTCCAAATGATATGGGTCTACCTTAAAACTAACTCACATTGGCACTTAACTATGAACAGACGCCGCTTTATTGCAATGTAATAAACATTGCATAAAAGATGAGGGATTTTTTTTTTTTCCAATCCCAACATGACTGCTAGGTACGTGATGACTAATTAAGCTACTTATGCCCTTCACTCTCACACTCGTCGGTAGAGGTAAATTGACAAGCAAAAGTTTCATCTTTTCCTTACGAGATCATGGAGAACTGGGATATTGTTATCAGAATTCCCAAATCAATGACCAATCCCCATTTCAAAGCTTTGAGCTACTGGTCTGGAGTAATTCCATGGCCTGTAGCTCCGAAAGCTTGCTGATAAATGAGCCTTTGTCTGTTTATTCAGACTTTAATGACAAGGAGCAATGGACTCAGCTTCTTGCTGATGGAAATGAAGATGATCGGTTCTGTGCTACGAAGAGAGATGATCGAGTGGAGAAAGCTACCGAGCATAGACATGAGGATACTAAAGCTAATGTGTGACTCTAACCACTACACAAGGACTATATTGGCAGTCCATATGGAGGAGAATCGAAGGTTGGATGAAACATATTGATGTAGGGGCATCGAGAGATAACAAATTATTTGCCAGCACCAAGATTTTATATACACAACTAAAGACACCTGAGAAAAGTACTAGAAGTGTGTAGAATGTTTTGTATCAAAGCAAGCAAATAAAGATGTAAGGAGATATTGAAGAATGGAAAGAAGATTTGAGTTTTGTTAAGAACTTTGTTTTTTTTTTTTTTCTATTTCTCATTTTGAAACTCTCTGTTCTTAGTTCCTATACGCCGTGACAGTATTAGATTATCTTGAAATCGAATTCTATTTCATTTTGAGATCTTTGTTATTTTTGATTTCAAAGGAATCTAGTTGGACTATAATAAATTGAGAATCTTAATGTCCAGACAGTTTTGGTTTTGAAGATTTACATAAATGTTGGTGAATTCAGGTTTTATGAAAATGATCTTAAAGCTTATTTGAATCGGTTTGAAGTTTAAGATATCTTGAAATCGGTTTTACAACAGAGAAACTGAATATTATGTTATGAAGAACCACAATGTGTTAAAGTTTGAATGTATTAAAGACTAAATGGTTTCTTTGGGTATTACTGTCATGGAAATAACAGTCTCGGTGCGAAAAACATATCTCGAATTCTTACTGTTGGATTTCTATAAGACTTGAGTATGTTTTGGTGAAACTAATTACGCCCATTCTCACCGGAGTGATTGAAAAGTTTTGATTTTAGTCAAAAGTTATAGTTCTCTGTGCACAGGTCTATCTCAAAATAAAAAAATCTGAGATGACGTAGTTGCTAAGATAGAAAATGCAAGAAAGAGGTGGTGAATGATAGATAAGTAAACTATTATTATTATCATCATTGGCATATTATAAGTTTTTGAACCTCTAGTTAATGTGTACAAAGAAGATCATGTAGACACCTAAAATTGTCCAAATCCCTTATCCTGACCAATTAAATAGATATTTATTATTTATTTAATTCCCCTACCTTTAATTAAATAAATTTTACATTTATTTAATTATGTTTGCCTTTCCTTAATTTAAACGAACTAAGGTTTATTTAAATCCTAACCCATTCACTTTAATTAAGTACTTTGTTTACTTAATTAATCCCTTTCCTAATCCTATTTGGAATTAAATATTAAATTTAATCCTATTTGAGCACATGGCTCCTAACTTTAACCCTCACCTAACCTCACTTCCCTAACCTAACCCATCCTTCTAACCTAGGTCAATCTAATTACCCACTAATTAATCCTAGTTTCCCTTCTAATTACATCCTTAATCATTTGCACAATCCTAATCAAAGGATTAGCAAACCCTAGTCACATGTGACATGTGACTCTTACACACTTACACCTTTGTCCCCCTTCATAGGTGAACCAAATGTGTCTCACACATGTGTGAGGAAACCTTGAGCCTCCAACCCTCTTACACCTGTCATAGACATGTCACATCAAAGGTTGCTCACACATGTGTGAGCATATTGCTCCCTTTGAATGGTCAAAACCCTAATCCACATGGAGTCTACTTGGCTTCTACCTCATGGACACCTCATTGATCCTGAGAAATCCTAGCCATTCATCTTGCATTCAATCTCAACCGTCCATTGCACCTCTTTTCCTATAAAAGGAGAGCCCTCTCGTCATTTTCATGAAGCACTATCTACCTCATTGTTATGCTGCAGGAATTGTGAGCAACCACATCCCACAACAATGAAATCATCTACACTTGATGATTGCATGAGGTTTGCATATGTGCTATTTTGAATAGTTTATACTCTTTTGATTTCATGTTATGTTTATTTCCATGTTCTCTTGCATATTTTGAGGTTTGCATAATCATGTAGGAATAGATATTAGTTGCTTAATGTTTATTCCTTTATTACATTTTTATGCAATACATTTTGGCACGCCCAGTGGGGCCCAATTCACGGGTTCGAACTAACTATCTAAGGTGTTTTGGATTATTTTGTGAGTTTTCAAGTTTGTAGGTTGAAGAAGCACTTGAAGATCAAGTTTCATGAGGAGCCTCTAATCAAGCCAAGGAGCCTATCATCTTTTTTGGAGCGCATAAGAGAAGTCTTTTGACATATAACACTTTATATTTTATTTTCTATTGCTCTATTTTCAAGTTCTAAAAGTGTATATACATTGAATATATCTCTTTGCTAATAGAAAAATTTAGAAAAGAAAAGAAAAATACTCCCTTTTTGTTAATATATAAATTGTTTGAAAAAAAAAAAGAAAAAAGAGGGGGGGATAAATATATAAAAATTATTTTTATCATTTTTATATTTACAAGTTAGGTTAAAAAAAAAACAAAAAAAAAGAAAAAAAGAAAAAAAAAGAGATTATTAAAAGTTTTTATTTGAGAGCCGCAGGTGGCACGGCTACCGCCGTGGCCTGACCCCCCTTGCAATTCCCTGTTGCGACTGAGCTGCCTCCCCTGCCAAGTGCCTCCACTTCTCCCCCGCTAAAACCCCACTCCCTGCTCAGCTTGGACGCGTCCCCCGTCCCCCACCACTCGCCGAATAGACTCTGCAACTGGACTATTGACACCCGCTACTCGTAGCAATAGCCGCCCGCTCCGCTTGTCTCCAGCTCTGAACCCTTGTAACTCCCAGCCGCATTTAATCCCCACGCTGCCCACTTTGCTCAAAGCCCAACGCCTCTACCTTGTGAATGCTGTCTCAACCACTATAGTCTCAGCCCGCGGCCACGGCCTCATCTACTCCGCCATGCATGATCTGCAATCAGTGGCTCCCTGTTCACTGCCACCTCCCTTTCCCCACCGCCTACAACCAAACCCTCGCCATCGTCTCACCTCCTTCGCTCACCCCCTTCACCCACCCTTCCACTGCTCACCCCCCTCTTCTCTACTCTACGCCAAACCCCCTTCTGCTCAGCCTACAAAACCCTCCCTTCTGCCCTCTCACTGCTCCTCCCTCCTCTGCCGCTCGCCCACTCTTGCTTTCGTTGCAAAACCCTTCGGCTGCCACTTCTCACCCCCTCCCCCCCCCGCTCAAACCCTCCTCCAAAACATCCGCTCGGCTCACTCAAAACTGCTCAGCCAAAACCCAACCCCCACCTGTGGCCCATTTGATACAAAAAAAAAAAAACCCTTCATTTTTACTTTTTAAATTTTTTTTTTTTTTTAATATTTAGATTAACAATGTAAGTATTACTTTTCTTTTTAAATTTTTTTTCTTCTTGGTAATAAAATAATCATTATTTTTTAAAATCAATTATGATGATTTCATTCTTTTTCAAAAAAATAAAAAAAAATAAACAAAATTTGCTTGACATGACCCTAACCGTCAAATTTAACCTCGCAGGTCACTGACATCAGCATTGCATCGGCATTCCATGCCCTTTTAAGCCATAAAGAGCAGTCTTTGGATTTTTGCTCATAACTTGAGCATACAGGTTCCGTTTTTGAAAAACAAAATATTACCGAAAAGCTGATTCCGAGCCCGTCATCATGGTGCTAGTTTCATGAGATTTTGATACTATTTATATCTCTATTTTCTCTGTCAAAGACTAAACTTTGTGCTAACCTTTTCATTGCAAGGTTGTTTCACATTTGTCTTATATTTTCGCTGCCCTAACTTGTGTTTTTGCAGGGATATTCTCTCACTAACCATATTGCTTGCAAGTTTTGCCTTAATTTTGTCTTGGGAATGAACTTGTATGCTTAAACACTCATCTTTGAATGCATGGTTAAATGCTCAAACAATCAAATTCAATCTTGAATGCCTTAAGGGAATGGACATGTATGCTTAGGCTAGCAAAAATTTCGAATTGGTGCTTAAAATGAACTCACACCATCTTGAATGCCTTAAGGGAAATTGATTTCATTTTTAGCATTTTTGTTTACGCACGCTTGATTTACTTTCTTGTTGACGAATCCGCATTTTTTATTTATGTTGATGATGATTTCAAGTTGGAAAGAAAATTGTATGGTTTAATCACGTGTGTCTTCAACGTAGTTTACAAAACCTAAAAGTTTCATCGGGAAAGAATGCGTTTCTTTTGAACCCCAAGGCCACTTACGTATTCTCTCCCCTCACGCCTTTGGGTTATCTTGGGTGCACAAGAAATAAGTGGTCTTATTTTTTTTTTTTAGGAGGCCTGCTTGGGAATTTCATCACCCCTTGGGACGACCTCAACTCCAGTGTTTTGGCGGAGTATAAATATCGGGAGGTGAATCAAAAGACACCTCTCTTGAAAGAAAAATATTATCACCCTTGGCTAAGCCCCAAAGAACTTTATACCTTTGGGAAGTGAAGGAGGAGATTTGGGTTGCCGTCTCCCCCCGGCTGTGTGGCAGTATTTTCTTTCATCTACAGATTTGGGCCTCATATACCTTGCGTATATCGAGGACACCCTCTAGTTGATCCTTATACATCCTAGTTGCAACCTTATAGGTTTGTTGATGTGTTTAACGTTCTTGAGTGTTTGAAACACACTTGCCTTGTACATATTTCATTGTTTGATTTTGCATCTTAAACCTAAAAATCCAAAAAATTATAAAACATTAAAATCCAAAAAATTATAAAAGTTCAAAAATCCAAAAAAATCAAAAAATCTCAAAAAGCAACAAAAACAAGTCTTGGTTTTGGTTCCCCTTAGTCATGTTGTCCACATCATTTCCACATCACATTTTCTTTCCATCACATTCATCACCCTCATACATCTCTTGTCTTCATCATTCAAACCATTCCTTGAAGTCTTAATCATCTCTACTCGTCCAAATCATTTCCTCGTCATTCAATCTACTTCCTAATCTTCATCCTAGTCATGCTTCATCATCATTTAGATCCAATTTTCTCTGCCAATCTCATAATGCATTCTTAATTCAGTCCTCCACATCATCATTCTTCTAATCTAATCCCTTGTCAAATTCATTCTTTTCTAATCAATTCTTATTTCAATCCATTTACATCTTCATCCACAATCAATCTTTCTAATTTCATTCACGTCTTCTTCTAATTCAACTTTTCATCAAATATTCTACTTTGGACATAGGAGCATTATCACAAACATTGGACTTTCATTTAAATCCAACATTCACGCGTTTGCAATATCATAAGGTTTTTATCACATAAAATAAAACCCTAGTCAATCTCAATATCAATATCCAATCAAAATCAAATCAAATCAAATCAAATTTAATCAAATCAAATCAAGTGCAATCCTTACCAAGTCAAGTCCAATTCAAATCAAATCCAAACAAAAGTCCAAAGCTCCTAGTCCTAGGTTCATATTCCATCCATCCTCGAATCTTTCATCACTCTTCATCTCACATCTATGGATCCAAATTTGCTTAATAAAATGGTTGACAATCTTCAAAGACAATATGGAGTTATACCTCCCGTTCAACCTACATATCAGATCTATCCTCAACACTTCATATCCAACTCTAATCCATCTCATGTTCACTATTCTTCTACCTCTAACAAGGGAAATCCACCTCATTATCCTTCAACTCCATACAATTCCATTCCTAGCCCACACACTTCCACAAACACAAATGACCTTGCCAAGGAAATGGAACAATTAAAGAATTATCTCTTAGCAAGTCAGCAGATAGAGTCCACTTTCCATGCCATGTGTCCTCTTCCCCCATGTTTCAAAGATCCTAGTTCTCATGTCCCATCAAACCCCAACCCTCCATGCAATCCCCTACCCATAGTTACATCCTCACACAATTCTAGTCCTCCAAAAACATCATCCCCACCTCATAAGGGGTATTTCTCATCATTCTTGGCTAAGTGTAAAATTCAAAATGAAGAGATCCAATCAACCAAATCCATACACCCAATTCCATCTCACGACCTTCCTCTAAAGCATGACATTATCGATGCCTCTTCTCCTCTAGATCTGAGCATTTCTCCATCCCATAATTGCCTTATCCCTCAAGATCCATTTATCCCCCTTAGTCCATCTCATGATCCTCTACCTAATCAAGATCAAGGCATTCGATTTACCATGCACATTACTGCTTCCACTCCATCTCAAGAGTTTGCATCCATAGATCCTCCACTTCATGCAGAACTTCCTTCCACGCCATCCATTAATACTCCTTCATGTCAAGATCAAATCACTCCATCTCATGATCCTATTCCATCTCATGATCCACTCATTCCACCACATGATCCCCTTTTAAGTCAAGATCAAAGCACTCCTTCATTTTCTTTTCATGATCCGTATCCATCTCTAGATCCTATTATTCCTCATAATCCCGTTCATGATCCTCATCCTCCACATTATCCTACCACTCATGAACCCCATATACTTGGACTCACATCTTGTGTTAAAAATGATAAGCATGCCCTTGAAGCAATAATATCTCAAGATGTTGGTACACCTTCCACAATTCCTCCTTCCAAACCTAAACACTTCCATCATTCATCTTCCAAGTCCATTTTAGGACCTTATATCCATATCCCTATTCCTTCCTCACTTCCATCCATTCTAGGTCCCTATGTTCCACTTCCAAATCCTTCATCCCTTCCTTCCATTTTGGGTCCTTACATACATTCATCCACCATATCCATGTCTTCCACCTCATCTCCTAGTAAAGATCAACAAAGGCACACATCCTTGAATTCCTTCCAATGGTCACCATCTGTACACTCTCCATCTCCTTTACCTTCATGCACCCATACCATAGCCAATGGAAGCAAATTTAATGCTATAGAAAAAGCGAATAAAGCTAAAAATCCACAAAAGCCCAAGGATCAACATGTCCCTTCTAAACGACATGTTCAAGAAAAGAAAAATCTGATCCAAAGCAAAACTAAAAGGCCACAAAGGCTAAAAATAAAAAACGCAAAAAATTTGTGGATACCAAAGCTACTTAATGTAGTAATGAATCTCAAAGAAAGATTCAAAATGACATCCAATTCTGCTAATCCAAAGGCTTCCCTCATTCATGAATCACCCACACTTCCATTTTCCAAATCCATTTTGGGTCCTTATATACCCAAATCTACCATCCTAAATCCATTGTCTCCATCCATTTTTGGGTCCCTATATCCCAAAATTCAAACTTTCTCCAACATATCCTCCAAAATTTTCTCCTTTCCCTCACCCTTCAAGGTGTGTGCCAATGACGATATTTCCACCTCCTTCATCCACTCATTCACAAGTCTTCCAACCTAGCATCCATCACCCATGTCTTTCTCCCACGCCCTCCACGCCCTTAATCTAAACCTTTTCATAGGTCATTTTCCTCCGTTCACCACCCTATCAACATCTAGAAGAAAATAGTAAAAATTCCTTGAAAATAAAAAAGAAAAGAAAAGAAATCAAGGGATACCATCCATATAAATAGATGCTTGAGTCCTCCCTTCACTTTCCTATCATGTATCCAATGTCTTCCCCTTCCACTTATTCATCCATTCACTTTTCCTTCTTCCACTTGCACTCTACACTAGGGGCAAGCTCCCTCCATATGAAGCTTCCATACACATCTTCCATACTTCCATTTACCATAATATCTTCCTTACTTCCACTTATCCATCGATTCACTTTTCCTTCTTCCACTTGCACTCTACACTGGGGGCAAGCTCCCTCCATACGAAGCTTCCATACATATCTTCCATACTTCCATTTACCATTCATTATCCCTTTCCACCTTTGATATTTACTTTCACTTTCCTTTCATCCATCCATATTCTTGCTTGAAAAATCCCTTGCGCATTATCCATCCATCATCCTACATACTTCCATAATCCTTTCATATCCTTGATCTTGACATGCTATCTCTATCTTTCATCTCATGGTCCTTGTCATGTTCATCCATTTTCCATCCATACTCCTACATACTTCCATCCCTCTTTCATATGTCCTTGATCTTGGTTATCCCATCCATTTCATCCACTTCATATCCCACATTGCATCCATACCCTTCATATCATTATCCCTTTTTCATACCATCCCTCACATATCCCTTATTCATTTCCCTTTCATGCCCATGCTTGTGATCCATACCAAAATGTTCATACATGCTTTGGTAGAGCACATGCCTTCTCTCCTCCATACACTAGCCTTCGTACCATCTTTCCATTTTCATGCACCCTTTCCACCATATGTACTTCCATTTTCCTATCCTTGGTCTGGGGCATTTGGATTCCTCCGAAACATGATCCTTGGCTCCACATTTTTCGATACCATATCATTTGGCCCCTCATATCCTTTCGCCATTCCTTTCATCCACCTACTCACGTTGCTTTTCCTCCATTTATCATGCCTTGGCTCTCCCTTGTCATTGGTCTCAATCCATTCTATCCATTCTATCCCACATTCGTTCAATCACTTCATTTCTATCCATTCTATTCCACATTCATTCATATCACATTCAATCTAATTCTTCCAATCACTTCAATCCAATTCATTCATCCTCTAATTCAATCAATTTTCCCTTCTTCTAATCCTTTCACATGAAATCAATTTCAATTCTACTCTCATCATTCTTCATCCTATCACCATCCTTCTTCCAATCCACGTTCATTCTTCTATCCGTCATAAAATCAAAAATCAAAAAAATCACTTGTGCAATCAATACTAATCCAATAAATCTAATCTTGTAATCTTATACATCAATCCTTAATCAATTCATCAATTTGACCCAATCAGCTGATAATCCATTGACCATATTCAAACATCACTATCATGGGATGAATCCTTCCCAATCCTTGGATGTGCATTACGCTTATTGTTAGCTTTGCCATCCTTAATCAATCATTATTAATCAATCAATCCATGGGTTTTCAGCTTGACTAGGGGCAAAATGTTGGTTGGCTTTTGGTTTTTTGTGCATGATTGCTTGTTACTTGTATGCATTAGTATTTTCTGCATTTATCATGGTCTTTGCATCCTATTGTCCCCAGGAATCACGGTCTTCCATATCATGGTTTCATAAGGCATATGGTTTTATTAGACCCCTGTTTTCACGTACTTGACACATTGTCATCTTGGTTCCTCATACCTTGGTGCATAGTGTTGAATACAATCAAACTTAGGTTGTTCACACCATTGCAGCATCACTTTATCAATCTTTTCATTTTCACACTCCCTTCCATCTTCCCTTCCATTTTGAGAGAACATCCGTGTTCTCCTAACCTGCATGTCCTCTCGAGGGGGCATACCCTTCCACCTTCATCATCCTTCCTCATCCTTTCATAATTGGGGCATCATGCTACTAGTCTTATCCTCCCAGCCACTATATTTTATTCTTTTTTGATATAACATTACTAATGCTATATTAAAGAGGGGCAAAATGTAGACACCTAAAATTGTCCAGATCCCTTATCCTAACCAATTAAATAGATATTTATTATTTATTTAATTCCCCTACCTTTAATTAAATAAATTTTACATTTATTTAATTATGTTTGTCTTTCCTTGATTTAAATGAACTAAGGTTTATTTAAATCCTAATTCATTCACTTTAATTAAGTACTTCGTTTACTTAATTAATCCCTTTCCTAATCCCACTTGGAATTAAATATTAAATTTAATCCTATTTGAGCACATGGCTCCTAACTTTAACCCTCACCTAACCTAACTTCCCTAACCTAACCCATCCTTCTAACCTAGGTCAATCTACTTACCCACTAATTAATTCTAGTTTCCCTTCTAATTACATCCTTAATCATTTGCACAATCCTAATCAAAGGATTAGCAAACCCTAGTCACATGTGACATGTGACTCTTACACACTTACACCTTTGTCCCCCTTCACATGTGAACCAAATGTGTCTCACACATGTGTGAGGAAACCTTGAGCCTCCAACCCTCTTACACATGTCATAGACATGTCACATCAAAGGTTTCTCACACATATGTGAGCATATTGCCCCCTTTGAATGGTCAAAACCCTAACCCACATGGAGTCTACTTGGCTTCCACCTCATGGACACCTCATTGACTCTGAGAGATCCTAGCCATCCATCTTGCATTCAATCTCAGGCGTCCATTGCACCTATTTTCCTATAAAAGGAGAGCTCTCTCCTCATTTTCATGAAGCACTATCTACCTCATTGTTATGTTGTAGGAATTGTGAGCAAGCACATCCCACAACAATGAAATCATCTACACTTGATGATTGCATGAGGTTTGCATATGTGCTATTTTGAATAGTTTATACTCTTTTGATTTCATGTTATGTTTATTTCCATGTTCTCTTGCATATTTTGAGGTTTGCATAATCATGTAGGAATAGATATTAGTTGCTTAGTGTTTATTCCTTTATTACATTTTTATGTAATACAGATCACATTTAGATTTTCAGAATGTTTTATGTGGTTTCAGGAAAGGATAAATGAGACACAACAGTAAATTCCTTTTCACCATTTGAAAAGTTCTAAATGGATCATCCAAGCAAAAGTACGTATTCTCAAAATAGCAAGAGCATAGAAAGAAAGATTTATGAAGGAAGATAGTATTGGATTTCATACCTAGAGTGGCTTTCAAGAGAAATCTGGGATCAATTTTTATGAATGGCTTGTGCACCGACTGAGTGTATCCCTTGAGCAACGAGATACTCTAAACATGCCTTCAATCGATCCCCCCCTTCCTCCTCCAACATTCGCAACTCCTCCAAGAACCAAACCACCCCCCCCGAAGAGTGCTTGTAGAAGCATATGAGGATGTCCATACACACTAGGAGAGACTTATATAAAGGCCTCTAAGATGCATCTAGAATGTGTCTAGAAAGAAGTCAGAGATAAGCATGACAACTAAGCACATAACTTTCACGATAAGAAGATAAACATGATGAGATGTCTAGAATGTTGTAGACACCATGTGCTCAAATAATATGCCAACTCCTAAGTGTAGACAACATATGCATAATTAGAGTGCAAACTCCTGTGTTGTCAACATGACAACTCATGAGAGTTTGCATACTTCTATGTGAATAAATATTAAAATAATGCACATTACTTTATTTAATTAAATTTCTTTATTTAATATTCACTTGACTCCTTTTAAAATTAATTTATCAATTTTAAATCTCATGCACTCACTTTATTAAATCCATTTGTTTAATCTTAATATATTTTAATCACTTGCACGCATCATGTGATCTAGAATCTTTTAATAATTTTAATATCTTTTTCACTTTTAAATTTATTTTTGAAACTTAATTGATAAAATATTTATAATATTATTATCTAGCATTTATTTAAAAATGAACTCTAAATATATTATTATTAAATTAAATAAATATTATCACATTCCAACTTTTACACTTATAACTTTTATCTTTTATTTAATTAATTTCTTAATTAATAAAATAAAATAAAATATTAAAATATCATCTTAATTTTTCATTTAATTAAGTCATTAATTAAATCTTTTAATTAGACTTAATTAATAGAAAATACACCAAGACTCACAAAGTAAAATATGAAAATATATCTTAGCAAATTGCAAACTAGGGTAGGCACTACACATTCTGTAAATCATTGTTAGTCTCAAGAAATACCTCATCATTCCTTGGCTTAGTAACAACATCATCATTTGGATTGTAATCAACTATTCTCTCTTGTATCATGAATTTCTCATCAATTCTCACATTTGCACTTTCCATAATAGTCTTAGTTCTCTGATTATAACATCTATAAGCTTTTCTTTTCAATGAATAACTGAGAAACATACCTTCATCACTTCTAGCATCAAACTTACCAATATCATCATCTCTTTTGATATAACACTTACTCCCAAAAATTTTGAAATACTTAACTGTAGGTGAGTGACCAAACCACAGTTCATAAAGAGTTTTGTTTGTGTCTTTCCTGACTTGTACTCTATTCATAGTGTAGGCTATTGTATTCACAGTTTCTCTCCAAAATGTCTTGCATACATCATTCGTTGCTAAAATAGCTCTTGTAGCTTCTATAATTGACTTGTTCCTTCTCTCTACAACCCCATTCTGTTCAGGGGTTCTCAGAGTTGATAGTTGTCTTTTAATTCCATTTTCTTCACAAAACTTGTTAAACTCATTTGAAGTAAATTCTCCTCCTCTTTCTGATCTTAAACATTTAATCTTCATACCAGATTCATTCTCAACCCTAATCTTGAATATCTTAAACTTATCAAATGCCTCAAATTTCTCTTTAAGAAATGCAACCCACATTATTCTAGAAAAATCATCAACTACAATCATAAAATACCTTTCACCATAGAATCCTTTAGTCTTTGTAGGACCGCTGAGATCTATGTGTACAATCTCCAACTTTGTTGTAGTGATAAACTTCTTGTTGGGAAAAGAAGTTCTATTATGCTTTGCCAAAACACACTCCTTGCAAATTGTGTTAGTAGGCTTTACAGTCTTTGGCAAATCTCTAACTACAAACATTCTACTAGTCCTCACAATACTGTCAAAGTTTTTATGACAAAATCTCTTATTCCATAACCAATTGTCATCTACCTTTGCAACCAAATATGTCATTTCAATAGGATTCAACTGAAATACATTACCTCTAGATTTGGTTCTGGTTCCAATTACCTTTCCATCTTTTTTTTTAATCATGCATGTCTTTTCTGTGAACTACAACTGATAACCTTTGTCTACTAATTGTCCAACACTCAAAAGATTGTGCTTTAAACCATCAACAAAGTATACATCCTTAGTGTTAATTTACAATCAAGAGTTATAGATCCAATACCTTTAACTTGGCATGCTACATTGTTTCCAACTTTGACAATTCCTCCATCTTGACTTTTGAAGTCAACAAATTTGTTCATGTCACCAGTCATATGATGTGAAAACCACTATCAATTATCCAATTAGATTTCTTCTCAACTTGTGACACCAAAGCTACCTTCTCTGGACTTTCGTTTTTAATTGCCACAAATCCAATTTCATCATCACTAGCACTTAATGCTTGTTCATTAGAATCATTATCTTCATTTGCATACAAACATTCTCTATCTTTTCTAGGTTTGTGATTTCCCTTATACTTTTTCTCTCTTTTAGGACACTTAGATGCATAATGACCATATTCATCACAAGTCCAGCATTTAAAAATTTTCTTACCTCCTTTTTCTCTTCTTACCAGAAGGGCTAGTCCTTCAATCTTTCTGTCCTCCTCAAATCTATTGTTGCTAGCAAAATCTCCTCTAGCACTTGTGCTCGTTGATAAGTTAGGTCAAATATTCAAGGCACTAAAAGTTGTCTCTATTCTGGTCAGTTCTCCGGATTGTCTAAGTTCATTCTCTATTGCTTCAAGTCTTCCAAACATGTCTCCTTTGTGAAATATTTGGTACAAGATATCGACAACTATATCATTTGAATTGCTGACTTAAATGGTGGGGTTAGAGTCTTCAATATTTTCCATAACCTCATCATCTTCTTTGGTTCCCCTTTGAGCTTTGATACCTGCAGTAATTTTTGATACCCTACCTATATATGTTCTTACAGATTCATCTTCCATCATTTTAGCATCTTGAAGTGCACAAATCCAACTTTGTAGCCTCAACTTCTTAGAATGTGCATCACCTTCAAAACTATTTTCCAAAGCTTTCCAAATCAAATGTGAAGTAGCAAGTGATTTTACTTGATTGTACTCAATTTTAGGAAGTGCAGTCAATAGTGCTTCTCTAGCTCTCATGTCACACATGAAGAGATCTCTTTCTACCTCGATGCAAACTCCCAAATTTGTTTCAGCAATGATTGTCTTCTCTAATTTTGTCAATATCCAATATCCCGAACCCATACACAACAAATGTGTCTTCATCTTTTCTTTCAAGCTGTCATAATTTGTTCCATCAAACTTCAAACTATCTTTCCTAAACATGTTCGCCATGGATCTCCCAAAGTTGTTAAACTTTATCTTCAAAGACCTAATGCTCTGATACCAATTGTTAGAAATAGTAGTCCACCAAGATGGGTGTGTGGAAGGGGTGGGGGTGAATTATTTATCCATCAATTAAAACATTTATCTTCTTTAAAC
This sequence comes from Cupressus sempervirens, assembly GCA_028749045.1. Lineage (NCBI taxonomy): Eukaryota > Viridiplantae > Streptophyta > Pinopsida > Cupressales > Cupressaceae > Cupressus > Cupressus sempervirens. The sequence continues at coordinate 693,950,876 of CM053784.1, forward strand.
AAACTTAACCAATCAACTAAAGTAAACATCAACCATAATAAAATGCACATAGACAATTACTCCAAATATCTTGACTAGGGAAACCCTTGCTCAGAGGGAAAACCTTGATGGGAATGATGCCCACGAGATGATGTACTAATATAAATATTCCTTGTTAGAGGATAGACCCTGTTTGGAGTCTATTACAACATTTTGTACATAGAGTCCTTGTTAGGAGACTTTGAATCCCTATTAGGAGATTCCAACCCTGTTAGGAGTAGTGGTATAATGTATGCAAGATGAGCCCACTGCCCAAACATGCAATTTCAACTACAAGAAGAGCTCACTACTCAAACAAGTAATTTACTGTTCTGTCAACTAGATCAATCACTGTTAAACCTTGTAGACCAGGTCATGAACCTTAAATCCAAATACCAAACCTCCGATCACTCAACAAAACCTCAACAATGAAGTTTCTTTCACTTCCACACTGCTTTGCTCAACTTTGCATTCCACACTCTTTGCTACTTGTCATCAATCATAACATCATATCATCACATACCATGATAAAGGAGAATGTCCTTCCTTTATACCGAGTCCATAAAACAATTCATTGAGTTGGTTGTTAGACCTTCTCAATTAATTACTATAGGACCACATTAAGAACACGTTACACTTAGCAATAACATAAATCTTTCGCCGTGCAAGTTGAATAACTTTCTGTACACGCCATGTTATGACCAACGAGCTTAGCCATGTCATCACCAACATGTCTTCTCCATGTTCTCAACCTCAATCCTTAAGATATCAACTCTACTAAGAGATATAACAAATTTACCAGAACATGCCTCTGTAAACTCTATTTCAAAATAGACATCATCAAAACTTACATAACTTCTTCTAGACTTGTCCTTTCTTCTTTCAACGTTAATTGCATATACCAAATACGTAGAAGTATCTCCCATAACCTCGAGTGATTATAATACTCAACTAGTCATCCATAACAACATGATCTTTTCGTTGTTCTTCTATCAGATACCACAGAAAACTGCTATGTTGACATCAATGACAAACTCAATCATGAATGTATCATATCATCATAGTAACATATCTACAGTTCTCCCCCATTAGCATTCATGCTTCCAACCAATCTTCTAACAAGTATTTCATTGTTATAAATGCACTCACCATCTTGATATGTTTTTGTATTTAAAAAGAGCTTTGAATTCTTGAATAAGATATCAAATTTTTGCTTGGGGAAGAAATCAATTTTATTGAGAAATCACTAAATAAAAAAATACATTATATAAGTATTTAATTAAAGATGATGCATTCCCAATATAAAGCACAAAATTATGAATTTAATATAAATTCTCTACAAATCTAGCAAAATTTAAAATAAATGTATCCTTGTTTTATATTTCATACATATAATATTCTCAAAAATTAAAATCTAAGGAACAATCATTAGCCCCTCTACTAAGTTTTAACATTTAAAATTCCTTGGCCTTTCTCAAAACTCCTTAAAACATTAAGGTGTCTAAAACTAATGCCGAAAGCCTAAATATGTTTTAATTTTTGTGTTATGATACAAATGTGTGAATCAAAAAGCAAAAATATTTTTCTAAAACCATGGGCTTAAAACTATAAGCCAACATAGATTCCAAGTAGTCCACATTCAAGCCAAAAGTAGCTCCTTTCAACTGAAAATGCAACATTCAACTAACCAATTCTAACACCTATAGACAAGAGGTCCAAATAATTCCTTAGCACCCCAACATGACACAATGGTTACACCTACCCATAATTATAAATAGTTAGTCAAAGATGCTAGCCATAGTCCACCTAAGAAAGGAATAATGACAAGACCAATCACATATGACAAAGAGTTGTAACAGTGAATTTAAATGGGACTTATTTTTAACACTTTTTATAATATTTCTTTCTCAACATGTTGAGCTTTACATATATTATTTCTTTATAAATGAATTATTAACTCTCTTCCAAATTAGTAACCTATCCACAATTATTATTAGTAACCCCTTTGTTCTACCATAAGTGGAGCATCTCACCACTTTCTCATTTTATTTTCTTTTAATTCTAGATATTTTAATTTTAAAGTCTAGATGATGCTACTTTCCATTTCGATTTTACATTCCTACTAGGATACTATAAAATATTTATTACAATATAAATAACATATCAACATCACATTGTTTGTTATTCATAATAATTTAGATAACTACTAATTCAACATCCTTACAAAATAAGACACGCACACACATACCCTACAACATGTAAATTTTTTAGCATATATTCAAATTAAATCCGTTAAAAAAAGAAGAAATCTACAAGAACACAAATCAATTTTACAATTAAATAAGATAAACAAAAAATATTTTATTGTTTATGATGTAGTGAACAAATATACATCTCTATTTAACTAAAAGAATAGATTAGAACACCTAACAAAATATAATTATGTGAAATTAAAAATTAAGTATCCTTATAATTTATTTAAATTTTAAACTATTTCATAAACATCCATCTTAACATCAACTTTATTTAAATTTTAACCTATTACATAAACATCTATTTTAAGGTCTACTTTATTAAATCTACATATATAAATAGTAAACTGAAAATACCTGATCAGACGAACCATGTGCACATTTAAAATGACACTTTCTCATCGGAAAGGCGCGAGTTTAGTCTAATTGGTCTCCTTTGGTTTCGGGTAAATTCAAACTATGAGAGGGGAACCAGCAATTTTAATTATATGGTGAAAATCTAGCTTTAGCTATTTATGTAGAGAATAAACGCCTCCAGACCTGAAAAGTAAAGACAAAATAAAGACTGCAATGTATTTTTGCCTATAAAGGAAACCGCATTTTAAAATATGGTCAACAATTTACGCGCGTCACCATTGCATTTTTTAAGGGCAGCTGCAATCCGCTAATTTCGTTTGTACTATTTTATTCTTGAAAGCAACCAGCCGTCTGAATTTAGTATTTGAACCGATCGAATCTGATGACTAACCACAAAAAAAACAGAATAAAACCCAAAACGGCGCCGGCAACACTCCGGAAAACAGCAGGTGAGGAGGACAACTTTCTAATCGATTAATAATAAATTAATTAAAAACATTGATTAATGCGCTAAATTTGCACTTAAAACTATTAAAATTCTCAAAACCGACTCCCACTAAAAATAAAATCTTTGATTAGAAGTCGAGTTTTATAGATTTTCGCCGCCCTTGCAGTACAAAAATCTCTACGTTCAGTCTCCCACTGACCAAGCACATCTGAAAATGTAAGCTCCCCTCCATTTTCTCCTAAGAAAAAGCCTTTTTCAATGGGAGAGCCAAAATTTGAATAAAACACAGAAAACAACAAAACAGGCCCATAAGGATCAAGCGGCAAGAAAATAGCTAAATGCATATAAACAATTGCATCATTTGTTTGTCTCAAGCCAATGCAAACTTTAATTAAACCTGTCAGGGAGGGATGCATTGGAAAAAGAAGATGGAGAATAAAATTACAAATGGTCACTCTTACACAAAACTCTGTCGACTGATTTCAATCATGGACCCAGAAAACTTGGCCAGTGGCACTTCGAAATGGCAAGCACTCAACCCAACTTACAGAAAATAAATTATTGAGAAATAAGATTAACCGATTTATTAATATATGGGGGACCTATGAGGAATGCCCTTTCTCCTGCTACCTGATGTCCTAGTAGGAACAGACTCTGGTGCAGCAACACGTCTGCATATTTTCTTAATCAGAGGCATTTCTATTGACGGACATGGTAACACCCAATGTAGGTCATTGGCAGTTGATCCTGATGATGTCTCTTCTAGCACTGAAGTCGGTGATAATTCTTCTTCTACCTGATTTGGACTCTCTCTTGGAGAGTAAGTGAATGTGTCAGGGAAGAGCAACGAGCTGCAATGGTTGATCAACCGAGATAAACTCTTATCCTTATTCAATGCAGCGTCTACCTGCACACAAATCATTCCAAGCTCAAAATCAATATTGCAGCATTACTATAATATTGGGTAATTAGTTGAGTGCTAAACTGAATAAGTTTCTTATTAATTTTCACGAGTTTAAATGTTACTTTGACTAGTTAATATCTATAAATGCTTGAAAGAGACCAAGCCCAAGCCAGCCATATCTACATTCTGGGCTCATTCAATCATATTTAATTAGGGCAATAGATTCAATAGCTATCTCAGTTGCTTCTTAATTATTGCTTCTTAATTATTGCTTTATAAAGAATTAAAAATGAAAATATGTACTAATAGTCTAGTTGATTATACATGTACTAATAGTAAATCATTTTTAAACTTTCTTTATTGCTGATTGGTTTATTGGCACCAAAAGTACTATTTTTATTTTTGTTGGTGAGCTGCTATTGGGGTTGAGGTGAGTGTTTTAAAATTACATTGTTCGACCACTTCACACTCCACGTACATCGGCATAATTCGACTTACAATTTAACAGATCTAAGTACACAAAATTAACCTAATGACTACGGGATCTCTTCCCCTACATAATTTTCTTCCTAAAAATAAATTTCAATTTCAACAAATCATTATACTTCATATATTTCGAGAAATTGTACTCAAATATGCTATAAAAAGAGTTGACAACGTCCTGGGACAATATTCCACCTTGTTACCATTGGATACCTACTGTATTCTACAGTAATTTCCTAAGAAAAGAAAGTTAACACACCAAAGCTATTAATAATGGGTGTCTGTGAAAGGGATAGCCATATGACCTTGCAGGAAACAGAGCAATATCGGTACGACTCTGCCAGACTCCTGTCACAAGTTTGGCAAGAGTTCACCAGTCCTTTGGCCGGTCTGGACTGGGGCCGCTGATTCAAGAATACCACCTTTGCGCTATTAATTATGTAAGTCTGCAACAATCCAAAACAGAGAGACATCTTGGTTGAGAATAAATGGGGATGTATTTAAATGCCTTGAATTGTCGTTATCTACTGGCAAAGCAAATGACCCATCAAGCTCACCTGCACTTGAGAACAGTCGAGCAACTTCTGTATGTCCAGCAGTCTGATAACGTCGTGGTACACATACCTTCGCACCTACCACCGCAAAATGAACGTTTTTGGCACACGTTAAGGATGCAATTAATGGCAATTGCCAATTGGCCGTGTAAGAACAATGTTAGAAGTTAAATGACCATTTGCTAAAGTGGTGGATTGAAACCTGTAGAAGACGATGTGACTGATGGTTGGGCAGACAGTGTTGACAGATACTTTTGCTGCAATCGACACAGAATATATTGTTCTCGTTTTTCTTGATCTCAAGATGCCTTGGGCAGGCAACGAAAAATCTTTCTGTCAGCAGCGCCTCCAGCCATGCTGGTTTAGATGGCGCCTCAGGCAGAGCATATCCAACCTGCAAAACCCAGAAAATTTATCCAATCACGGTTAGTTTGGAAGGAATTAGTCAATTACTGCCTGTTCTACCTAAGAATCTACAATCAAGAAAGCGGATTTAACCAGATAAATTAAAGGACTACAAGGTCAAACATTGTTCTTTTCCTGTCGGTCGCCTAAAATTCTCGTCAATAACTCAGTTTCGACTAAATTAAGAATATTCGCCTAATTCATCAGGAAGCAATAAAGAGAGAACCATATGGTGTAACAACTTGTCTTTACAGGTTCCCTAATTCGCGGGATTCGAACTCGCATCCGTAATGTTTGAGGACTCAAATCTAGAGTGTACCTGGTTCGACAGCGTGCATTAATCAAGTGCCAAAGATTACTACAAGAAGTTTAATAGGCCATAAGCGGAAACTGATGAGAGTCTAGAAACTACCCCTTTACAGTTTTGATACACATAAAGAGCTCACACAGTATTTCTAAAATTAGAAACAATTCCCAGATTATGACTGCGACAGGTTTAACCGTTGTGTAATTGCAAATATTTCAAGATCAAGGAAGGCTATCTAATTAAAAATTGTGTATTCGGAACTAGATGAAGAAACTTAAAAGAGAAATTAGAACATGCTACGGCTTCAATTCTTCAAGATCCATTATGATACTCTGCCCAATTCGTTTCCAATTCGACCATAGTCGAATCCTCTGTACCTCGAAGGCTACCGAAAGAGAAATCTTGACAAACTTCTCGAGATTTTCTGCAATATTTTAGGAGCGAAATTCAAAGCGTTCCAAAATCTGCCTTAATTCTATGGAAACTTGGCGAAATCGGGAAGGAATAGCCCAAACACTTGATATATTCAGTGTATTGGTTAAATAACTCACAGATAAGCCCCGGAAGATCTAAAATCTCTAAATTTAAACAAGCACGTGAATTTTTTTAATTGGATGTTCGATTTCCTAAAATTCTCGCAAATTCCTGGTAAATTAAGCTACAAAATCCCTAATTTCAACAAACACGTTAATTTTTTTAAAATTAAATGTTCAAATCCAGAAATTTTCGCCAATTCCTGGGAAATTACGCTGTAAAATGATTCAGACAACTGTAATTTAACCGGCGGTGGCTATAATTCATAAAAACTGAAATCAACGAAAAGCATACTAAATTTATTCATTCATAACCGCTCCAATTCAACCCAAACACTCCCTTTCAGGCCCAAATTAAGCGCACGTACTTGACAATCAACTACACAAATGTTTCAAATTGTTGACACGCACGAAAATTCGGCACGGGAACGCACAAATCGTTCAACAACTAAACCTCTGCTCAAGCATAAATTCCCCCACAAAACTTTGCAACAAGAGCACAAAAAAGAAATTAAACTTCTCACAACTGAATTTTCCTCTACAATTACAATATCAATTCAATCTACACAAAGCATAAATTTCCCCACAAAGTCTTACTGCAACAAGAACACAGAAAAGAAATTAAACTTCTCCTAACTAAATTTTCCTCAACAATTACAATACAAATTCAAATCCACACAAAGCAGAAATTCCCCCACAAGTCTGACAACAAGAACACAGAAGAGAAATTGAACTTCTCGCAACTAAATCTTCCTCAACAACCACAACACCAATTCAAATCTGCACAAAGCATTAAAAAAAACTAATTCACATGCCAAGCAAATTGTTCCTCAAAGAAGCAAAACTCACAGAGCAAGCCACAAACGATGCTTAAAATTCAAGAATGAACCATAACTAACCATTTCGACTGAGAAAAGCTCTGAAGCCGCCGCTGAAAAATCTTCAAAAAACCGTCGACCAAAAACACGCAAAATCCAAAAGCATAAATAAAACCTCTCCCAATTAAACTAACTAATTACAGCTTCCCTCCACGACCGATCCTCTCCAACATGGTGCTCGAAACAGAGGAAGAAAGAGGCGGCGGAAGCCAAAAACAAATCCACAGCAAGCGAGCTCTATAATAAAACGACCGAATTTATTCATAAAAACACCGTAAAACAAGGAATCCCTCCAATAAAAAGTTGGACAGAGAACGGAATTACGCGCGCGCTCTGAAAAGTTGGGTGCGTTCTCCCAGCCGTCGATTCCCCTCATCGCACGGCAGCGCACAACTCTACTCCCCCCCGCGCCATTTAACGCTAACGGCACAGCCACCAGGCCCTGCGAGCCGCCGATTCCTCCGATCCCGAACATTCCAGACCGTCCGATTCCCCCTCGCAATTTCAAAGAACAACGGAGTACGAATAGCATAGAGATTCCGATGGAGATGGCCGAAACCCTAGGCCGGAACAGTGACAGCGGGCAGCCACGTCGGAGCCCACATAAGCAGAGGAGTACTGTCGGTCGAGGTGGATGACAGAGCAGGAATGCGTTAAAAGCGGTAGGGACGTACTGAACATGGGTCCGCCACCGATTCTGAATCATCACGATTCCCGCCGATTTTTTGCGCCGAAACCTATCGCTAAAATACCTAAAGTAAAGTGCCCCTTAACCCCAAATTTTCTACACCCGTCCCATTTCAAACACATTCCATATTTTAGGAACCCTTACCTCAAATTGAATGGCCTGCTAGAATGAAAAGCTTACTTACCCACTTTTCCCTCCTTTTCAGCCTTGCAGGTGGCCTCGTACGACCTGTCTAATTCTACGCCAGAATTTAAAGGGGTTTGATTTTTTCTGGTCGACCGATGGCAGAAATTGAGCTTGAGTTGTTGAAAATTAGTATGTTGAAAAAGCTAGCAGCGCCGTTGCCTATTTTGGTTAAAATCGTTTCTGTGGAAAGCGGAGTTCAGACGGGCACAAATTTTGAAAAAATAAATAAATAGAAAAATCTGATCATTGCGAAAGGCGTAGAGCATTTTTCAAAGCTCTTTACGCTAAAAGCACTCTTTTTATGAGAGGGAAAGGTTAAATGTTTATAATATTGCTTCATTTGACTACCCTTGTGGAGAGTGATGATCGTGTTGATCATGGTGTCGAAACTTTATCTCTTACCATTTTTTTTTGGTTCTATCAGATTTAGATTGATTTTATAATCGGTTGGTAGGGGGAGCAGAGCCACTAGCGGTCGGGTTAATTTCGCTTATCTACGTATGAAATCTGTCATTTTTTTGGTGAACCTCTATAGGTGAGTAAGAGCTTAAAGCTAACCTTTCAGCGTTCCCTCATCTACGGAGCTTTATGTAGAACTCATAGTGTGAGGGGAGAGGACCTAGTGGTTGAGCACCCTAACTTCGTGCTTCTCAAAATCCTATGTGAAGAATTCAAATCACACCCATTTTTTGATAGTAGCTTATTTGGCAAGTCCCCTAGTTATAACTAAGGTTTCATAGCCCCATCATCAAATATGATGCCACATCAACATGCTTTTTGCCAAGGTGTCCAAAATAGACCAAAAAAAAAAGTGAGACCAATCATAGTGCATTGGAGACCCACATACCTATGCAACTGATGTAGCATCACACTATTGGTTGTTTTTTGGGAAAAAGGGACACTTTTCATTCAATTATGGGTAGTCATCATTAGCAAAAACAACTTTAAAGTCACAACTATTGGTAAATTTTTGTCAAAAATTTTGGATATTAAAACAACAAGTGTGGGCGTTAACAACTCCTATCACAACAATTGAAATGTGCTCAAGTATGGCAACGTCTATACAGCGACGAAAATGCACTTCCATACGAAGGAGAGGACTTAGTCAATTTTTTAAAAGGTTAGAAAAAGCAATGTAAAAGAAGTGCATTTTCGTGGCTGTATAGCCACGGGCCTCAAGTATTGGGTCCTCTCCCCTAGGTGTTCTAAAAGTGTCATTTTAAAACGTTCGTCTGAAACCCATTATGTTCACCCCCACCAATAGCCCGCTTGCCAAAATAATTTATACTTTTTGCACCAATGGACCAATTAGAAACCAAGAAAGCTAAAAAATGATCAATTATTAGTGCATGTGTGATCAACTATTAGTACAAGTGCTATCATTTTCAGGGCTTTTTATGAGCGGTAATTGAGGGAGATAGGTAACAGTAGGATGTGGCGGTCATTGGAACAGGGGTGACAACTAGCTTGTTCCCCCTGTATGTTCAAAATAAGGGAGTTTGATGAGAAAACAATGTAAGCTGAATTTTGGTATCAATGTCATAATTTTTAAAATGTTAAAATCAAGGATGTTAGCACAATATGTCCTCTTGTACGATGTGAAACGTTCTTGAGTGGAGTACGATGGGGTGAAGTCATAAATGAGGACCTTGTTCCTAATTAACAATGTATGCAATGCTTTTGACTCAGAGCTATGATATAGTGAAGTAGCAAACAAGGACCTCATCCCTAATTAATAGTGTTCAAGTTCGAACCCACGAGCACATTGGATAATTGAACACACAAGTATGTGATAACAATGCTTATACAACACCCAAAATGACTAATTTATTATATTTACTAATTAATTAAAAAATAAAAATTTAAATATATGAATTTTAAAAATAATAATTAACAATTACGATAAATCGGTCATTTTGGGTGTTGCATAAACAATGGTGTTTGTGATCATAAAGAGGGTTTGAACTTTGGTGGTCACAACACCAACATACTATGGGATAAACTTAATATTGATATCATAATTAAGATTATGAATATATGCTTTTTTGGCAATTCACACGTATTAATTTAGTCAAATTCAACATTAGTATTAAGAGTCCTTGATGCAGTGCAAGGCAGGAGAATCCCCAAAGGAGATGTCCTAGCCCCATCAAATAACCACAGAACGGGAACACAATAACAATGCAAGATCTGATACCAAATCATAACCCTTTATTCATAAAATAATTGTTACATGCAATATGTCGGACTATAAGGCCTTCCTAGTTACGGCCAAATACAAAGCAAGTAATTATAGAAATAGTTCTACAAGATCTCTCAAGATCCAACCCAAACATTAGCTAGTCAACTGGTAGAAACCTCCAATATCTCAACTTGTGCTCGCAAGCCACCAAGCAACCTCCTTGTTTCTAAACCATAGTTGCTAGCTCTTCTCTAATTTTTTTTTTCTTTTATAAATTTTCCTGTTACCATTTTTTGCCTCCCGCCAAAATTTGAATTTGGATGCTGCCCCGCCCAACGACTATTTCCCATCTTTTATACTATTTTAACGCTTGGGAATTTGAAACACAAAAAATCAAATAAACAATCAAACAGACCTTCTTCTTTTCTACAGCTTTCTGCCAGCCGTTGATCTCTAGTGATCTACGATGGGCGCATCCCCGCATTCTCCAAATGCATGACCTTTATGTAATGTAGGGAAGCCCCTTTGTGACACGTGGATCGCTGGGTTCGTGTTCTTTCTATGGGCCGCAGGATGGGGAGTGGCAGGATGAGTTGGCAATTCAATTGGTGCCCACTTTCTCGCATTCTGAGCTTCGTCAGACTTTCTGACAGTGCAGGGAAGCGCTTTGGTGACACGTGTTTGGATGACATCACGGTGGGTATTCGCAAAGGTTCAGAATGCACGTGTTACGCCAATCGTCAAATTTTTTGAGATCAATGACTAGCGCATGCCCGCAATATAAAGATGCAAGAAGATTAAGGAATGCGGACATGCGCCCTGGTGACACTTGTCCCACAACCTCTCATGTTCCTAGTTCCACCTTCCACCATCCAATGCAAACTAATTAGTAGCTGGCGCATGCCCACAATATAAAGATGCAGGGATGTTAAGGAATGTGGGCATGCGCCTTGCTGCCATGTGTCCTTGTGGGATCGGTTTTGTTCCAGGTGGTGCTAGTTGTATGCCAAGGTAATGCCGAGTCAGACCAGGTCGGATGCCGAGTGTTTTCGAGGGCCCAGGTTTTCATGGACAGGTGCAATATATGGAGAATCTTTCCTGATCGTTGATCTTCTGCATATCAACAATTAGCACTTGCCCGCAATATGGAAGTGCATGAAAATTAAACATTGTAGGGAAGCGCCTAAACGCCACGTGCCCTTGTGGACCTAGGGGGATATGTTGCGGCTAGGCATTGACAATTAGAGGTTGGCAGTTATGTAACACTGCGGTCAGGGTTTAAGGAGGTGGCACAGTTAGTTGAAAAGATGTGGTCAACTGTGTGGAGACTTTGCAGGGTGGTGAAATGAAAAGAAATCATTGGCCCACGTGGCTCATTCTGGTTACAATGTTCTGTTGACTATTGATTTTGCCGACTAATGAGCCAGAATGAAAGAGATCAGGTTTTCCCGCGCGATCTGATCCCTGTGATGAATTCCAACCACCCTTGAATGAATGCTAATCCCAGGAGAACACTTTATCACCTCTGATCCGATCCATCTAGCTATTCAAAACTATTTAATGGTGTCGCTTTTGTCTTCTCAGGGCCCTATTCCAACAAGATCAAATGTCATTGCACCTACATTTGTATCAGATCGAATTTTCCTCAGATCTCCATGATTGTTCTCTGAAGGGCTTAATGGCAATGGTTGTGGAGTAACTTCAATAAAAGGACATCTTAGTTATGCCTGAACTATAAAGGCAATTTTTGTAGATTTTCTAAAGGTCGACTCTTCTATGACTTCTCTAATATTGCTTTGCAATTTCATGTGTAAATTCCCTTTGCCTCTAAACTGTATGACATTCTACCTTATCCCCTTCAGCCATTGATGTAAAGTGCAAGAACTATTTGCCTCTCATTGGTGTATTGTAGAGATCTGCAATCCTGCATGACTGTATCTCTTTTGGCTTGTGAATGATATATAAGTGAATCTTCTCTTTCCTTGTGTCATTCATTCAAGTTTTTTGATTTGCATGTGATTGTTAGATTAAAACAAGTCTGAATGTGTATATACTTTGGTGTCATGATGGTTCAATAGTGCATGTATGGGTAGAGATCGGTTTGAACACTCTATTTTGGTGCATCACCCCCTTAGGTTAGATTAGGTAGATTTTCTTTCATGCATTCCTTCTCCCTTTTTCCTCTCCAAGAGTAGTTAGGTGCACCCTGATAGGAAAGGAAGCCGGTCTTCTCCGGAGACTCAACCTCACAGTTCAAGTCCCACAGCTTGGAGGTTGTTTCCATGTTTCACAAGGTTGTCCTTAGGTAAAAACTTTGGACAAGGGTGCAAACCTCTGTGACAACAGTTTTTGGCATGCTCGGTGGGACAAAAATAAGAAAATTTCAAGTCTACTGGTGTCAAAAGGAAGATTTCAAGAGTAACACCAAGGAGATAGTATTGGCTTTGGTGTTCAAGCCTTCAAGAGGTTCATTCTTCAAGTACTTGGTGACTTTGAGCTTCAAATACATCTGGTTCCAGACCAAAGTTGCAGTAATTCATGCCCAAAGCTGAAACAAGGGCATCTTCTAGAGGTAAATTTCAGTACCAAGAGCTTTCATTTTCAAATCCTAGGAGAAGGAAGACTAGAGTATCTTTATCACTAGTTAGGAGTGTAACAATAACAAATACACCTACAAGATCTATCTCTACCCCTCCTACTATTAGATCTCAGCCTAGATTGCCATCAACACATATCAATAGATCACTGATCTATATGGCACAACCTAGGGCCCATACTTTTGCCACCTTTAATGGTGGAAGTCCCCTTTTATTGGCTTAAAGACATGACATACCAATAGCTGCACTCAAAAGTATACTAAAGTTTACTAGTGAAACTTCTATCTCTCCCTTAGAACACATTCAAGAAGTTGCAAATGTTTGCAATATCCATGGTATTACAAAAGATGATGTTGCAGTTAGGCTTCTAGCCTCATCTTTGAAAGGAAAAGCACTACAGTGGTATAGAGGTTTGGCTCATGGTTCTATAACAGATTGGGATGGATTAGGAGTAGGACTATGTAAACACTTTGAGGACAAAAGTGACCATTTGTCACTTTTAGAATAATTGACTACTATAGAAAGAGCCCCCCATGAATGTATGACCGATTTTAACTATAGATTTCAAAAGACATGGGATATGATACCTATTTTAGTAAAACCTACCCCTGGTAATGCCTTCTCGCATTACCTTAGAGCTTTTAACAGTGAGATCGCCACTACAATCCAAACTATGGGAGGAGATACCTTGCCTAATGCTTATGACATAGCAATAAAGTCAGAAAACATCCTAATACAAGGAGTTAAGCTAGCTCCAAGGCCTCCCATGCCTTTCTTTCCTGATGTTCCAAATCACCAACCAGAAATGGCTCCTCTTCCCACAACTTCCACATCACAATTCCCCGCTCCAGTCCCTCAAGCCTCCACATCTTCAAATGGAATAGATGAAATTAAGGAGATGATGCAATCTGAGATGTTGAGCATAGATAAAAGATTGCAAGGCCAGGAGAAGAAGTTGGAGGATAGTTTCTCTATGATGCAGAAAATGAGCAATAAGGTGGTGACTTTAGAGAGAAAACAAGCTCAAGGTAGTAAGGCTCATCAATTGCAACATCAAACTCTAAACAGTGGTAGGCCTCCAAATCATAATTATGGGAACAATTCTTTTGATTAGAATAGGTAGAATAGCCATGCTTCAACCTCAAATGTGAACCAAAGTAGGGCCATAGTCCCTCAAAACAACATGGCCCAGGAATAGGATTTTGGTCCCTCTTGTAACTACTCCTAAGCTCGTTGCATGTGTCAGAAGGCTGAATCTTATTTGGCTTTGACCATCCAAGAGCCTGCAACAGGACAATCATACAAGGAGGACCAATTTAAAGAGGCCTCATATATGCAGGGACAAGGTGATTGCTCCTTTATGAATCATCAGGTGGAGGAACATTGTAATGTAAACCAGGATTCCATTGCTCACAACACTAGGAGCAAAAGAAGAGCTATTGAAGATGCTACCCCTCCTCTTCCCAATCAGGCCTCGACTTCAAATGTGATACCCCATGAACAAGTAGTAAATGATCAATCAAATACCCCTCAGCAGCAAAGGCGAAATGATGGCAGAAAAGATGTAAGTGATCCTCAGGTTGCTCCCCCTCAACCTCCTACAAATGCAGCTCCCAAGGTTTCTACCAAAGCACCTACTGCACCATTCAGTGTAATAGAACAGATGAAGACGACAAATGTGAATATTTCTATGTGGGATGTTGTCGCTACTATACCCATGCAAAGGAGGTTGCTGCAGCAAGAATTAGAAAGTATTGAACCAAAGGATCAACCACCCAGCATGGAAAGTGCCACAAGCCTAGTACAACCATCAAGGGGGGAAGAAACAAGTAAAAAGGTTAGACCCCCTCCATTTTATGTTTCTTTAATTATAAGGGATCAACTAGTCCACAATTGCATGATTGATTCAGGGGCTAGTAGTTTAGTGATGCCTAGGTGTGTTACTGATGCTTTGGGAATGAAATATGAACCTATCATTAGGGATGTGTTACAGTTGGATGGTAGTACTATCAAGACTATAGGGATCCTTAGGAATGTGGAAATGGCCCTACATGCATGCCTTGGTTGTACTGTAACTCAAGATATATCCATTGCAAAAGTCAAACCACATGTTGCCATCTATCTGTCAAGAGATTTCACTGCCCAAATAGGTGGTTACATATCTTCTGATTGGTCATATATGTTTTTTAGGACAAGATATGGGGCCAAAGCTTCTACCAGAGCAGAGCCTCTAGCCCTCCATCATACCGAACCCTACACCCCTAATCTCATCAACATGAATTGCACTATCCTAGAAGTGGATGAGAATGACATAGTGAATGAGCCTACTACTTCCCTAGCAGAGATACCTGATTTTCTCTTAGATGAATTGGCTAATGCATATCAATTTGATCTTATGTCATAAACCCTTGAAACAGGCCTCAGTACATATTGTATATTAGAGAAAGATGCTCTAGTTCTCAATCTTGTGGAGACTAAAGAAGACATGAGCGGGATGTGGAGTATGTACTTTGATGGGTCAAGGAATAAGAATGGATCAGGGGCTAGAGTGATGTTGGTTTCTCCTGCACAAGTAAGATACTACTTCTCCTTTAGGCTCCAGTTCAGTTGCACTAATAATGTGGCCGAGTATGAATCCTTGATTCAAGGTCTCCTACTTGCTCGAAAAAGAGAAATTCGAGCCTTAAGTGTATATGGAGATAGTGAGTTGGTGGTTAATCAAGTGAGAAATTAGAACATCACCAAGAACAGTTTGCTAAAGTCTTATAAACATAGGTTATGGGATTTGCTTGAGGGTTTCAATGAATTTAATATTCGAAACATCCCTAGAAAAAAAAATAAACATGCTAATAGACTTGCAACAATAGGTGCATCTCATGATGTGCCAAGGAATCTTGAGGAGGAGGAGAAGCAACAAATCAGGATAGTAGTAAGGCCTGCCATCCCTGACAATAACATCCATTGGCAACTATTTGAATCTAATGAACAAATTGTAAGCTTCTTGTAGAATGAAGCAGAATTTTCAGACATAAACTAGTCAAGACTACAGGATCAGTATGGTGATCAAATCATTAATCTTAGTTCCAACAAATTGCCTAAGGGTCTCGTTGCCTTAGAGAGTGTTTTTAATCCTGATGACCAAGCAAGAGGTAGAATCATGAACTTAGCTGCTGACGAGGATGATCACACTCCAGTCACAATTGCTAATGGAAAATCCTTAAACATGGGGAA
The DNA here is from genome assembly GCA_028749045.1 of Cupressus sempervirens. Classification (NCBI taxonomy): domain Eukaryota; kingdom Viridiplantae; phylum Streptophyta; class Pinopsida; order Cupressales; family Cupressaceae; genus Cupressus; species Cupressus sempervirens. The sequence goes on from CM053784.1 coordinate 693,966,899, forward strand.
GGTATGTTCTGAGATTGAGCAAGAAAGTTTTATTCATCTATGTCAAGAATTTAATGATATATTTGCCTGGACATATGATGATTTAAATGGTTTTGACCCAAGGTTATTTCAGCATACCATAGATTTAATTGATAATGTCAAACCAGTAAGAAAAGAACAGAGAGAGGCCAGTGAATCCCAAAATTGAACCCTTAATGAGAAAAGAGCTATCCAAATTGATTGAGGCCAATATAATTTTCCCCATCAAGCACTCATCGTGGGTAGCAAACCTTGTCCCTGTTAGGAAGAAGAATGTAGAAATTAGATTGTGTGTGGACTTTAGGGACCTTAACCAAGCTTCCCTTAAAGATCACCATCCCCTCCCTTCCATGGAGCATATTTTGTCCAAGATCAGTGGTTCAAAGAGGTTTTCATTTCTTGATGGATTTTCTGGCTACAATCAAGTACTGGTCAAGGAGTCTGATAGGTACAAGACTGCATTTACCACCAAATGGGGTACCTATGCTTATTATAAGATGCCATTTGGGTTAACCAACGCAGGTGCTACATTTCAGAAGGCAATGGAGATGGCCTTCAAAAATGTGATTGAAAAGTTTGTATTAGTTTACCTTGATGATATCATAGTGTATTCAAAGATTTTAGAAGATCATGTTGATAATTTAAGACAGGTGTTTTCAAGGTGTAGAGAGTTTGGGGTATCCCTTAACCCGAGCAAATGTGTCTTTGCTACCAATCAAGGAAAATTTTTAGGACACATTGTATCTGAGGATGGTTTAACCATTGATCCAGAAAGAACAAAAGCAATACTTGCTCTCCCTCTTCCTAAACATAAGAAAGGGTTGCAAAGTTTCCTTGGTAGGATAAATTTTGTGAGAAGATTTATCCCTAATCTTGCTACCATGGTAAAACCTTTTACGACTATGCTCAAGAAAAGTATGGTTTTTGCATGGACTAAGGAAGGGAAGGAAAGTTTTGAAGAGATCAAGGTAGCCATAGCCTCAACCCCTACTCTCATTAATCCAAACTTTGAAAAGGATTTCATCCTTTATAGCCTACGTGGTGAGTCAAGCATTTCTATTGTCTTGACTCAAACAAATGATAAAGATGAAGAGCAGCCCATAGCCTTCTTTAGTGAAGGGCTTAAAGAGTATGAAGACAAATACAACTATGTAGAGAAGCAGGCTCTTGCAGCCATCAGAGCTTTAAAGAAATTTAGACACCTCCTATCTCGTAAAAAAATTCATCTGTTGGTACCCCATGCCAGTGTGAAAGATTTCCTTTTGAGAAAAGATATTAGTGAGAAGAGGGCTAGCTAGATTACTAAAGTGATGGAATATGATGTTGACATCCAGATCACCAAGCTGGTAAGGGGGAGGGGGTTATGTAAATAGATGATATCATCTTAGGAATCAGATGAGGAAATCGCTATGATACTAACAGAGCAACAAGAAGCAGGAAATGATGATCCAAGGAATTGGATGGATGATATGAAGAATTTCTTATTAGGCAATGGATATCCTCAGGGGTTAGATAGAACTAAAAGGAGACAGTATAAATTATAGTCAATTCCTTATGTTATAGTTGATGGTATCCTTTTCAGGAAAGATTTTAATGGAGCCCTATTAAGATGCATTGACGTAGACCAAGCTGAAAGAATGGTCAGTGAACTTCATGATGGTCCTAATGGTGGTCACTTCTCAGCAAGAACAACTGTAATGAAGATCATAAGAGCTGGTTATTACTAGCCATCCCTGTTCTGTGATTGTCATAAGTATGTGAGGAAGTGTGAAAAATGTGCCATCTTCTTTGGCAAGCAAAGGCTTGCAACTCTCCCTCTTCATCCCATTCAGGTGAACCAACCTTTTGCTCAATGGGGATTGGATTTCATAGGCCCTATCAATCCTCCTTCCAGTTCTGGTCACAAATGGATTTTAGTTGCTACAAATTACTTTACCAGATGGACAGAGGTAGTTGCATTGAGGGACGCCACAAAATCTTCAGTTGTTGAGTTCCTTGATGGAATTATGACCAGGTTTGGTGCCCCTTCAACTATCATTTCAGATAATGCAAAATATTTTGTTGGAGCTCAGATTTGTGCATGGGCAATTGACCATAATATCTACTTGAGCACATCCTCAAACTACTATCCTTAGGGCAATGGTTTGGCTGAGTCCTCCAACAAAAGCCTAATTAGGATTATGAAAAGAACTATAGAGGATAACCAGAGGTGTTGGCATCAAAGGTTGAGAACTGCACTGTGGGCTGACAGAATAACACCTAAGAGGTCAATAGGCAATTCACCATTTATGTTGGTATACGGTAGAGAAGCAAGGCTTCCAATTTCATTAGAATTCCCATCTCTAGAACTAGCTCATTAGCTGGAGCTAATTGAAAATGATGCCATGACAGTAAGAATGGAAGAGTTGATGGAATTGGAAGAAAAAAGAGGTTAGGCCATGCAAACCCTAGAGACACATCAGCAGCAGGTGAAAAGGAGCTTTGACAAAAGGGCTAGGGTCAGAGCCTTCAGAGAGGGTGATTTAGTTTTGAAATGGGATGCAGATAGGGAAAAACTAGGGAGACACTCAAAATTTGATGCACTATGGAGTGGTCCCTACCTGTTTGTCAGTTGCAAGCAGGCTAACGCCTTTCAAATAAGCAAGCCTAGTGGTGAAATTTTGCCTATCCTAGTTAATGGGATCTATCTCAAACCATGTTTCTGACAGGGCTTGAATCTTCCTGTACATATTAAAGTAGTTTCCTTTATGTTGTTTTCCAATTTTCCAAGAAGTGCATGAGCACATGTGTTTTGCTGAGTTCGCAGAGTTGCAGAGATAGGGATTTTTAGTGTTTTGCTGCTGCAGAGGTAGTGTTAGGGTTTTACAGTGCACTGATCCACATCTTTCACGACTCTATAGCCCAATGGATGTTTTAGGCCACTGGTCTTATGCATAGCCGGCTCGCATCCCCTCTGATTCGCTAAAAATGTTACCATTTTTTGCCTCCCGCCAAAATTTGAATTTGGATGCTACCCCATCCAACGGCTATTTCCCATCTTTTATACTATTTTAATGCTCGAGAATTTGAAACGCAAAAAATTAAATAAATGATCAAACAAACCTTCTTCTTTTTTGTAGCTTTTCGCTAGTCGTTGATCTTTGGTGATCTACGATGGGCGCATCCCCACATTCTCCAAATGCACCACCTTTATGTAATGTGGGGAAGCCCCTTTGCAACACGTGGATTGGTGGGTCCGTGTTCTTTCTGTGGGCCACAGGATGGGGACTGGTAGGATGAGCTGGCAATTCAATTGGTGCCTGCTTTCTCGCATTCTGAGCTTCGTTAGACTTTCTGATAGTGTGGGGAAGCACTTTGGTGACACATGTTCAGATGACATCATGGTGGGTATTCGCAGAGGTTCAGAATGCACATGTTACGCCAATCGTCAGATTTCTCGAGATCAACAGCTGGTGCATGCCTGCAATATAAAGATGCAAGAAGAGTAAGGAATGCGGGCATGCGCCCTGGTGACACCTGTGCCACAACCTCTCATGTTCCCAGTTCCACCTTCCACCATTTGATGCAATCTGATCAGTGGCTAGCGCATGCCCGTAATATAAAGATGTAGGGATGTTAAGGAATGTGGGCATGCACCTTGTTGCCGCGTGTCCTTGTGGGGTCGATTTTGTTCCAAGTGGCACCAATTGTATGCCAGGGTAATGCCAAGTCAAACTAGGTTGGATGCCAAGTGTTTTCGAGGGTCCAAGTTTTCATGGACAGGTGTAATATACGAAGAATCTTTCCCGAGCGCTGATCTTCTGTAGATCGACGATCAGTGCTTGCCTACAATATGAAAGTGCATGAAGATTAAACATTGCAGGGAAGCACCTAAATTCCACTTGTCCTCGCGGGCCTGGGGGGATACGTTGTAGCTAGGCATTGACAGTTAGAGGGTGGTAGTTATGTAACATCGCGGTCAGGGTTTGAGGAGGTGGCACAGTTAGTTGAAAAGATGTGGTCAACCATGTGGAGACTTTGTGGGGTGGTGAAATGAAAAGAAATCATTAGCCCACGTGGCTCATTCTGGTTACAGTGTTCTGTGGCCAGAATGAAAGAGATCAGGTTTTCTCGCGTGATCTAATCCTTGTGCCGAATTCCAACCACCCTCAAATGAATGCTAATCCCAGGAGAACACTCTATCACCTCTGATCCGATCCATTTACTTGTTCAAAACTATTTAATGACATCGTTTCTATCTTCTCAAGGCCCTGTTCCAACAAGATCAGATGTCATTGCACCTGGATTTGTACTCAGATTGAATTTTCCGTAGATCTCCATGATTGTTCTTTGAAGGGCTTAATGGAAGTGGTTGTGGAGTAACTTCAATAAGAGGACATCTCAGTTATGCCTGAACTATAAAGGCAAATTTTGTAGATTTTGTAAAGGTCAACTCTTCTCTGATATTGCTCTGCAATTTCATGTGTAAATTCCCTTTGCCTCTGAACTATATAACATTCTACCTTATCCCCTTCAGCCATTAATGTAAAGTGCAAGAACTATTTTCCTCTCATTGGTGTATTGTAGAGATCTGCAATCCTGCATGACTGTATCTCTTTTGGCCTATGAATGATATATAAGTGAATCTTCTCTTTCCTTGTGTCATTCATTCAGGTTTTTTGATTTGCATGTGATTGTTAGATTAAAACAAGTCTGAATGTGTATATAATTTGGTGTCATGATGGTTCAATAGTGCATGTATGGTCAGAGATCGGTTTGAACACTTTATTTTGGTGCATCACCCCCTTAGGTTAGATTAGGTAGATTTGCTTTCATGCATTCCTTCTCCTTTTTTCCTCTCTAAGAGTAGTTAGGTGCACCCTGATAGGAAAGGAAGCTAGCCTTCTCCGAAGACTCAACCTCATAGTTCAAGTCCCACAGCTTGGAGGTTGTTTCCATGTTTCACAAGGTTGTCCTTAGGTAAAAACTTTGGACAAGGGTGCAAACCTTTGTGACAACATTTCCCATGCAAGATGCTCTTGCATCAGACTCCCCAAGTAGATAAAAAAAAAGTATGTCCCATACTTTGATGCCAAAAGAAAGATCCGTAACAAGCTTCATCTTCACCAAAGGTTTCCACTCTAATAGGGACAAGAAAACCAACATGCAAATCATCCACATCTGCATCACTCTGTCAAACACTAGAATCTCAACCATCAAATCAACATGCTCACTCCCAAGAACAAATTGAACATAATGCTTCATCAAAAAACCCTCATCCATAGTAGCAACTAGTGAATCCACACTAGCAACAACAAACCCCACATCAGCAACAACATGTAGATCTCCATCAATACATTCCAAACTCATAATACCCATAGTCTCATTGCTCACAACAAGATGCTCTGCAACATATAAGTCACCACCAGCAACAATCAGATCATCCACGACGGAGTGCTCTGCAATATCCATGTCAGACTCAACCAATTGAACATGAAAACCAATCTCCATCCCAACATCAACAAGGTTAGGAATATCCTCAGCAACAACCTCCATTTACTCTACAGGTTCTGTATCAGGCTCCACAAACTGATCAACAAAACCAACCTCTTTCACCTCGATCTTGTTATGCCATCTTCTCTCATGAACAAGTCTCTTAACCGGCCAAACAACTCTCTTTTGGATCGGTAGACTCCAGCTCCACAAACATCTATGGAATGTGTAATGTCCCCATTTTGAAGGTAATTTGATTTAATTAATTGAATTTAATAAAGTGACTTGAATTATAAAATATTTTATAAAGTCACTTAATAAAACAATGTTTTAGAAGTTTGTGAAAGAAGTGGAGGAAAAATAAAATAAAATAATATTCCTTCTAGAAGGTGACTTGAGAAGTTCTAGAAGGAGGCTGACCTATTGAAGAAAATGAATAAATAGGCATCTTGGGCTTCATTCTCAACATCCAGATTTGTCATTGATGTTGATATTTGTTGATGTGCATTGTGGAGCCTAGGGTTTCTACAGTAGTCACAATTGGCCATTGAGAACGAAAACTCTCAATTGGTACGCAATTTTGAGGGTGTGAAAGATCACCTAAATTATTTTCATTATGGGAAGGATATTTCAATCCTTTCACTTGTGCTTAATTGGAGGCCAAGGGCCAAGTTCTTTTCTAGTTTGGAGTTTCAAGTGGGGTTGCATTTTCATCATATCATCTTTAGCATTCAGTCTCCAACATACTCTCAATCCACGTTCTTCATTTCAGTTTGTAGTTGCAACAAATTCTTAGTTGTAATTAGTCAATTAGGGTATTGTTTGTAATGTGTCATGTTGTAATGTTTTGATGCTAAAAATTGGATATCATATGCAAAAACATTTGGTTATCATTAAATGAATACATTGGTACTATTTTACATCAATTATTTAAGTAGGTTTGTGACAGAACAATTTCCTTTATTCAGCAATATACTTTCAATAGTGTATTGTTAGTGAATAGATTGTCCTTCGAGAAAATGTATGCAATTCTGACCCCGAATGCCCAAATGAAAGAACAAATCGACACCAACAGTTGGATAGGTTATTATTAGATTAATAACCTTCCTCTGAATTTTATCGGGTACAACTCCTCGTGCAAGATTTACAATGAATTAATTACAAGTACTTTTGACCAGAAAGCACGAAAGGATAACAAGCATCTATCCGTAAACACAGAATAGACGCAAAACCTAAGAACTAAAAAGAAAGGAAATAGAATAAAATAGATTACACAAAGTTAATCTATCGTACACTGCATTACATAATGTAAACGAAAATGTATCTTCCATCCTCTTGAGAGAATTAAAAAAATCAGAGCTTTAAAAGACGTTTTGAAAAGATGGTGCAACAAGAAAACAATGATATTGAAACGTAATTCAGAGAAAATTGAAAATGACGCAAAGTTCATGATCAGTGGAAGGAAAATACACCATAATCAAAGTTCTGATGTAATTAACCTCCAGCCTCCCTTCCCTGACTACAAAAGATCGCAAAGTATCTTGTACACATTACAACCAAATCACTATTCCAAGAAAGACGAAAACTTCTTTCACAATGTTACATCAACCATTAAAATCCTATCTCTAAATCAGACACACAGTTTTGGAAAAGAGAAATAACCCATGCTTTGCTTCTCATAGCCTCTCAAGAAAAATGGAATAATTTGTAGAATCTCTTTCCCTTCTGGAGCACAAAGTCTACAATCGGAAGCAGGAAGAATGGAACCCTTTTTCTGTCTTTCTCTAACCCTTTTATCTTCTCTGTTGTCGGTTCTGTTTAGTTTTGGTAATTGATTCTTGAAAACCTGTTTCTCTCTTTCTTCTTGTGTGCATAATGTTTAATTAATAATTGAACACATAATCATTAATCATTTTTGACATCGTATGGGCTTCCTTTATGTGAAATAGATAATGAACTTCAAATCAATGCTCGGGTAAGCAATGAGCATTGACACCTGTTTAAGGAATCTCTACACTTTGCACATTAATTCTCCACATGTCATTGTCTAATGACATCTTGGGTTTGTCTAAACCTCATGGTAACTGATGATATGATCAAGTCTAATAATGAAAGAGCAAAAGAAATATGGTGTATTTCCCATATTGACATCTCATGACTTGGCACCATTTCTGCTCCAAACTCAATACAAACATTCTCAGATAGGCAATACAGAATAGGGAATCTTTTAAAGCAGCTCGGGCTTCCTTTTCTCACATACCCGCTTTTATCTTATTTAGAAATATATAGATAATCGACACTCTCCACTCCTTAACCATGTCTTCAGTTAGTTCTTTCTCATTGTCAACATCTAATCGAATGGCTTCCAAATGTTCACCCATTCAGAGTTGGTAAAGCCTCCCACACATTGTTCATCTCTTCTTCATGATAATTCAGAGCATCTACAATTATCGATACATGCTAATGAGGATTTGAAACACAGGTGGTCATGGACAGTTACTCGATAATGGGGAAAATGTTCAACATCACTTTCCTCTTGTCACCTTCCAAAATTTCAATGAGACCTTCGATAAGAATTGGAGCAAGTGAACATAACCATTCAAGTTTGCATTTAGCATAGATCAAAGCCGATTAGATCATTTACACTGTTCATATCTCTTAATCTAAAAATTACGATTTTTGACTGTCCACAAGAATTGTTATAATAAATCAGGATCAAAACTTAAGTTTTCAACTCATAAGGTAATGACTCGGGTTGCGCTCAGTTGAAGTATCATCAAAACTATCACAGAATAGAATTCTGTCACCCCAAGCAGAAACTCTTTTGTCTCACTAGGGTCATATCCTTGCCATCCGGCTCGACGGGTTGGAGGGAACTTGATATCTCCTGTTTGCATACCTTGAAATACATATCTTGCTCTCATCTCTCATCTCAATTGATCCTTCACAGTAATGATGGAGAGTCTTTCTCAGCTTGGCCAAGTTCTGGATTTGTAACTCGTCATGCATTTATAACCTTGAAACTTTGCACAGCAGGCAAGACTTTTGAAGCAACAGAACTGACTCCACATGCTATTCGGCTAAGTGTTATGTTCACATAGGCATATTCAAAATTTACACCATGACGTCTAGCTGCATCCAAATGGGCTGTGAAATGGTAGTTTATAACACATCATGTCTGGCAAAAGACACTCATTTTCTTTCTTTAAAGCCACAACTTTCAATAATGAGAGGCCTCCTAAGCTAAGTAGTTTCCCCAGTGGTGTGAAAGGATGTGCTGCTTTGAGTATATTCTTCAACCAGCCTTCAAAATTTTTTGCACACATTTTTGATCTTCAAAAACTCAATGCCGAGAGGGTTAACTAGCCTCGAGCTTAGGAACTAGACGCTTCAAAATGCTTAAAGTTCTTTCATCCACCTTGGTAGAAAAATCATGAAGAATAAGATGAGAATAAGCTTTTGACATGGTTACAACAGCCTTATCATTTAGACACGACTTTTAAGGACAATTCACCATTGAATACCATTTTGAACGTATCTCCCTGTCTACACACATATGCCACGGGTTCATGAAAATTCTGGCTGTTTTCATTGCCATGGACCATACAACTGTAATCATTCTGAATTATGCATATTCTTTCTTTAGTAATCCATCCCTCAGGTTTGAATTCAATAGCATCCTTTTTCTATATGCTTTTTGCTGGTAAGATATTCGCCATTAAGAAAGACTTCAACACACCAAATGCGTTATTTATTTAATCTCATGTTCTCCATATTTACCAAGCAATCCATGAGAAGCAGATTCAAATTTTGTATTATGGAGTGGCTTTCAAGAATAACGAATCATCTTTATTGCCTTTCATAACATGTAACTCTGAGCATTCCCCATAGAATTCTGAATACTGGAGGCCCTAAACTGCATCTTGCTTTAAAGAATTTATCAAAGATTTCACATATTCTGAAAAACAATCATTTGAAACACACCTTCTGCACCTTGGACTTTGAAGCTTTGATCTTAATAAACCCTCAAAGTCTGAACTTGAACTTGTGATTCCAAAAAAATTGAACCAACTCTGAACCACTAAAAAGGACTTTGAAGCTCCACTGCAATGATATTTAATCCTCTAGTTGAGGAGTGTCACCAAACTATGACTTTTGAACTTCTGTACTGAACTTTGAAAATTGGTTTTGAAATTGGAACTTGGAGCTGGATTTTGCAAACTTGAACCTTTGAAGCCTGTTGTGAAGTCATTTGAACCTGAATTAAATGGTCCTTATACCTCTGCTCTAAATCATCAATCTTGAAGACATTGAATCTAAATCTTGTCTCTAAATCTGCATTTCAAGCCCATAATCTGAACCTCACTTGTTTTAAGCCTGCAGGACGGGTCAATTGAACCATCAAACCACTTTGAACTACTTCGAACTCCAGTTTGAAGTGGTTCAAAAACTCTGAACTTGAAGTTTTAAAACTGTGACCACCTTGGGTACTAACATGTGTTAAATTTAGGGTTTTTTTAGTGGCCTATTGGAAAGGTCATTACAGTGGTATTAGAGCTTTCATCTTGCCATCCCGTGATCAATCAAATAGCAGATGAGTGAGAGAGAAATTAGATGTTGTGACAGGGAACAACAGAAACAACAATATCAGAATCCACAAGTTGAAGGGGATACATCCTCAAAAGCATTAAGAGAAAGAGATACCAACAAAACAATTCAAAATATGGCAGAAGAAGAAAATAGGGATGCAAGAGCTGAATTTATTTTTGATACCATTCTTGATATGTTGTCATGCTTATTAGCAAAAATGGATCAGCAAGCCACTCAAAATCAGAACACAGCCACTCAAAATCAAAACACAACTGAACATAGTGGAGGTAATGAGGGAAGGTCTATACATCGTGCTAAAGACACTAGAGGATCAACCTCTAGGCCTCTGTTTCCCACCTTTATACCAAGAGAAGAACAAACACATGCTACTCCAACTATTTCTTTTGGAGATGAAGCTAGACAGGCTTACTTGGAGTATACCAATCTCCCTCCTGATATGAGAGAAATATGGACGTTTGATCAATTCATGAATCAAAGGAATAGGAGAGGAGGAAGGAATGATCACTATGCTCCAAGAAATGACTATCAACAAACACTTGGCAAGATTTCCATGCCTTACTATGATGGAAGTAACAAATGCACAGCTAGGTCTTGGGTTCAAAAGCTTGATAATTATCTTTCTTTGAGACCAATGCCTGAAGAGGATGCCATAAGATTTGCCACACTACATCTTGAAGGAGCTACTCACGAGTGGTGGTATCATGGGTTAGTTACTCTTGGACACAACCTTATCACTACATATGAGGATTTTACTAACAGATTAATTGAAAGGTTTGATGTCAAAGATCCTGAGGTGACTTTCTGTGAACTGGCACAACTAAAACAACATGGTTCACTTGATGCTTATGTGAATGACTTCCGGTAGTTATCGATCATGGTTCCTAACATCAGTGAAAGAAGATTGGTGGTCTTATTCATGGAAGGATTGATGGAGCCATTGAAGGGTTGGTTAAAGCTTTCGATTCTCCCTCACTACAAGAAGCAATGAAGAAGGCTAGGGGCATGGAGTTTGTAGCACCAAAGAGCAAGAGCTTGCATAAGGAAATCCCTTCAACAAGCAATGAAACTCTCCAACAATTAGACAAGAAAGAGAAATCAACACCTATGATGGATGAGGAGACACAAGAAGAGTTGAAGAAGAAGAAATTATGCTATTGGTGCAAGGAGCCTTACAATAGAGATCATGATTGCCCTTTGTAGCCTAAGGGCAAGGCAAACCATTTAATGTGGGCATACTATGAGGACTTTGATTCTGATAAAGTTGATTAGCAAGCTATTTTAGAACTTAATCAGGATAAGGAAACTTCTACTCCCATGACATTTATTGCCAATGTTCAGGATGAGACTACATTCAGGTTTTGGGGGACAGTTGATGGACAACATTGCATTGCTATGCTTGATACTGGTGTGACACATAACTTTACTAATGGAGATTTTGTAGCTCAGTGTAGACTCCAGGTTGAGGATTTTGATGGATTCAGAGTTTGAGTAGTAGATGGATATACTCTTGCATGCACCAGAAAGGTTGCTAGTCTCACTTTGAAATTGAATAGCTATGAGTTATATTCATATTTTTATGTGATCAACATGGGAGAAATGGACATAGTTTTGGGAATGAAGTGGCTCCAGGACTTGAGAGTATTTACTCTCAATGTACCTAAGATGGAAATGTCTTTTGAGGTTGATGGTAGGAGGCATGTAGTGAGGAGTATTACGGATGGAGGCTTGCATTCTATCAGAGGGTTGGATAGTAAGAAAAAGAAGAAGGTGATTCAGGAGAAACCTGAGATGATTCTCAATTCATTATTCAAAGTGGAAGATGCTTGGTCATATGATAATTCACTCTATGGCTTGAATGATGATAGTTCTCTTGATTCCAGTCTTGAGATGAGCATTGTTGATAGTATTTGTGGTCCTATTAGTGCATCAAGATTGCAAATGGGAGCCATAAAGGAGATTTAAGAGGTTTACATGGTGAGGAATGCTCATAGCTTCATTTTTTATTCTCAAGTACATGACTTATTCATGATGTACAATTCAAGAGTGCATGTGTTGAATAGTTGGGGTGATAGTTTATCTTATGTGAAGTTTGGAGGCAAGGATGATCAACCTCTTGGCTTGCTTCCACTTGAGGCCTATACTTCTACAACACTTGGTGATGGTATTGAGTTGGTACGACCGAACAATCGATGGTTTGAGAAAATGTTGCAGGAGTTGTTTGGTGATGAGAGGGACATTATGTAGTTCTTCTTGTGGGATCTAGGTGGTGAATTTCTTGAGGACAAGCAATTTTAGGAGGGGTAGACTGTAATGTCCCCATTTTGAAGGTAATTTGATTTAATTAATTGAATTTAATAAAGTGACTTGAATTATAAAATATTTTATAAAGTCAATAAAATAATGTTTTAGAAGTTTGTGGAAGAAGTGGAGGAAAAATAAAATAAAATAATATTCCTTCTAGAAGGTGACTTGAGAAGTTCTAAAGGGAGGCCGACCTATTGAGGAAAATGAATAAATAGGCATCCTGGGCTTCATTCTCAGCATCCAGATTTGTCATTGATGTGATATTTGTTGATGTGCATTGTGGAGCCTAGGGTTTCTGTAGTAGTCAAAATTGGCCATTGAGAATGAAAACTCTCAATTGATACACAATTTTGAGGGTGTGAAAGATCACTTGAATTATTATCGTTGTGGGAAGGAGATTTTAGTCCTTTCACTTGTGCTTAATTGGAGGCCAAGGGCCAAGTTCTTTGCTAGTTTGGAGTTTCAAGTGGGGTTGCATTTTCATCATATCATATTCAGCATTCAGTCTTCAACATACTCTCAATCCACATTCTTCATTTCAGTTTGTAGTTGCAACAAATTCTCAGTTGTATTCAGCCAGTTAGGATTTTCTTTGTAATGTGTCATGTTGAAATGTTTTGATGCTAAAAATTGGATATCATATGTAAAAACATTTGGTTATCATTAAATGAATACATTGGCACTATTTTACATCAGTTATTTAAGTAGGTTTGTGGCACAACAATTTCCTTTATTCAATAATATACTTTTAATAGTGTATTAAATTTAGGGTTTTTTAGTGGCCTATTGGAAAGGGTCATTACAAAATGCCTTCCTCATCTTGTCCTTATCTTGATTAGCCGAACTAGTTTCAAATTGAGAAAACTCCTTCTTATCTCGATCAACCAAATTAGCTTCGAACTAAGTAGACATCTTAGAAAAATCCCTCTCCACCACATCACAGAGTTTTGCAATCATCTCAGGGTCCAATCCTCTTAGAGCCCTCTTCCAAGATCTTCATAAACCCTCTGCAACAAATCCTTCCCATGGTCCTTGTGACAACCTTGAATTTTTCGCAATACAGATCACAACTTGCCACCTTGCATGAACAATCAGGAACCAAATCACAAGTCCAAGAACGCGGATCTACAATCCACAAACCCTCTATGATCATGCCTTAACAAGATTAGCCTTCCATCTTCACATCTATCAATCCATTTGCAAGCCCTCTGCAATTGCCAGTCAAAACCATGATCTGCCACCTCAAAACCAAGATATCTAGGACTCCAGAAAGAAAATCAACCACCAAATCAAGATCAACTCAGATCTACTTCTCCAACCCAAGTCCTAGTGCAAACTACCTCAACTTTGGTGATTTGTCTACACACTCAAGAACAACCTTCACTCTGATACCACTTGATGTAGTACAAGGTAGGAGAATGCCCAAAGGAGATGTCCTAGCCCCAATAAATAATCACACAGTAGAAACACAATAATAATGCAAGATTTGATACCAAATCATAACTCTTTATTCATGAAATAACTATTATATGCAATTTGTCAGGCTATAAGGCCTTCGTAGTTATGACCAAATACAAAGCAAGTAATTATAGCAATAGTTCTACAAGATCCCTCAAGATCCAACCCAAACACTAGCTAGTCCAGATCCACACTCTGGTAGAAACTTTCAAGTTCTCAACTTGTGCTCGCAAGCCACCAAGCAACCTCCTTATTTCTAAACCGCAACCACTAGCTATTCTCCATTTTTTTTTGTTGGAAATACAAATGGAAAATGTATACTTCTAGTGGGGTGGGGTTGAATTAGAAGTAACTAGTCTTTAACCAATAATTTTTTTAACTTAAAACAATACATGCATGAACATATTGAAATAACATGTCAAGTAAATGCATCCATATAAACACTTGACACCATATATGATTACCCAAAAACCCTCCAATGATAAGGTAAAACTGGGGTGGGGATGACACCCATAATTCTTCACTATTATAGCAATAAAGTTTACCTATTAAGGTTACATAGTTTGACCATTCTTATGATCTGCCTTGTGAAAGGCCTTCCCTGTTAAAGGCTTACAAAGGATTGTTAGATCCCACCCTATTAAAGGATTTTAACACCTTGCAAAAAGTGTGCCTAGATAAAGGACTTTAGAACACTCACTTGGAATGTCACCTTGTTAAAGGATTTTACATTTCACCCTACTGATACACTTGTTAGAAAGTAACAGTAGAATGTTTGATTTGATACACTCACAACTTTTTCTTGCTGATTTTAGATCACAATTCTATCCATCTTGATCCTCTTGATCTATTGTAGCAATGTTGTATAGTTTCTCCTCTATTCTGCAAACTGATTCTACAATTCTTTCACACTTCTAAGTCACCTTGAATGTATACTAATCAATTCACCCCTTTCATTTCCTTCAAATCTTTGCTAGCATCACCTCCTCGCATACACATTTACTCACACTCACTCTAAATTATGGGGTTTCGTCTCCCTTTAAAAAAACTTTGGTTGCTTAGGGTTAAGTATGAATCTATGATTGAGATTCATTCATTTTTCTTTCTCAATTCCTTCCATTTTTCTGATTGGTTGCATGTTGATCGCATAGGGAATCCAAATAGATTTGATCTTATCTTCAAAGCTTCAAGATCTATCCATAAGTCAGCTCAAAAATGGTTCACATAGTTGTTTGTGCTATCACAAACAACTAGGTCCGTTTTGTGTTACTCAGCACTTGATAATACTGATGCTCGACACTTACTATAATTTTGTCCTGTTCGGCACTTGAACTTACTCGGCATCAATTGTTCACTCGGCACTTGAATTGCTTGACATATGAGTGACTCAACACTCATTGCAACTCAACATCTATACATATTATACTCGACATGTGTTACTAGATCGGCATGAACTTAGTAAATATCTTAAGTTTGTTGACACTCAATTGTCAAAACCTATTTGAGATCAACAATCTCCCCCTTTGACATGAGTGTCAAAAACACTTAACTGTTCATAACAAATCTAATGTCCTCGAGTATAATATACATACAGTTCAGCATATGTACAAAAATTCAAAATTTTCAAAACTTTGTAATAGACTTATATGCCTCAAAATTTTGTAACTCCCCCTGAGTTAACGTACCCATTCTATGTTCATAATTTTTTCTCTTTTCTAAGTATATTTGCTTCATGCTAATACTTCATGCTAATACTCTGTCTTTAAAATTGCTAACACTTTGCTTCTGTCTAATATACTCTATTTGTTCCTTGGATGGTTGCTCCCCCTTTGTCTACTCTCCCCCTTTTAGTATTTCTCCTTATCTCCCCCTTTTCATATACTTCTCCCCCTTTATCTGTTAATATCTCCCCATTTTTGACACTGATGTCAAAGGGTCTATACACTAATCATGTATTTGTCCAAGAAGTTCTTATGGACTTCCATTATGATCTTCAAAGTAGCATCCTAGTTGTCTAATGCAACATCTAAAGATTTGATCTGGATGGTTGTCTCTACTGCAAGATGAACTAGACTGTCCAATGTTGAAAGATTGGGGTCTTTCTTTAACACTACTTCTACATAGGCTAGTTCTTTTTGGAGTATTTCCATATGGGGGGTAAGAGAGGTTTGTATATTAATCAACTTGGCTCTAATGTTAGCCTCTTCTGCTGTTAACACAACTAGTTGATTTTGTGTACGAAGCACTGAATGAAAGTGCTTCTCACTTTGAGTTGGATTTTGAGGTAGTTGCATACTTGAAACCTTCAAACTCCTTTCTAGACTCAAAATCCTATGGCTTGTCTCTTGTGTGAAGAGTGTGGGGTCACACAATTTTGTGTACAGTGAGAATATATTCTCAATTACTTTCTTCACTTTCTCAATTTTGTTAGCCAGTTCAACTTGTGATAGTGCTATTCACTAGTTATCTCGTCATTGAATTTTCCTTGAATTTTCTTTTCAGACCACTCCATGAGTTCAACATTGGTTTCCTGGTCTTCATTTGTCACCTATTCAAAAATGTTTGATAATTGTTCTAATATAGGCTTTGACTCATCATGTGTTTGCAAGCTGAAAGCATCTAAAAAGATGTCTTTGATCTCCTGAACTGCTTGCCTCTGTTTATACTCCTTCCTGAGTATCTCTTGATTCTTCTTTCTTTCCAATGCTTCTTGCATGATATTAATCTGTTCTAAGCTCATGGTTGCATAATCATATTTTGGTATCACTATTTCTTCATCTAATAGTGCATCACCATAGTGGACTACCTTTGCAACCTTTGTTGAGCTGGAGCTTGGTGCTGAAATTTGCAATGGTATTGCATTAGTGCTTGACCTCTGAAGGACTTTAGTAGGAGTGCTAGTTGTTGGTAAGTTTACCAAAGTCTGAATGAGTTCTTTCTCCTTCTCCTTGGGTATATTCTTCTCTTCATCACATCCATCTTGATCAATTATGATTGATTGGGGTGCACCTTGTGTTTGTGTAGTAGGTATAGAAGCATCTGTCTGTCCTGCTTGTCCTTTGTTGGCTCCTTTTCTTTTGCAATTTGAACTTCATCAACTTTTGTAGCAGTGGCAACCTTTGTGGATTTATCCTTTGTTTGTGTCAATGGTTGAGCACTGGTAGTTGTAGGGATGGTAGTAGGTGGCTCATGTGTAGTCACCATTTCCTTTGTTATGTTAGGTACAACCTTTTGTAATTCATCCACACTGACCAATACAAGATTTTCACATAGTCTTGCCTGTAATGTGGATTGGTCAAGTATCTTTTTCAAATCTTCTATAGTTAATGGATTGATGTTCTGAGGTGATTTTTTAGGAACATGTTTCACTATAATAGTCTCTGCAGTTGTATTTGTGTCATGTAGAGGGCTCATGGTTGGCAATTGTCAATCTTCAACATTCTGCTCTGCTTGTTGCTCCTCAGCTGTTGCCACCTCATCTTTCTTTTGTTTTGTCTCCTCCATTGTAGTGTCTTCTTTCTCTTTTGTTGTTTCATCCTCCTTGTCCTCACCTTCTTCATTATTCCTTCCCACAAAGGGATCTACTTCTCCTTCTTTTATAGTTGTTAATCCATATATTAACCTCCACATTTGTGTGGACTTCTTCACAACATCTTCAATTTTATTCTGTAAAATGCTAAGTGCTCTATACTTTGGTGCAAATCTACTACCATATTTCTTATTAGCTTTGGTTATTTGTCCTTTTGACAATTCTGGCATCACTTGTGCCAATGCAGATTCCCTTATTTCCTTCTCCATATTTAGGCAATAGTGCCATTTATTCTCAACAATTGTATATAAATCTTTGGGCATTGTGTTATCAAATTCAAGAGGGGTATTCTTGAATTTTTCCATCATGGCATATATAGATTCTTCAACCATCTTTTGGTCTTCTTTACTCAATTTACCAAATTCAATGTTTTTCAAACCATTCAAATCTACATTATTTTTAACATTATCACAAATGTTTTCAAGATCGGATTTGGGAGCATGACTTACCACTTTGTATTGGCTTGTGTCCTCTGAATCCGTCTTTTCATCATTTGACTCTAGTTGTGCCACATATTTTCTTCTAGGTTTCTTCTACATAGGACCAGTCTGCTTAGTTGCCTTAGTTTTTTCTTTGGCTTGCTCCTTTGCCTTTTGAGTGGTAGTCCTTGTAGTGGCTCTGGTTGCTGGAGTTGCAGGCTTTGTTGCACTAGGCTTTGCAATCTTCTTTGCCTTAGGTTGTGCAATTGGTTGTGTTTTGGCCTTTCTCTTCTTTTCTTGTGGTTTTACTAGTGCTTCCTTGACATCATCTCCCTCAACACCTTCTTCTTCTTCTTCTTCTTGATCCTCACTCATTCCTTGGGTCAAGACAAGAGGTTCTTGACCTTGTTCCTCTTCTTCTTCATCATCTTCTCCATCATTGCCTTCTCTAAACTTGGCTTTGAGTTTCTTCACCATTTTTGTCTTTCTTCTTCAAGGTTGATGTTATTTTTAGTTCCATCTCAACCTTTGATTTAACAAAATCATAGTTGCCAAAAATTTTAGTAGTTTTATCAACTTCTTTAGCAAGAAGTGCAGTGATAGTGGCTGGAGCTTCATCAATGTTTATTTCATAATCTAAATGCCTTAACCATTTCACTCTAGGTACTATAGCCTAGATGAAGGTGTAGTCAATATCCACAAGAAAAAAAATATTTTTATAATATTTCTCCACTAGGGAAATAGGAATTTTTAGCCTCTATTTCATGGATTGCTTGA
Source organism: Cupressus sempervirens (assembly GCA_028749045.1). NCBI lineage: Eukaryota > Viridiplantae > Streptophyta > Pinopsida > Cupressales > Cupressaceae > Cupressus > Cupressus sempervirens. The sequence goes on from CM053784.1 coordinate 693,985,547, forward strand.
AATCTTCAAAATAACTAGTCATTACTGACTCAAAATTCTCTCCCATTTGTTCAATGTACTCATTTATTTGCATAGCAACTGACCTATTGGTCTTCCATCCTACTCTACCAAAAGATGGGAATTCATTTTGAACATAGAAGAATATACATATCAATATGGAACCAAACTTACATTGAGCACTTTTAGACTTCCTTATTGCTCCTAGGTTGTCCATTATTTGTTGTAGTTGTAGTTTTGCAAGATCATAAGTATGATCTTTCTTGACTATCTTGTAGCCTACATCAACTGCTATACATGGAACACTATTTAGTCAGCTTGACTGATAGAATTTGTACGATATAACTCTAATTGAAAATTCAAGAAGTGGATCTTTGATAGTGTCATTAGTCATTCCTCTCTTCTCTCAATCACCTCTTTAGAATCGCTCCTCAATGATTTAGGCCAATCTAGGGTTGGGTATCCAGTAACCCTATGTACAATTCTCTTTGAAAGTTTGATGGGTCCACCTTCTATCCATAGACAACTGTCATGTATTCTGCTTAGAACAATCTTGATCCACTCAGTTTTGAAGATAGTTGGAAAATCTAGGGCACAAAGCCCTTCCTCTCTATAATTTTGAATTCCTCCTTCAACACTCAATTTTTGCATAACCTATCATATGCTTTTCTAATCTCCATATCTCTAATCCCTCCTACTTTAAAATTATAATACTTCCTCACATATTGAACCATAACAACCTTAGGTGGAATAACTAATAATGCACCTGCTAGATCATTCTTGTATGCAACTTCTAGTATGGCTCTAAAATGTAGTTGTTTGACCTCATTACTAACTAATTAAACTTCAAATGGTTCCTTATCCTTTGGATTCTTAGAAATTGAGGCCATTATGCAAGCTAGGGTTTTACAAATATAAAACTGCATAGCTCAATAGGTGAAGAATACCTTTGGAATCGATGAACTAATGCTCGATCTTCACTACGATCCCTGCAAATGCTTCGTTCTTGCTTGTCAATTGCTTCTTCACTCTACTCACTCTTGCTCTGTGTTCATAATGACAAAAAATGTGTAGAATTCACCCTTATACCCTTTCAAAATATAGCATTTATTGCATGGTACATGTACAACTGTAAGCTCGACTCTAATGCAATTTCTGTTTCACTTGGCATCCATTGGTTTTCCCATCACTTAACAGCTATAAGAATTACCCTTATTTGGCTTCTATAGAAATTTCCTTCCTTCGATAGCTACTACTGACTCAGCTTCAACTGACTTTGGCTAACAACTTGGCACATACTAGTGCTTTACTCGGCAATTGAAGAGGACTTTTCACACTGGGTAGTAATGTGAAAACTTAAAGATTTAATCATGGAATTTCCTTATTATCTTGCATCTTTCTTCATGCTAATATATCTATTTTAGTACTAACTTCTTTTGGAATTGATGTATGATAAAACATTTTAAAGTATCAATCCCACATACCTCCTTTTCCTTAGTTTGATGAGATGTGACCACTTGACCTATCAGGCGAAGTGATCCCTTCATTTGATGTGCTGCATCCATCTTTCTTCCTCCATGTTTTTTTCATCTCTCCTCTAATGTGTTCAACATCTACCTTGCCTTTTCCTTTGTTGAACTTTGGGTTGGGTGCCTTGTCCTTGTTGGGCAATGCTTGCTGATATGACCAATCCTCAAACAACTAAGGCATGTGGTTTGACTCAACCATCTGTTGTAGTTACCACTAAAGTGTGTTCTTATGCAATTCTTATGGATGTGTCCATACTCTTGATAATAATGAAAGCTATGTCTTGTATTATAATCCTAGTTATAGGAATTTTCATAGCTTCTTGCCTTTTTTGACTTGTTTTATGACCATGTTGACTTGGAACTACATTCAAAGGTTCTGTGTCCAAAATTCTGACAATTGTAGTAGTTTCCTTCAAATTTTGGTGCACGCATGGTTCTGGTTCTACATTCATGTGCCTGATGACCTTGTTTGTTGAAATTATGACAACGAGTCATGTTCTTAGGCTTAGTATTTTGACTAGCATTCTTGTTCCTACAAACATTAGCTGTATGTCCTTTCTTTCCACACTGATGACAAGTAGGTTTAGAATTCTTACCTTTATTGTTTCTTTCCTTAGCAGATTTGGATGATTTTCCTTCTTTAGTGCTTATGTAGCCTAATCTTGATGTGTCTTCACTAGATCTAGAGGATTTCAGTAGTTGCTCAAAGTACTTGATGACTTCATTTGGCTTGTTGAAAATTTCAACAAACTCCTTATCTATCATTAGGTCATTTTGTAGCTATTCATTTTGAAAATTTAATGTAGTTATCTCAATGTCCTTGACATTCAACTCATGATGAGCATTCATCATTTGGCTTAGGGTGTCAAATTGCATTTTTGAGATCCTGGATAGCTCTGCAAATTTTTTTGTCTTCTTCAATCATGGCCTTGTCTTCTATAGCTTTCTTCTTTCGTTCAATCACTTCACATAGTAGTATTGCTTGTGATTCTTGTTCCAACTTGAGATTTATAATCTCCTTAGCTTGTCCTCTATTCTTTTCCATCAGATCTGCAATTGCTGCATCAAATTCACAGGAGTTACCATCTGCAAATAACTTTGTGGTGTCAATATCTTTGTATTGTGTGTCATTTTCTATCATAGCAATCTCTTTCCTTCTCTTCAGTGAACTTCTCAAGGCATCTTTGGCTTCATTCTGTTGTTGTAGTAAGAGATGTATCTTAATCTTCTAATTTTCAATGGTCTTTCCCAACTTGTAAACCACCATTTCAAGATCTTTTCTCCAAGCTATAAGGCTTCTCCTGATGAGAACTTAGCTTTGATACCAATTGTTGGAAATACAAATGGGAAATGTATACTTCTGAGAGCGGGGGGAGGGGGTTGGGGGGGGGTGAATCAGAAGTAACTAGTCTTTAACCAATAAATTTTTTAACTTAAAATAATACATGCATGAACATATTGAAATAAAATGTAAAGTAAATGCATCCACATAAACACTTGACACTAGATATGATTACCCAGAAACCCTCCAATGAGAATGTAAAACTAGGGTGGGGATGACACCCACAATTCTTCACTATTGCAACCCTAAATTTCACTTATTCAGGTTACATAGTTTGACCATTCTCATGATCTACCCTGTGAAAGGCCTTCCATGTTAAGGGATTACAAAGGATTGTTAGATCCCACCTTGTTAAATGATTTTAACACCTTGCTAAAAGTGTGCCTGGCTAAAGAACTTTAGAACACTCATTTGGAATGTCACCCTATTAAAGGATTTTTCAATGACTGTTAAGTCAACCTTAGTTCAAAGGATTTCACCCTACTGATACAGTTGTTATAAAGTAATAGTAAAATGTTTGATCTAATACACTTACAACTTTTTCTTGCTGATTTCAGATCACAATTTTGTCCATCTTGATCCTCTTGTTGTAGCAATGCTATAATTTTTCTCCTCTATTCTACAAACTAATTATGTAATTCTTTCACACTTCTAAGTCACCTTGAATGTATATTGATCAATTCACCATTTTTATTTGCCTCAAATCTTCGCTAGCATCACCTCGTTGCATACACATTTACTCACACTCACTCAAAATTATGGGTTTCATCTCCCTTTAAAAAGACTTTGGTGGCTTAGGGTTAGAAATGAATCTATGATTGAGATTCATTCATTTTTCCTATTCAATTCCTTCCATTTTTCTAATTGGTTGCATGTTGATCTCATAGGGAATCCAAATAGATTCGATCTTATCTTCAAAGCTTCGAGATCTATCCATAACTCGGCTAAAAAATGGTTTACATAGTTGTTTGTGCCATCACAAATAACTTGGTCTATTTTGTGTTACTCGACACTTGATAATACTGATGCTCAAACCTTACTATAATTTTGTCTTGCTCGACACTTGAACTTGCTCGACATCAATTGTTCACTTGGCACTTGAATTGCTTGACATATGAGTGACTTGACACTCATTGTAACTCAGCATCTATACATATTATACTTGACATGTGTTACTAGCTCAACATGAACTTAGTAAATATGTCAAGTGTGTTGACACTCAATTGTCAAAACCAATCCGAGATCAACATTTTTTTATTTTATAAATTTTCCCATGCAAGATACTCATGCATCAGTCCTAGTTCATGTTTTAAGTTTTTTAATTTAAGAACAAATTATGAAGGAGTTTTTCACTACATCAATGTTATTAGAGACACAATCTCAATCTCATTTTTTATATTCGCAAATCCAAAAAATATAAACTTTGTTAATTCCAAAATAAACAAACATACCATCATCCTCATGAATTGTGTTCAACTAATTAAATTACAATGCTTTGATAGTTATGCTAGACTTTATATAACTATTCTTTAGGAATTTACTAAAATGTATACACAAATTATATTTATTTATAATCTTTTAATAATAGTAAGTTAGAATAAAATAAAGTCACAAAATGTGTGAAGAATGATATTGAAAGTTGTATGGAACTATATATAGTGAGCAAGTATGGGAAGTGATGAGGGCATAACTTGAGACAAAATGACCACAATAGAAAATGAAAGTTTTATTATGTAAAATGAGAAGCTACAACATACATTACAACAAAAACAAACCCAACTACATGCCTTATGGGCTACATTATATCATATTCTAGAGAGAACCCTTCTCTTAGAACCTTCTCCCAAACTCCACAAAAAACTACATTCACACCTCAAGAATGGCTTTAAGTAGTCTCTCTTCTATTTAGGATTATGAATACAATCTATATTTTGACATTTGGCAGCTAGAACCAAAATAGAGCTTCTAGAAGTCACTATAAAAATAGAAGGTTGTAGAAAATGTAGTCCAACTTCTAGGAGACATGACTTTTGATATAGGGCTTTGAATGACAAATCTTTTACATTTCTAGAAAGCTCTTTGAGTTCTCTATAGCCCTACTATTTCCTATGATTGCCCCTCTATTTTTGGAGCTCATAAGAGGTCATTTAGTGCCTCAATTTGGGCTCCAAAATATTTATAGGAGGTCTCCAAGAAGCTTAAAATTGCGATAAATTTCAAACCCTGAAACCTTTTGACCTGATTATTTTTCTGAGTACTTAAAATTTCAATTACAATCTTCCTTCTAACTTACACCCTCTAACTCTTTATAGTTATGGCTCTATAGTAGAATACCCCATTTTCTAAATTTGCATGTAACTCAAGGTGCACAAAAACACTAACCCAAAAAAGTAATAATGAAAATAAGAGATTTGAAATCTCTATTGGCCCAAATTAGTATCCAAATATATAAACACATTAAACAAAAAATATCACTAAGCATATTTTTGGGTGATATAGGATTCCCCTTACACCATTAGATGCTCTTGCATCATACACCCAAGGTACTTTGAAAAGTGACCCTGTCACTTCTTAGCTGGTTGAGGAAAACACAAATGGTCCACCTCCACCTTAGATAACTAGGTTGAATCTTGCACTAGTCATCCTTTCCACCTCACTAGGTACTCCTCATACTACATGTTTATAGTACTCCTTCCCACATGACTATCTTGTATTTCTTCAATCTCCTCTTTCTGAGATGTAGGAATTGGATATGACTCAAGTATTGGCTCCTCCTCTACACAATCTTCATGATACCATATAAAATATGCATTATTAAAAACATGAGAAATATGGATATCATCTAGCAACTCCACCTCATATGTATTCCCTAAATCATGTTTCTTCAAAATCTTGCAGGGACCAAATTTCGTCATCTTTAGCTTGTTGTAGGTGCCCACTAGAATCCAATCTTTTATCAAGTACACCATAACTTGATCCCCAACTTCAAACTCCTTATGCCTCCTCTTTTGATCTTCCCTAGCCTTAAACTCCATGTTTATTTTGGTGATGCACATGTACTTCTTTATGTAGGTTTTTGACATGTTCAACAAAGTATTTTGCCTCGGCACTTTTCCTTCCCCTTTGCTCCATCATCCTCAAATCTAGTTCAATCCTTGGACTACACCCATACACAATTTGGAATGGTGACCTACTAATACTCATGTTCAAAAAATATTGTACGCAGATTATGACTGTGGTAGAATCAAATCTCACCACTTGGGCTCATTCCCTACTAAACACCTCAACAAATTACCTAGACTTCTATTCACCACTTTAGTTTGTCCATCTGTTTGTGGGTGATGTGTAGAACTAAATTTCAATTATGTCTTTAACTTATTCCACAAGGCTCTCCAAAAATACCCAACAAAATTTACATCTCAATCTAAAACTATATGCTTTTGACAACCATGTAAGCTCATCACGTCTCTGAAGAACAAACTTGCAATGTGAACCACATCATGGGTCTTACGGAAATAAATGAAATGAGCCATCTTCAATTACCTATCAACCACCAAAAACATTGAATCATTACCCCTTTGTGTCCTTGGTAACCCAAGAACAAAATCTATGCTTATGCCTTCCCAGGGCCTTGATGGAATAGGCAATAGTTGATAGACTCACGTGTTTTGATTGACTCCTTTAGTTGTTCGACACACTCGACAAATTTGCAAAAACTTCTTCATATCCTATGACAACTAAGGCCAAAATTAATGTTCACTAATAATGCAAATGGTATTATCTTGACCAAAGTGTCATGTCATTCCTCCACTATGTTTCTCTTTGATCAAGCTCTCCCTCATGGAACTCCTTGAAATGTGTAACTAACTCCCTTTGAATAATATACTATCTTGGATCATGTAGTCTAGCCACCTTGCCCTATCTAGATTAATAGGTTTCTTGCAAGACTTCCAAGCCTCTAAAAAGTTAGGATCTTCAAGGTACAGAGTCTTGAGTTCATTAAACCCAACCACCTCAACTTGTACTTTTGTCAGTAATATTTGTCTCCTTCTTAATGTATATGCAACCCTATTATGTTATCCACTTCCTTGTTTCAATACAAATGTATAGCTTTGCAAGAACTCTATGCATTTCAAGTGTCTTTGGTTTAATTTACCTTGGCTATTTAGGTACTGTAATGCCTGATGATTAGTAGATAAAATAAATTCTTTTGGAAATAAATAATGCCTTGATTTCTGTAATGTGTAAACTATTACATAGAACTCCTAATCACAAATAGAATGCTTCTTTGTATCATCTAATTTCTCATTGAAATATGCAATAGTTTTACCTTCTTGGCTCATTACAACTTCAGTGGCACTACCATTGACATCACAATACACCTAGAACAGTATTGTAAAATCTTGGAGGGCCAACACATGTTGCTATGTCAACTTCTTCTTCAACAACTCAAACTCCTTGTAACCCCTATCGTCCACTTGAACTCTTTTCTATCCCCCTCATTGTTTCACTTAGGGGTGCATATATACTACTAAAATTTCTAATGAAATTCCTATAGAAACTAACCAAACCATTGGGAGATTTCACCTCACTAGAAAACCTTGGGTTAGGCCATTCTAGGATGACCTTCACCTTCTTTGGGCCCATTTTGAGAACATCAGGGGAGACAACAAACCCCAAATAGACCAACTCCCTTTTGACAAAGCTAAACTTCTTCAAATTAATCAAAAGTTTCTCTTCCCTTATCTTCTCAAAGACTCTATGAATATGCAACAAATTTTCATCTAGAGCCTCACTAAAAATCATAATATCATCTAAATACACAATAACAAATGTGCCCATAAACTTCTTCAGTGCCTCATTCATAAGCTGCATGAAGGTGCTCAGTGCATTGGTTAGTTCAAAGGGCATGACTAACTAATAATATAGACCATCTTGGTCTTAAATGTAGCCTTCCATTTTATCACCCTCTCTAATATGTATCTGATAATAACCACTCTTGAGGTCTATATTTGTGAAGTATTGAATTCTACTCAAGTAGTCCATAAGATCATCCATTCTTGGCAGGGGAAACCTATATTTTATTGTTATCTTTTTTATGTCCCTAGAGCCTGTACACATTCTCCACTCCCCATCTTTCTTTGGTGCTAGTACTATAGGTACTACACATGGACTTAGGCTCTTCTGAATTAGACCTTTCCTCAACAATTCCTGAACTTGTTTATTCAACTCCTCAATCTCAGTAGGAGTCATTCTATTAACAGCCTTGATAGAAAAACTAGCTCCAAGGACTAAATCTATTTGATGACTAATTTTCCTTACTGGTGGCAATCCCTTATGGACATTGGCAAATACAATATCTCTAAGCTCAATTAATAGACTTGAAACCTCTACTAGATCTTCTCTGCTACCTTCTTTATCCACTCTAGGAATTAAAGCATAACACAAGTGTTGATGTTTGATACTATCTGGAAATTTTCTTCCATCAATAAGACATACCCTAGCACTACCACCCACCTTTTATTCTTTCATTAGTGGTTTGAGCTTGTGACAAACTCCATCCTTTGGCAAAGAATAGGTATTTGCACGACCATCATGCTCAACATGCCTATTGTATTTCCATGACCTCCCAACAACATATGGTATGCATCCATCAATATAAGGTCACATCGTACCTCATTGTGGTAGATTATAATCTTGAATTTCATGAAGCACTTCTCACTAACCAGGACCTTGTGGTCATCTTGGTATGGATGTGGGTGTTTCTTCCTCTTGAACTTTAACTTTGTGACCATCTCCTCTAACACCAAATTTTTAGTGCTTCCACCATCAATAATTACATCCCAATATTTACCCTCACACTTGCACTTGGTATGAAATATACTCCTTTGTCTAGGTTTACTTTCTCCACTCAGTAAGACTCTTCTATTATCTAGGACTTCTCTTTTAGTATCTTTAGAATGTGATGACTTGGCATTTTCATCCACATGGCCAACCCTTTCCTGGCCTTCAACTCTCCTATCTATCCTCCCTTGGTGCTAAGGGTATTCATAAGCTTGATGGCTTTCTTCTCAATAGTGAAAATATTTACCATGGAAGCCTCCCCTTCCTAGGTCTTGTCCTCTTCCTCATTAGTCTCCATAATTTTGATCACTAGAGTGGTTGAGACCCTCATTCCTCCGGTTTCAGTTGGTATCCACATATTCATTTTTCTTCTAGTCCTCATTTTGACCTCCAAAAGACCTACCACTACCTCTTCCTCCTTGGCCTTCCCCTCTTTGTTTTCCATAAAATCTGTTATTTAGCTTCTATTCAATCCTTAAGGAAAATTGGTATGCCTCTTCAATGTTGTTCATTCTAACTTGACTTAGCTCCTCTTGAATGCTTGGTCTTAACCCATTAAGGTAATTGGCAACCTTCTCTCTATCAGCTTATGCATGCCCTATCCTAATAAGGACTTGCTAGAACTCCTCTATATATTCTTGGACATATTTTTCCACTTACTTTAACCCTTACATAATCTTGATCAAATCAAGCTCATAGGAAACATGAATACACTTCTTATTTAGTTTTTCTACCAACCGGTCCTACCTTATGATTTTCTCCTTTTCTCTTCTATTTCTCTCCAATTGAATCTCTTACCACAAGATTTTTGTATGAACCTTTAGTCTAGTCTTCAAAAAATTGCCCCTATTAGGATCTTCAATATCTTCATACTCAAAGTATTCCTCCAATTCATTGATCCAGTCAATCAACTCCTTTGAGTTAAGATTTATCAAAAACACAGGGACCTCAAGCTGAAGTCTTTTTCCAAGGTTAGAAATGGCCCTAAAAAGTCTTTCCTCTTCTCAATTTAGGAATTTTCCTTCCCCTTCTTCTTCTCCTACATGTACAACATTTCCTTCTTTCTCATTTTCCTCCACACTTTCATCCCTCACAACAAGATTCATTCCTCTGTGAATCCCTTCTTGCAATGATCACACTTGCCTTTGGAGGGATCTAACCTCAAGGGGAACACCTCCAACTCTTCCACCATGTTCTCTTCATGGAGGCATTTTCTCATTCTCTTGGACACTACAAGTACAGTCCTAGTGCAAACTACCTCATAGATGGTGATATATATATATATATATATATATATATATATATATATATATATATATATATATATATATATATATATATATATATATATATATATATATATATATATATATATATATATATATATATATATATATATATATATACACACACACACACTTAGCCTACTTTGATTCCACTTTATGAGGGCACAAATTGAGACAAATGAGAAAAACATAAAATGAAACTTTTATTATCTAAAATGAGAAGCTACACCCAAAGACATGCCCTATAGGCTACAATATTATTAGATCATGGAGAGAACCCTTCTCACAGTACTTTCTCCCAAACTCCACAAAAAACTAGCTTTACACCTCAATAATGGATCCTAAGTAGCATGTCTTAGGTTTAGGGTTAGGAATACAATTTTTATTTTGACATTGGGCAGCCAATGCAAAAATAGAGCTTCTAGAAGCTGATGCAAAAATAGAAGGTTCCAAAAATGGTAGACCAACTTCTAGGAGGTGTAACTTTTGATGTAGGACTATGATTGATGAACTATTTACATTTCCAGAAAAATCTCTAAGAACTCTATGTCCCTATGAGATTTCTATGGTGCCTTGACCCCTTCCATTTTTTGGGTCCATACAAAGTTTTTTAGTGCCTCAAACTAGGCTCCAAAGCATTCTTAAGAGGTCTCCAAGCAACTTAAAACTAAAATGAATTTCAAACCGTGGAAGCTTTTGACCTGATTATTTTTCCAAAGCACTTGAAATTTCCTCCAACTGACACCTTTGAACTCTTCATAGTTATGAATCTATAGAAAAATAACCCATTTTTTTCTTTTGCACATATCTCAAGGTGAACAAAAACACTAACGAAGATTTTTATTTTATTTTTAGAGTTAGAATCTCTATATAGCCCAAATAGGTATTGTATCATCTTAAAATGGAAGCACTTCCATGTTAAGAGTTTTTATCCCTCTGAGTAAGTGATTTAGGGTCATGTCAATCGCCTTGAATGGGTCTTTGGCTTAGATCTAGATTTTCCCCCTGATTCTGCTCCCCTTTTCATGTTCTTTCTACATTTTTATAGCATTCTAGACTGAGATCTTGAGATTTTTGACCTCAAGGTCAAGGTTGAAGGTCAAAGTTGGCCTTGACCCTAACCTAGGTCAAGGATGACCTCAAAGTTGACCCAGGTCAAAGTCAACCTCGACCCTAACCCAAGGTTTGAATTTCAAGGTTCCATGATTTCCAGATGTTGGATTTTAGAAAGAATTGTTTTCTCACTTCTGAGTTAGCTATTTTGGTCTTTGAAATGGTAAACTCTTAAATTAAATTTAATCTAGGTCCATTTCTAGGGGCTAAGGTTAATTGGGATTCAACACTCCCATGTTGGCCTTCTGTAGAAGTTTGTGCCCTAGATCTCTATATAAGGAAGTCCCCCTCCTCTTATTTTCTCTAAGGACACATGAGAAGATATATCAGATGATCCATTGTCAAGCATTTAAGCATTCAAGCCTTCAAGAATTCAATTCATCAAGGAGATCCATTAGTAGCCATTGAAGGATTCAAGCTCTTTGGAGCCCTCTTGTTGAAGATTCATCCATTTCCATTCAAGCCTCTTCCTAATCCAAGATCCATTCAAGATTTGTGTTGAAGATCTAACTCCATTGATTTGAGACATCCTACACATAATTCTACATTTATTTGGAGCATTCGTACTTATGGATTCAAGGATTCAAATCCTCTACAAGGATTTCAATATAAGCAAGGTGAATAGTTCCATTTACTTTGTTTATTCATATTGAAATTTCAATTGCATTTCAAGGTTGATTCCAAAGTAGGGTTTGACCAAGGTAAACCCCCCATCCAACAAACAAAACCATTTTTAATGTAGGTACAAGTGCAAAACAATGAATATCAATGTAGATTTGAGTACCCTTTTTGGTGAACTTTTAGGATACACGAGCAAAATCTTTGTCAGAGCAATGCAAGTCAAGGTCAACTTTCTAGGCTCAAGGTCAACTTTTTGAGTTAAGGTCAAATTTTTTGGGTCAAGGTCAAATTTTTCACCCTAGGTCAAGGTTGACCTACCCTCATAAAAGAAAAATATTTTTGGGTTTCGTAGATCTTGCAGTTTCGATTCAATATCATGATAATGATCAATTTTTGAGATTGTTTAATAGGGTTTTTAGCCAATTCTTTTTTAGAGGTAAGTAACTTTTGTTTCTTTATTTCAATATTAGTTATCTAGATTTACTTTCCATATCATAATAATTTAAATGTATGTGCAAAATATGGGTTTAGGGTCTCTTTCATGTGCATTATTCTAAATCCTATTCATCCATATTTTATCTTATTCATTTTGGTGAACCTGCGATAGACAACTCTTTCTTTTTGGTGTTAGAGTTGCATTTTATGTTAGATCTTACATGAATATAAAAGTAGATTTATTTTATGCTCTTGTATTTTTCAAAAATACAAAAAATTACAAAATTTCTTCAAAAATACAGACATTTACATTGCTTTGTGGAATTAGATTCCCTTATTGTGTTTGTGGTTTTTGATTTCCTTTTCATCCTTGTAAATTTAATTTGAATGCATTTGGATATATCTAGATCTATTTTTTATGCATCTCTTTACTTTTTACCATGTGGGACAAGTTATTTTCAAGTGTTTTCACATGCCTTATTGATTGGGATGATAATCCTCCTATTTGGGATGAATGTTTGGATTTGGATGTTGATTATTCTCTTTCTTATGAAACCATTTTGGATAAATCCACTTTTGGGGATGAACCCTTGGCTAAAGACATTGATTTATAAATTGCTCACGAAGAAGCTTTGATGCAAGAGGGTGATTTATTAATGGATGACATATTCATACATGATGATAATTCTTTTTCTAACACACATTGCTCTTATGCAGATATTATAAATGCTTTACCTTCATTTGGGATCCCTTCTAGTGATGAGGCATTAGTGGAGAATGATATGAATTCCCTTAATGCTCTTAGTGATGATCTTATGGGGAATAAAGTTTCTACCTCATCTCCTCCTAGGATGTCTTCTTTGCTTCCTTCTTGTGAATCTGTTTGTAGTGTTGAGACAACTAACATGGTTTATCCAGAACCTTTGTTGACTATCAAAAGTTGTCCTTGCATTAATATAAAAGGTAAACCTATGGAGTATTTAGAGTCTTTCAATGACCAAGATTCTATAGCTCATACATATCATACAAGGAGTAACCTTCAACCTAATATGGTGGTTTCAACTTTATTGCCACCTTCTCAACCAATTCTTCCTCCTCCACCCTGTCTTCCTAGCAAGGAGTATGATTTGATAAACCAATTTCAAAATACCCATGACAAGATTTCCTTATGGGAGTTTCTTCAAACTCCACCTACCTACTATGAAGCCTTGCAAAAAGCTCTAGAAACTCTTCTAACTCCACCTCCTAATCAAGAGAACATCAATAACTTCTTACAATACATATACTACTTTGAGTGTTCCTAAAATTGTATTTACTCGAAAGGATTTACCTTCTAAAGAAGTTCAAAATCAATATGATGCTCTTATGGTGGTTGTTATTATCAATAAAAGTATCATTCATAGGACCTTGATTGATAATGGATTTGGGCTTAATGTTTGTAGCATGGACATGCTCAAAGAAATTAACGTTGATCTTTCAATTATTCAACCTGATAATATTCCTATATGTGGCTTTGATAACATTTCTAAGAGCACTTGTGGAATGATTACCTTTATCAAAGTAGACCGGTCATCCTGAATACACCTATTCATGTTATGCCTGGACCTCTCAATTATAACCTTCTTTTGGGTAGACCTTGGTTGTATGAGATGCATGCTATCTCTTCCACCCTTCACCGCAAAGTCAAGTTTATACATAACAACATGATGTATACACTTCATGCAAATGATGTGCCAAATCCTTGTCTAAATATTCAAAACCACACTACTCCTATTTCTAATAGTTATCCTTCTTCCTCTAATGCTCTTCCTAGTGATGATTGGGGAACCTTGAATTTTAATCCTACCTTTATTGGAGAGTATAAGGTTTTTGATCTTGATTTTATGAAGCCACAAAGAGAGTTTGAACAACAAGTTTTGCTTCTAAAGCTCTTCATAATAACTTTGTTGATGGTTCTATCCACAATGAAACTATCAAACCTACTAATGTTGACATAGTGACTAATGAAGTTCCATTGACTCCTTTTGAATTGTTTCTCATTATGATCCTGGTTATCATTTCCTAGTGAAACAAGGATTCAATGGTCAAGCATGTGGTAAGCATAAACATGGAATTCAAATTCCCTTATAGAATGGGGGGTATAAACATTCTTATGGATTGGGATTCAATCCTCAACAAAAAATCAATGTTAACATCTCAAATAACACTTCAAAACATGATGAAACTATGAAGGATTTTGACCAAGAAGTTCTTTTTCCTAAACTCCTTCATTCTAAGATGATTACTAGGCCTAAATGCAAAAAGAAATGTAGTCCACACTTGAAGACTCTTACTTTTTATTTATATCATATATTTCATGATCACTCTACTATTGAATGTAAAGCTTTACATTAAAAGATTAGGTAGCTCATTAATAGTAAAGTTATTTATATATCATGTGGCAATGAGTTGTATTTCAATCCTATATTCTTTAAATAATGTTTATGTTCCTATTATGGAACTCTGCATTATGTAAACAATGTTAGCCTAATCTTTGGGAGCTCGTTGTCTTGTATAGTGTTTCAAGTGATATAATAGGTCCCCTTTTCATCCTTGTTCCTATGCTTGTGGAGCAAGGATGTCATCTCCTTTTTTTCTGTTTTTTTGAAATCCACTTTTCCTTAGTTAAGCACTGTCTATCTATTATGTGGTATTCAATCATACATGAAAATTTTGGTTTGCATTGAGGATCTATGTCCTTAATCATAACTTATTTCATTGTTTGACACTGGGTTTCCATGGTTGATAAATCTCACCTTGGAAGCTGAATTGTGTGCTATCCCTCACAAGGGTTACTTTTTCTCTTCTAGCATGATATCTCTTTGCATTCATCCTTTACATGGCCTCATAGGAGATGTGACCTTCTTGGTTTAGACTAGGTGTTGTCTATGGATATTGTCTTGATGTTTAGGAAGACTTTATCCTTGTTCTTTTCTTTCCTTAACATGTCAAAATAGTATGTATTTTTTCCATCTTAAGGAGGGGGGCATATATACTGGCTCCCTCATTCTATAATATGCATTTTTTCTAACTTTTTGTTTTGCAATATGCTAAATCTCAGAAGGTAACACACATTAGTTGCAAAATCTTGAAGTGACACACATTTCCAATTTCAAATATGCTAAATTCTTGGAAGGTAACACACATAATTTGCTAAATCTTGAAGAGATACACATTTTACAAATCTATTCTATGGTGATATGAGAATATGGATCCATGGGTACTTTATAAAAGCCATCAAAAAATGCACTACATACATGCACAAAGCCATTAGAAGGTGCATAACTTTATGGGGTGACTATCAAGTTCTTTCTTTGTGGACCATCCTCTTCATTCGGTGGTTCATAGTGAGATACACACATCTTATTGGGAGAGCTAGCCAGTCCTCTCTTCCTCTTCTCTCTTTTTTCTAGTGATGTCTCTCTTATTGTGATCTTGGAGTTGACAAAGACTTGAGTCCCTAGGGGCTTGAGGATCTCTTTGTCCCTTTGATTTTAATAAGATTATCTTTTAATTATGATCTACTTTACCAAGAGTTTTCATAGAGTCCATACTCTTGCTAAAGTGGGGGCTAGATGTATCATCTTAAAATGGAAGCACTTCAATGTTAATAGTGTTTAGTCCTCTGAGTAGGTGATTTGGGGTCATGTCAAGCACCTTGAATGGGTCTTTGGTTTAGATCTAGATTTTTCCCTTGATTTTGCCCCCTTTTCCACTTTCTTTCTACATTTTTCTAGTGTTTTGGACTGAGATCATGAGATTTTTGACCTTGACCCTGATCCAAGGTCCAAATTTCAAGGTTCCATGATTTTCGGATGTCGAGTTTTAGAAAGAATTGTTTTCCTACTTCCCGATCAGTTGTTTTGGTCTCCAAAATGGTAAATTCTTAAATTGTATTTAATCTAGGTCTATTTCTAGGGGTTAAGTTTAATTGGGATTTAATGCTCCCATGTTAGCCTTCTCTGTAAGTTTGTGCCCTAGATCTCTCTATAAGGAAGCCTCCTCCTCTCATTTTCTCTAAGGACACATGAGAAGATATGTCAGATGACCCATTGTCAAGCATTCAAGCATTCAAGCCTTCAAGCATTCAATTCATCAATGAGATCCTTTAGTACCCATTGAATGATTCAAGCTCTATGGAGCCCTCTTGTTGAAGATTCATCCATTTCCATTCAAGCCTCTTCCTAATCCAAGATCCTTTCAAGATTAGTGTTGAAGATCTAATGCCATTGATTTGAGACATCCTATACACAATTCTAAATTTATTTGGAGCATCTCTACTTGTGGATTCAAGGATTCAAATCTTCCACAAGGATTTCAATATAAGCAAGGTGAATAGTTCTATTTACTTTATTTATTCATATTGCAATTTCAAGTACATTTCAAGGTTGATTCCAAACTGGGTTTGACCAAGGCAAACCCCCCATCCAGCAAAAAAAACCATTTTTCTTGTAGGTACAGGTGTAGAACATCTAATATCAATATAGATCTAAGTACCCTTTTAGTAAACTTTCAGGATCTATGAACATAATTTCCATTGGAGCAGTGTAGGTCAAGGTCAACTTTTTGGGGTCAAGGTCAACTTTTTGGAGTCAAGGTTAACTTTCTTGGGTTAAGGTCAACTTTGTAACCCTAAGTCAAGGTTGACCTACCCTTAGAAAAGAAAAATATTTCTGGGTTTTGTACATCTTGCAGTTTCAGTTTAGGTCCTTAGAAATCAACAATTTTTTATACTGTTTGACAAGATTTTTTGCCAATTCTTTTTCGGAGGTAAGTACCTTTTGTTTCTTCATTTCAGTATTAGTTATCTATATTTACTTTCCATATCATAATAATTTAAATGTATGTGTAAAATATGAGTTCAAGGTCTCTTTCATGTGCATTATCTAAATCCTATTCATCCATATTTTATCCTATTCAGGTATTCATAAATACAAACACATTAAACAAAAACTATCACTGAACATATTTTTGGGTGATACAAGATTGCCCTTACACTATTGGATGCTCTTACATCAAAAAGGTGTAAGTGGGAGGATTAAACTAATGCATAAGAATTATTTAAAATGTGTGTGTATAGTCACAACTATTATAATGAAAGTAGTAGTAATTTGGGTAAAAATAAACTTCAATATACAAATTATAATTAGTTACAATATATGTGAATGTTAAATGTTAGTTTCTCATTTACATGTTGCATAATTTTATATTTTAAATAACAAAGCTAGAATAGATATCTTAAATACATCTATCTAACAATAACTAAAAAGTATCAGGTAATAGTCTCCAACATAACGATAAATTATAAGCCTCTCATTTAGGAGGTATCAGGTTTGAGTCAACTCAGGCTTAACAAATAATAATATTTAATTCTAACAAATAATAATAAGTAACCTAAAAAAAAATGCTTGGACTCTGACCCATTACCCATTAAAAATAACTAAATAAATTATCATTTTATAGTTGTTTTTACTTTAGAGTTATTATATTTACTACTGCATGCATAAACATTGATTTCTCAGTATAGATTATTATTAATAATGATAAATAACTTGAAAGGCCCTTGAAATTTTTATAAAGAACACAGAGAATATGACATTAAATCCTAACATTTGATAAAGAGCCAATAAAAAAACAAACATCAAGGAATTGGATCACTAAATACATCCATTGGATGAAAAATATATAAGGTTTCATAAGAAAGAAAACAAGACTCTAGATTGTGGTAATGTTGAACTTAACAATCCCTAAACTAGGTTGTATTCTCCTCACTACATAAAAGGTTGATAATAGAGTAACAAGTTGAATGATATAAAATGGTGAGTGATAGGATGTAGATGACTCACCAAATTAATAAATAAAATAGGAATTTAAATCCACCCTTAAACATGTGGAAATAACAATGGGAAAGTAAATTCTGAGAGGGGGAAGGGGTTGGGGGGGGGGGGGGGGGGGGGGTGGGAGGGGGTGATCAGTACTTTAAAGCTTTACCCTTAAAAAAAATCACCATCCATCTCATAATTTAGCATGTAAACTGAAATAAATAACCATACATCACATCCCTAGTATAAAGAAATTTCAACACATAACACAAGATATTTGGTTATCCAGAAACTCTCTTATGAGAAGGTAAAATAGAGGTGGGGATGACACCAACAAATCTTCACTACCGCCGCTATAAAGTGTGACCAATTATGGTTACAAAGTGTTTGATCATAAACTATGATCTACCCTATGAGGGTTTGCCTTATTAAAGGCTTACAAAGATTGTTAGGTCTCACCTTGCTAAAGCATTTTAAATTTACAATTAAGCAACTAGTTAAGAGATTTACAATAGCCTATTAGGACTACTCTATTAAGAGATTTATTCTGTATTACTTTTTAGAATGATTCAACACCCAATCCTTTGGTAAGCACCTTGCTACTTAATGTCAGATCTTCTCTTTGCTATTTGTTTCTTGATCCTTTTGATTAGATCTATCTTTCCTTACCCTTTCACTTTCTGTCTCTATTCCTCCTAGACTTATTCTACTTTGCATAGCTCTGTCATAGCCACCATAGCCATCATGAATGCTCTCTCTTCTCTTAGTATTCATCTCCTCATGCATACACAAACTCTTTAGGATTTTCCTTCCTTAAATAAACATAAGTGGAAATGGGCTAGGTTACAATCAACGAAAGAGGTTGATTCATTTGCCACCTTAAACTTCCCTTAACCTGATTGATTGCATGTATTGCATAGGGATTTGAAATATGACTCCATACTTATCTCTTACAATAAATTCATGATTTTGTACATGAAATGCGAGCCTCAGATCCTCACACAGACTTCAACATGGTTTTTACCTGTGGAGTCACCCTGGAATAAACATGGAGTTGTTTATCCAAGATACCCGACAGAGTGACCCATTGTCTTCTAACTAGAAGGATTTTTCCCATATGCTCTCAGATTGAGCAACAGATAACCAGACCATCTAGTACGAAGGGTTTATGCAAAGTATGTAGTTATGCAGTTAATCTAAATGATATGCAGTTTATTCTACTAAACAATAAGAGAAATTAATCTAAATGTATGCATTTCGATCTAAATGATGCTAAAATATCAAGTAAGTATGAAAGCTAGAATGAGTAATTAATTCGACAACACTTCAATATGATTCCAATTTCCAACCTCTTAATGAGGAATTAGGAGTCTCTTAAATAGAATTTTTGAAATCCACCAATAGTCAAGATTAATTAGGATGAACGGTCGAGATAAGAAATGACATTAAGTTAAAATGGAAAATTTCCTCAAGAAAAGGAAGTTAACTGATTTCTTTTGAGTGGAATAAGGAATTAATTGATTTGTTTCCTTTTCTAATTTTAGTCAATTAAGAGTTTCCATTTTTGAACTGAAGAGAGAATATTGGAGAAGATATTTGATTTAAGCAAATTAAATATGACCTCATAATTGAGTATTCTAAATTGAATAATTAAATTCAACAATTAGAATAAGAATATTTAATTAAATCAAATATATTTAATTCCTCATGTATATTAGTTAAACGAGGTGAATTAAATTAAATTAAATTACTAAGACTTATAATTAAATTAATTCAATTAAAAGGTTAATTCAGCCAATTCAATGAATATTTAGGAATTAATTAAAGTAAATGATAAATATAGATTAATGTTCTTCTACATTTGACATTTAGGTCGAGTAGAGATTATCAGAATCAGAGTTGCCTAGTGACATAGGACTTTAGGGTTGATCAAATAGACTAGAATTGGTTAACATGGAAATGAGCCAATTTTGGGGTATTACATTTTGCCCCTCTTTGAATGAATGTGCGAACAACATGTTCGATTCAAAGAAAATCAGAAAGCATGATGCAAAGATCAAGAAATGAGATTGGTTTTGAAATTGATGATACATAAACCAATTGATAAGCTTTTGAAGACTATCTCCAGAATGGAGTTTAATCTTAAGGAATCCAAGCAAAACACTTAGATACCTGAATTGATAAGAATTTTAAAGGTTTTCTCCAGAACAAAGCTTAATCTTTAGGGATCTAGATAGAACACCTAGATACTGAGATTGATAACACAAAGATTGTCAAATTTCATAGAATTGTTCCCAAAATGAGACTCAATTCTTAGGAGTCGAGGTTTAGCCTATCCCGATACCTATCCATTAAAAGATGACAAGATCGATCACAATTCATAGAATTATCCTTAGAACGAGACTCAATTCTCAGGAGTTAGGGTTTAGATTGTCCCGATACATGTCCATTGAATAGTGATCAACAGTAAGAGCCTAGAATTATCCCCAAAATGAGGCTTAATTCTTGACAAAAGTTAGGACCATCTCTAGAACAAAGCTTAATCCTTAGCAAGAATTGGAATTATCTCCAGGATGGAGCTTAATCCCCTAGAGTCCAGATAGAACATCTGAATATTGGTCCATAAAAGATAACAAGATCCAATTATGAGTCGTATAATCATCCTTAGAATGAGGCTTGATCCTCAGGAGTCAGGGTTTAGACTATCCTGATACCTGTCCATCGAACTCTGACTAGAAATGTTATAAGGTTGATCAACTGATCAAAAGATGTGACAGATGACAAAGATTCCATATAGGGGGGAAGAAGATGCCCCAAGTGATGAAATGCCCCTAGTAATGAGGACATAATATGGGAACAAGATGCCCTGAGCGATGAAGATTTAGATCGATTTGAAATTTAGATTCAATGATGTAATCATCCTGCCCCCTTGGGAGCGAAATCGAAAGATGACACACCAAAAATATGATGTGAAGCAATATATTGAGAGATACAGAAGAAATTCAAGATTCAACAGAATATAGAAGAGATTAGAACAATTAGAAGAAAATTTAGAGTCAATTCATCATGATTTCGAGGTCTAGAAGACCAAGTTTGCCCAAAAGTTGACCAAATTTGACTAGAGTTGACTTTTTCTACAATAAATTTTGAAAATTTGAAGAATTTTGAGTTGAAATGGTTTTGAGAGTCAAAAAGTATCAGAAAAGTTTGGACCGCACAAGCATTCGATCGCATCGGTCCCAAAATTTTAAAATGTGTTTTTGAGCTACTTAAGTGTGTTAGGATTCGAATTCGATCTCGAAAATGGATTCAAAGCAGTCAAATTAGCCAAGGGGTGATTTTTACGCAAATTGGAACACTTTGAAAAATTAGGTCAAAACCTATATAAGGGCCTAGAGGGTCATTTTCAAATCACTTGTGCTTTTTGTCTTTAGTGAAGAAGAGAGCTCTGAGGCGAGAATGGCAGTTCCTGTGCATATGCATCATTTTGAGCACTCCCGATGACACAGTCAGCCGATGGACTACAGATCTCTGGTGAGTAATCGATAATCTTGCTTTACATTTAATTTTTCACGCTTTTCTATGTAGTTTTGTACATTTTTTTTCATTTTCAAATTTGGGTCTGTTAGTCCTCGTGCAAGGGTTTCGTTCCTTGTGCGGACCCAGTCTTCCTTCACGCGAAGATACACCAGACTAGTGTTTCTTTGCACGTGTTGGTGGGGAATCTCGCCCAAGAGATAATCACCTCTAGCACGAGATGTGCGAGATTTTGGATACATCTCACCCAATGTTTTGTCATTTCTTGTGTGAAGATATGAAATCTCGCATGAGAATGCACTTTCTCGTGTGAAAAACTGGTGTCACTTTCAACATGTCAAGTTCAAATTTTGTCATTTCGTTGTATTTTTCGAGCAGGAACTGACCATTTGCCTATTGTCATGGGTCATGTGTGTAGGTTGTCTTCAATGACATCACATTCAGGTCCTACTATCCGCCCTACGGAGCTTTGTTGCAGAGTCTGGATGATGCCGACATGGCACATATTGACAGATTGGGATTGTCATATCTATGCCGGATCCTAGTAGTGCTAGTGAATCACAACTTGTTGACTACATTGGTGGAGCATTTCTATTCAGAGATGAATGCCTTCCACCTACCATAGGGAGAGATGACCGTTGTGTGCATAAAAGTGTCACACTTCTATAAACCATTATTCTTGAGAGAACCCATGGAAGAGGGAGTCTCAAGAGTTGGCTTATAGTTCTCTATTTATGACGTGAAAAGGTTATGAGATGACAGATCTCAAATGAACCAAACTATGCAACCCTTTCAAGGTGCAACATAGAACGAGTGATTCAAAGAGTAGAGGCAAGAGTGCCAATATCCAAGAATCTAGAATAAAATGCAATGCAAATTCAAGCTATTCTAAATGAAATGCAAGCTAACAAAAAGAACTAAGCTAAAGCATAAATGAAACTAAGCTAAAAAGTATGCCATAATGTAAGTAGAATGAGAGCTAAGCTAAAATGCAAAAATGCAAGAATGCTCCAAGTCTCCAAAATCACCAAGAAAGCCTACAACATAACAATAGCATGGGAGACTAAGATTTTTTGAATGAGGAGAGAGCCCTCCCTTTTAAAGAAAAGTGGACAAAAGAGATTAAGAGGCAAAAGAGGATTATCAAGGGAGGAGAATACATCTTGAGTGATCCATGTGCACAAGCATCTCAACCAATCACAATTAATGGTTGACTTTTGAGAAGGTTTGAAATGTGTGGAGGAGAATTAAAGTTATTTTAAAAGTAGAAGATTCATCTCACATAGAAAAATGTGCATTCATGTGCAGACAAAAATGCCTTTTCTTTTATTTCTAAAATAGGAATAATGCTTTATGTGTGCACACTTAGGATAAGTGGGAAGTGGAGATTTTATTTAATTAAAAGGTGGACATGTTCTTTTAATTAAATATGCACTTGGGATAAAGTGGTCATACCATAGGTTATAATTGAATAAATAGATTTTTGAGGATTTGATCAAAAATAACCATTAGATAAATTATGGAAAAATGCTAGAAAGGGGGCTCATAGTCTAGATGACGATTTTTCGTCGATTACATTTGCTCCTCTTTGACTAATGTGTGATTGGTTTGGGAACACATTATGTCAAAGAATGAAGAAGCTAAGATGATAGAGAGATTTGATTATGAAGAATGAAATGTAGAAAGAGATAGCAAGTCTTGAATGTACAGTCTAATAGCGATAGTACTAAACACTAGGATAGAGATGATATAAGAATTCAAGAAGAGTACTAACACTAAGAAAAATAGATAGATCAAGAGAAAATAGATAGTTTTAGCATAAAGAAATTTGCAACAATGATAGAATATTCATGCCCCCTTGGGATCAAAATCAAAATGAGATAGAGGAGATGTAGAAATAAGCTAGATTTGATCAAATGGGAACAAAGAAAAGTTCATGATGATAGATAAGAGATTAAGACCAAAGAGTGACCACCAAGCAATGAAGATATGCCCTAGTTTGACTAACTTTGACCAAGAAAGATAAAGCATAAGAATTAGGTCAAAGAAAGAAGAAAGATGAAATGAGATGAAATAGAAATGAAAGAAAAGAGTAGAAATGATGAAGAAATGAAGAAATGATGATTTTCGGTATAATATTCAAAGGTTAAGCCTCAATAGGTCAGCCAACTACATAGAAGAAAGAAGAAATTTTTGATCAACGAGATGAAGCTGAATTTGGATTTTGATCTCAAAAATGGATCTAGGATGTCGAGATAAGCGAAGATAGGTCAAAAGCGTAGATGAGATGGTAAGATAGAAAAGAAGTGAGAAATAGGAAAGAAGAGATAAGTTAAGATCGCGAAGATACAAGAGAAGGATGAACGTAGTTAGCTAACAAGTCCATGAAAGATAAAGAAGAGAGCTCTCTCAACATGCAAAATGCAAAGCTAAGCTAGAATGAACCCTAGAATGCAAGCTAGTATGAAAAGGTGCAATTGCAAGGGTTACATAAGTAGGTCCTAGTTTTTATCATCAAGCCTTATTAGGAACATCAAAAGATCATACAATCATCACTAGTAAAACTATGAGGAGTTGAATATGATCTATGTAAGATAGAAATGTGGAAATCAAACCTAAGCATCAAAGACATGCAATTCAAGATGACCAATACAATTAGATTTCCAATAGCAAGATTACACCTGTATCAAGGCATAAGCACCAGGATAACCCTTGAGTGCGGTCTTGCAAAAAATAGACAAGGATGATACATTGTAGATCCAAAGTGTCACGTAGGACAAGCATGAATTCTCTGAACACCTTAGACTAACAAAGTATACCCACAAGTAGAAAGAAAGTAAAACATGCCCCATGCCCCCAATATTCTAGTCCACGACATCCTCGAAAGACTTATTAGGGAGGGAACACATAGCAAGAAATCATCATAGACAACACACAAAGAAGATAAAGTTCATCATAACTCATTAGTTTAAGTGTTTAAGCGTGTGTGTGTAAGTAAGTTGGCCATTTCTTCAAGACTTGAATTTGATAGTGAGAAATATCGCAACATCAGAGACTGTAGGTAAACTATCTAAAAAGTGTTGAAAAACACTTAATGTCAAAGGGGGTAGTGTTGAGAAACACTATTTTGTGAGTTGAAAAAGACACCCTAATGCACAAGGAAAACCTCAATAGGCTAAGCAGTTGTGCCCCCAAGACGAGGACAAGAAACAATTCCAAGCTATGAAATGTGTTGCAAAGTGTGTGATTGAGACTGATAGACATAGGTGCAAGGGCCTCAAGTAGCACCTATTTTTGGTTTTCACCACTTGGAAAATTTTGTCAGGACTTTTTTCAATTTTTTCAATTTTTTTTGTTTTCTTGTTTTTTTTGGGTGATACATCAAAGGGCCTATTGCTAGGTTTTCACTAAGATGATCATTTTTTTAGGACATTTTCTGATTTTTAGGATTTTTTCAGCATTATATATGATTTTTTAGATTTTTTAGAATGTTTTAGAGATTTCAAGCAAGATCATATCATTTTCTCCCAATGTCTAGCAAGGTATAGGACATGATGGAGCAACGAGATGGTAGATAAGCAAAGACATATGAGAAAGGAGTATAAAGCAAGTGAAAGTGATTTTGAAGGACTAACTCCTCAAGAGTAACCAAGCTAGAGAAAGGCGTGAAATAGTTAGATGAAGTATGTTTTGGATATGCAATGGAAGTAATGAGAAAGATAGCATGTAGGATAAACAGTGAAGACAACAAGTGAGATAGCATGAAGCATGTAGTCCAAAAGAGTAGCCATGTCAAGCACCTATGAGGACCATGTTTTATTTATTGTAATCAAGACTAAGGGGTCAACTAGATAGGATAGTAATGGGATAGAGAAATAAGAATAAAACTCAAGATGGAGGCTATGAGTGAATGAGAGAGCAATAGAAAATTTCGTGGATAAGATAGCCAATATGCAAAGATAACTCAACATTGTCAAGATCAAAGAGAGAAGAGGGGATCGATGGATGATGGAAGAATTATGCATGATACCTATTTACTAGGTTTTCATCATGGTACTTATCCAAGGTGCCACAAGAAGTAGTTTTCACCATAGGATGAATTTTATTTCTCTTTACTTTTGCTACCAAGGTGCCACAAGAAGTGGTTTTCACTAGGCACGTTTTCATTTTTTTTTTTCCTTTTTTTTTTGAATTTTTAGAAAGAGCTCAAGCTATTTGAATGTAGATAGTGTTTCTATAGGAACGACAAGTCATGATAAGCCAAGACCATAGAAAGGTATGCTCAAAGATGTTGACAGGGTGATGAAAGAGAAATGGTAGTAGGAATAATATATTGAGGATAAGAGTTCATGTATAGAAAGTAAGTGTAAGCTTTAGAGGATTTCAAGAGGGTAGCTAAAATATTGGACAAGATCAACATTGACACACACCTTGAAGGGTATTGGAATGATGGAGGAATCATGGATGAAATAGCTCAAGGTTTAGATGTATGAGGTGGTAGAAGAGATTTGGAAAAAAGTGGAGTGGAAGGCTTTGGAATATTTTTAGGAAGATTTTTGGAAGAAGATGGAATGGAAGCCTTTGGAGCCTTGAATGTCAACTTTGAAGTATTTTAAACATTCAAGTCTTTTAAAAGAGACTTCGGAATCCATATAGCTTTAGATTTTCCTTTGAATACTTCAAAACACATTTCTTCAATAATGGGTTTAGGAACCCATATTTTCTTTGATTTAGCTTTTTAATAGTGGACCTTTGTGGTCTCTTGAATTTCTTCTTTGCATTCACATGTTGATTAGATGGGACATAGTGATCTTTATTTTTCAATGGATTCTTATGTTTATTCTCACTTCCAAAGGACTTGGGATTTGTGGATGAATAAGGATGATATGACTAGTTTAGATGGATATATGAGTGGAAATTCATCAAGGATGAGTATCTTTGTTGATCTTCAGGTATGATGGGAGAGCTAGGAGTGGAAAATGTAGGAGAGGAAGGAACATAAGGTCCCAATATAGATGGAAGGTTTGAAGGCTTTAGCTTGATGGATGATGACCAAGGATAGAATTAAGATATTGAAACGGATAGTGGAAAGGGATATTAACATATTTAGAGTGAGAAACATGGTCAAAGCCATCAATAGACTCATGAGTAGCTTTGATAGGAATAACATTTTTAATAGGAGCACTTGAAGCTTGAGCACAATTTTGAAGTGGATATGGAGAAGTAGAACATGAGGGGATGCTTTGATCTTGACAAGTAGCTTTGGATAGCATAGGAAGAGAAATTTTCTCATAATTTTTAGTAAGCTCAAGGGAGATAATGGAAGTGGTATCTTCATCATACTTGGGGGATGGAAAAGACATAGGATACAGAGGGGTGAAATTTTGAAGGAGATGAAAGTGTGCTTGATCTTGATCTTTCTTGGCATTTATAGATTTTTGTTTTTGAGACCCCTCTTGACATGGAGACACTTCTAAGGAAAAGGGAGAATGAAGAGTGAATGGATTAGTGCTTGGATCTTTAGGCTTAGTAGCATGGAATTTTTTTGCAACCAAGTGAAGGTTAGCTTGAGTTTCTTTTAGAGGTAGCCCTTGAGGATAGGCATAGTGTACGTGAAAAGCATTAGGTTATTTGTTTGATGGAGTCATGTTGGAAAGCTTTGAAGTGTTGGGAGATGAATGAGTGCTGGAATAAGTGGAAGATGTAATGGAGCCACTACTAGACATAGGATTATCAACATAATCTTGCTCAAGAGAAGTATCTTCACCGCATGAGTCACTAGAGGTCCCAAGATCAACAATCTCATCATCAATGAGATCTTGCACTTTATGTTTCAGCTCTATACAATTAGAAGTAGCATGGTCATTAGATTAATGATAAGCACAATAAGTATCAAAGAATGGGTTTCCATATGAGCTAGACTCTGGTAATGTGATGAGCTTGGTGCTAAGAAGTGTTTGCAAAGTGTCATCATAAGAATCTTCCAAGGAAGAAAAAGTTCTATAAAAAGTATGTCTAGAGTCCTTTTTTTGTTTCTCAAGTGAATGGTATGCATCCATGTCTTCATCATTTTCTTGGTCAAAGATAGGTCCATCATGATAGCTTGGAATAGACTCAAAGGTGGTATCACTTTCTTTCTCTCTAAGGAGCTCTTTAGATCTAGAAGATTAAGACATTTGATGTCTTGGAGTAGAATATGTAGACCTTGAAGAAGATGAACCATGTGTATGTAAAGTTCTTAAGGGAGATTCATTTAAGAATGAAATTTTCTCCTCTAATCTCTTCTCAAGTTTAGACTTCATTTCTATCATACAATTAGAGAAATGAAGGTAAGAAAGATCATTTTTCTCTTCTAGTTCTTTGTATTGAGTGTATGGATCTTGAAACTCTTTAGTGGCATGGAGGATATCATGATCATCTAGCTTTGGTTGAGTTTTGGTAGCACAAGTTTTGAATGCCATAGTGGTTGATAGATAATCAAGCGTGAAGGAGACTAGAGGAAGCTAATAAGGTGACACAATATAACTTGATGTCAAAACTAAAGAGGTAGAGTGTTCACTTGCCAAAATAGTAAAAATAGAGTAAAGTGATTTGTCAAGAAAGTGTCCAAGAAACTTACAACACTAGTGACTCAAGTCAAGATCTAGGCAAGAAGCCAAATAGCCAAGTAGATAGAGCAAGCAAAGTGACAACTGAAAAACTTCCCAAACCTAAGAGTGTAGTCAAGAAACTAAGGTAACCATTTCAGCAAAAAGATAACTAGCAAGCGGACATAGACCATGAAGATAGAAAGACCAAGAGCACTAAGACCAAAGAGTCACTTTAAGCATGTTCAAGCACTAGAGACATAGAAAATAAAAATAAAATGATGAGACTCCCCTTAGCAAGCAACACAAGAAAAATGTTAAGACTTGATGCTTTGACTTAGTTGACAAAGTTTGACAATAGCTGATAGCATAGCAAGTTTGATGTTCAAAAGCAATTTCTTTCCAAGAAAGATAGTGAAACATGGAGTAGTCTTCAAACAATCAAGCAAGGGACAAAGCAACCTTGAATGATACAAGCATATGTGTGGTCTTAAAAGAAAGCCCTAGAACTATCGTCATGTGTATGTTCAAAAGATTTCCACAGGTCTAGCACATTCGAGAACACATCAAGCAATATCTTCCTAAAAGTCATAGTTCATTACACAACAACTTGGCCCACACTTGATGCTCCTTCACCTCACACCAACTGGCTGCCCACAAGAGATATTGATTTTGTCATAGAAGTTCCATAAGCACAACTAAGGGAACACAAATGGTGAGTGTAAAATCTTGGGCTGATCCGTGTAGTCCACTAGGATTGATCCTTGCACCAAGAAGTTGAGCGGAAAAATAAGGTAGATACTAACCTAGGGTGTTTAGAAAGGGCTTCCGTTCATAATGTTCCTCTTGCACCAAATTAAGGGACACCCCACCTTGTGGTGGGTAACAGACCTTGTGATCACAAGATCACCTTAAGAATTCTTGCCTAGTGATCTCCTTATGGTCGAAATCCCATAAGCGATCACACTAAGTGAAGAGAAACACTATGTCTACCAAGGTTTTGTGTCCTTGATAGCCTTGAGTTTATAGTTGGTTGGAAGAGTTGCATAATTTGCTTGTCCCCACTTGGGTCGTTCCTCTCAAGTTGTCTGAGAGCAGGCCCTCTAAAGGATCCTAACTACCACAAAATGGATGCACTCTAAAGGGTCAAGATTTTTGATTCACCTCAAGGGTGAAGAGCATACTCTCCTACCTTGATTGCTTCCCCCAAACACACCAAGAAGATTAAATTATCTACTTGCTTTCAAAATCTAAAGGTGGGTCAAGATTTTGATTCATCGCTAGGGTGAAGAGCATACTCTCCTATCACCAAGGAATCCTGATTACAAGTTTAATGTGCCTACAAAAAAAATGAACAACTAGTAAATGTCGCACATGAAATAAAAGAACAAGCAATTTTTTTGTTTTTATACATTGGGTAGCCCTGCAAACAATTGTTAGTAACCCTTTTGCATTTGGAGCTTTGACATGCATTCTTTTAAGTAATGTTTCAAGTTTTTCAAAATGGCAACCTACAACCACAACTATTAGCAGCATAGGTTAGTTCTATTAGAATCTGAAAAGATTAATAACCCAGAAAACTAGTGCAAAGAATAAATATCTAAACTATGAATGAAAATGATACAAAATCAAAATAGCAACATAGAGTTAGTCTTCAAGAGAGTGATGCAAATGCTAGAAGCAAAATAGCATTAAGAGGATGCAAAAAAAAGAGATGCAAATACAAGCCAGGCAACATGCTTATATAGGCTAGGAAGAGGGAGGAGGTGGCAACACCAACCAATGAGGAGCAACCATCTATCGGACTAAAGATAGAAAAGTATCTTCTCAAGATAGCTAATGGATGATCACATGTAGGACGGTGACACCTCACAACCATTCACCTAATAAGACATGCTTGATTAACCTAAGCAAGATTATTAAAAGTGTAGGAAAAACCTAGCAAAATAGGAAAAATAAAAACTACACTAACACCCCCCCATAAGCGAAGCTTAGGTGGATGTAGAAATGGGTCCTGGAAAGTCAAGCCTGATGAGGTGCCCATGTACATAAGATTTACCAAAAGAGAGAGAAAGGAGAGCCCCAAAAAAAAGTCAGGACTCCGAGTGAGAGGAAGAGGCCCCCCCAAAAGATGAAGCATCCCGCACCCCCAACAAAGCTCGCAAATGAAGGAACTTGCTCTCAGTGAAGGGTTTGGTGAAGATATCAGAAACTTCCTCAGAAGTTGGACAATAGCAAAGGTCAATGACATGACCATGGATGAGCTCTCGGATGTAGTGCATGTGGACCTCTATGTGTTTGGTCCGTTGATGGTGAATCAGATTTCGTGAGATTTGAATGGCACTCTGATTGTCACAAAATATGACTGATGGGTGTCTAATCTAGATACCAAACTCAATGAGAAGATGTTGAAGCAAAATGGTCTCAGTGGCGGCATTTATAGCCCCTTGATACTCAGCCTCAGTAGAAGATAGAGCAATAGCAGACTGCTTTTTGCTCAACCAACAAATAGGACCTGACCCAAGTGAGAAGCTATACCCTGAAGTAGACTTGCGATCCTTAGAATCACCTGCCCAATTTGAATCTGTGTAGCCCACCAAATCAAGCTCAATACCTGCTACATAGTGAATCCCACAACTATGAGAACTCTGAATGTAGTGAAGGATCCGCTTGGCTGCTTTCCAGTGCAACTCATGGGGCTCTTGCATGAATCAAGAGACCATGCCTACAGAATAGGAGATGTCAGGTCTCTTATGAGTCAGATAAATGAGACTCCCAACAAGTTGGCAGTACAAAGTGCCATCAACAAGTGGAGAAGAACATTGAGCTTCAAGTTTGACTCCAGAAAGGAAGGGAGTTGGAGTAGGCTTACAGTCAGCCATATGAAACCTTGAGAGTAAATATAGAGCATACTTGGATTGTGTGATGGTGATCCCAAAAGGAGACTGAAGGATCTCAATCCCAAGAAAGTAATGCAACAAGCCTAAGTCAGTCATCAAAAAACTGTTATGAAGGGCCACTTTGACAACCTTAATGGTGGGTGAAGAACTTCATGTGATCAGCAAGTTATCAACATACAAAACCAAAAATAGAAGTGAATCACCTTGTTGCGAAATGTAGACATTAGGATTAGAATGGCACCGAGTGAACCCAACTGATAGAAGGAAGGAGTCCATCTTGGCATACCAAGCCCAAGGAGCCTGTTTGAGGCCATAGAGAGACTTTCGAAGATGACACACAAGTGAAGAATCCTGAAGGAAGCCCTGTGGCTGCTCCATGTAGATCTCCTCATGAAGGTCACCATGAAGAAAAGCACTCTTCACATCCATCTAATGTACTTCCCAATGATTAACTGCAGCAATGGCAAGAAGAATGGAATTCATTCAGGCAACTAGCACAAAAGTCGCAGAGTAGTCAATCCTAGGAACCTGGGAGAATCCTTTGGCAACTAAGCGAGCCTTGTGTTTGTCAATTGACCCATCTGCTGCAAATTTTTTCTGATAGATCCACTTACATCGAACAAGTTTTCTTCCTTTAGGAAGAGGGACAAGATCCTAAGTGTGGTTCCTCATCAAGGAACTATACTCTTCCTGCATAGTTGTATCCCACTCAGGAATACCAGAAGCCTCATGAAAGGAGTAGTAATGAAGACATGTGAAGCATCCTAGAATTGTGAACGAGTTTGCCTGGTGTCTGATGGATCCACAACCCAATCACCTGCAGACTGCAAGGTCTGTCTAGCCCAAAGTGGATAGGAAGATAGAGAATCTAGAGGGGAATCATTAACCTCTGAATGATGACTAGGAGAGGAAGGAGGTGAGTTCTCTGAATCACTTTTTGCATCAGAAGTAGAGGTAGAAGACTGTTTAGGTGAATCTGACTCATCAGAAGATCTGTCATGTATTCCAAGTGACTCTAATGTCAAGGTAGAAGGAGTTGGAGAAGTGATAGAAAGTGAGCTTGAAGATCCCTCCTCAAACTGAACACTCCTCTCAATGAATAACTCATGTGTAATAGGGTGGAGCGATTGATAACCCTTCACACCATCAAGATAACCTACAAATATGCAACGTCTGCTTTGCGGATCCAAGGCCTTACGTTTCTCTATAGGAATGTGGGCCCATGCAGGGGAGCCAAAAACTCAAAAGTGCTTAACTGATGGTTTTTGACTACTCCAAGCTTCAAAAGGAGTAACTCCCTTCAAGGCTCGGTGAGGAACACGGTTCTAGATATAACAAGCATAGTTAATGGCTTCTGCCAAATACTGTGGTGCAAGAGATCTAGAGTGAATCATATAGTTTGCCATTTCCTTTAAGGATCTATTATTCCGTTCTGCAACACCATTTTGCTGAGGATTGTATGGAACTGAATGCTATAAATAAATCCCCTCTAAAATGCAAAATCTTTCAAATCGATGGTTGACATACTCACCACCATTGTCTGTTCACAAAACCTTGATGACTTTCCCAGATTTCTTTTCTACAAAATTTTTGAAGTCTTGAAAATGATCAAATACCTCTGACTTCTATTTGAGAAAGTACACCCATGTATATTGAGAAAGGCCATCAATGAATGTGAGGACATATCATGCCCTGCTGAAAGAAGGATGTTGAAATGGACCAGCCAAATCACTGTGAACTAACTCTAGTATCTGTGAAGCTCTCCATGCCTTACTTTTGTCAAAATTTTCCTTAGGATACTTACCAAGGATGCAACCTTGGCAAACACCTCTTGAGAATTGAACCGAAGGCAACCCTATGACCATGCTCTGCTAGTTGAGCTGATGCAAATAGCGAAAGTTAAGATGGCCAAACTAATCATGCCATAATTTACTCACATCATTAGAGTGAGTGAGCAAAAAAGATGAAGGAGGATCAGGAAAAAAGTGAGAAAACAGATAGAGTCGTGACTGATGATCTGCTCTCCCAACTGCAACTACAGAATCACTATGCAACTCATGTATCTCCATTGAATTAGGAGTGAACTCAACCTGCTTGCCTAAACCTGTGTGAGTGATCTGGTATATTGATAGGAGATTAGTTGATAATGAGGGTACACAAAGAACATCATGGAATGTGCCATCCCCCACATCAACATACCCTCTCTCACATACCTCAATAGGAGTGTCATCACCCATCAAAATAGAAGGCATAGTACATGGCTCCAAGGATGCAAGTTCTTCCTTAGATGAAGCCATGTGGTGTGAATCACCCGAATCAAGAACCCAAGTGGATGGTGAGGAATCAACTGCTACAAGAGCCTTGCCCTTTCCTTTCCCCTTTTTTGTTTTCTTTTACCTTGTTAGACTCTTCATTAGAACTTTGTTTGATAGACTCATGAACACTAATATTATTCTTCTCAAAAATGTATGTCAAGTGACCAATTTGTTTCTTCAAACATTTATGTTCATCATGACCAGGTCTTTTACAATAGGCACATTTAACCTTTTCTTTCTTAGGCTTATCACCCTTAGAGGATGAGGTATCAATAGTTG
Organism: Cupressus sempervirens; assembly: GCA_028749045.1. NCBI lineage: Eukaryota > Viridiplantae > Streptophyta > Pinopsida > Cupressales > Cupressaceae > Cupressus > Cupressus sempervirens. The sequence continues at coordinate 694,019,193 of CM053784.1, forward strand.
CTTTTGAAGCAATTGGCATCTGATCCTTCTTTTCCTCACTATTATTTTGTTTCTCATCCTTACTATTATTGTTACTACTTTTTCCTTTTTGTTCTTTTGTGCCTTGGTTGGTTGCTAAGGCATGTGACTTAGCGGACTTAAGAGTGCCCATCTGGATTAGCTTGTCCTGTTCTCGAGTGAGATTGATAGCAAAATCATCTAGAGATGGCATGGTGAATTGAGTATCAAGTGCACCCTTAGTAGCATAGAAGGTAGAGACAAACAAAGAGTATTCTGAACTTAGCTTAGAGAGAATACTAGGAATCAGTTGTTCATCTTTCTTTTCAATTCTACATTGTTTTAACTGCAGCCTTAGTGATTTCAATTTGGTGAAAAAATATTGGATTGTGTTGAAATTGCCTGGACTTAAAACTAATTAATTCATTTTCCAACATATGACCCCTCATTGAATCTTGTGTGCCAAATAGTGTTTCTAGCTTTGTCCATACTTCATTTGGTGTATCCAAAGAATCAATGTGAAATAGCAAGTCAGGAGAAATAGACAAACACAATGTTCCATATGCCTCATCACATTTGTTAAACCACTTAGGCTTATCTTCATCTTTATTAGGTTCAGTTTCAAGTCCCATAGTTATCCTATTTAATCTTGCTTTCCTTAAGTGAATTTTCATGCGTGATTTCCACTCAAAGTAATTGTATGGAGTTAGGATGGGCATATTTGTTTGATCCATGATGAAGAAATGCAGAGAAGAAATGCTAAAAAAAAGAGAACCCAACCACGAAAATGTCCCCCCTTTTTACTCAATCAAAGAACCCCCCCAAAAGAAATATGATTTGGCACTTTATTTTAGTGCATTTACAACTACCACTTAGAAAGAAATACTTAGTGATCTTGATTTCAATGCATTACAAACCCTCATGAAGAGCATATGTTGAAAGTGAAACTTAGGCATAATAATGAAGGAAACAAATAGCACCACTATGATCTACTCAAAAAATCATGCACTTTCAAAAAAAGAATCGCCTCGATACGAGGTCGTATGAGAAAGTTATGATCTTCCGAAGTTTCCAAAATGAGAACTGTGCACAGTTATAGCCAAGAATATGCAATTTCTAAAAAATTTATGCATGAAAGTCAAAAACCAACTCCACTAGTGGATAGAGTACAAAAAATAAGCCTAGCTCATAACAAGAATCGTCAAAATCGAAGTCCATATGAGCAAGAACAAGACATGCGTTCAAATTTGCGATTACCAACGGAGAGGGGTACGGTTGTAGCTTTCCACACTCGATCCTACAAAATATATAGATTGCATGCAAAATCTAAAAGATACCCAGATGGTTTTTCAGGGTTGTGAACAAAACCCAAAAAGCATTTTTCTTGCTGATGTACAAAAGATGTTTTAGTGTAAATCAGACGCCTTTAACAGTAAAAACGGCTCCAAAAATCAAGAAACGACCCCAGCAACCAAAATATGACATGCAAATGCTGGATCAGCTTCTTAAGTCCATCAATGGCATGCTGAAACCTGCAATACTGATTGAAAACTCCAAATATGCAAGTTGGTTTTCAGATTTGAGATTGAAACCCCAGAGAAAAATCGTTTTTGTGAAAACTTTTCTGATTCTCAAGATCATCCAAAGATGCAAGAGAAGAGCATACTTCATTTTTTTAAAAACTACAATAAAATTTATTTGCCCCCCCCGAATCTCTCAAATAAGGAAACTAAAATCTACTCTTGCACATAGAAAAGCTCTGATACCATGTTAGAATTTGAAAAGATTAATAACCCAGAAAACTAGTGCAAAGAATGAATATCTAAACTATGAATGCAAATGATACAAAATCAAAATAGCAACATAGAGTTAGTCTTCAAGATAGTGATGCAAATGCTAGAAGCAAAATAGCATTAAGAGGATGCAAAAAAAAGAGATGCAAATACAAGCCAGGCAACATGCTTATATAGGCTAGGAAGAGGAAGGAGGTGGCAACACCAACCAATGAGGAGCAACCATCTATCAGACTAAAGATAGCAAAGTATCTTCCCAAGATAGCTAATGGATGCTCACATGTAGGAAGGTGACACCTCACAACCATTCACCTAATAAGACATGCTTTATTAACCTAAGCGAGATTATTAAAAGTGTAGGAAAAACTTAGCAAAATAGGAAAAATAAAAACTACACTAACAAGTTCTAAAAACAAAGGGGAATCTGTAAATGGACCTTTGTAAAACTATTTAAAGACCTATAAAAACTAGCAACCAGCCAACAACAATTGAAAATTGACCAAATCACCCCAAACAACAAGCAATCTTTGCTAGGCGATAGTTTTTGCTGGAAGACTATCGTATGATACTTCACAGTATAATCGTATGATAGAACTTCTTTGTACGAAATATTTTCTTCAGCCAAATGACGAAAATTTGTATATAGGGGCAATAGAATTCAGTATGGCCATGAGACACTATTTCCAAAAAAAAGTATCACACAAGAATAATGTGAACTGTCGTACGAAATTGGAAAAATGTCACCCAGAACTGTGACTATTAAACAAAGAAAATGCGAGACAATAAATTAAAATAGCGACGAAAATAGAAAAACTAAGGACAAAACCCAATGTTCTACCCCACGGTGGGTGCCAAAAATGTGTGCATAAAAGTGTCACACTTCTATAAACCATTATTCTTGAGAGAACCCATGGAAGAGGGAGTCTCAAAAGTCAGCTTATAGCTCTCTATCTATGATGTGCATAGGCTATAAGATGACAGATCTCAAATGAACCAAACTATGCAACCCTTGCAAGGTGCACCGTGGAATGAGAGATTCAAAGAGTAGTGGTAGGAGTGCCAATATCCAAGAATCTAGAATAAAATGCAATACAAATGCAAGCTATTCTAAATGAAATGCAAGCTAACAAAAAGAACTAAGCTAAAGCATAAATGAAACTAAGCTAAAAAGTATGCCATAATGTAAGTAGAATGAGAGCTAAGCTAAAATGCAAAAATGCAAGAATGCTCCAAGTCTCCAAAATCACCAAGAAAACCTGCAGCATAACAATAGCATGAGAGACTAAGATTTTTTGAATGAGGAGAGAGCCCTCCCTTTTAAAGAAAAATGGATAGAAGAGATTAAGAGGCAAAAGAGGAATAATCAAGGAGGAGAATACATCTTGAGTGATCCATGTGCACAAGCATCTCAACCTATCACAATTAATGGTTGACTTTTGAGAGGGTTTGAAATGTGTGGAGGAGAATTAAAGTTATTTTAAAAGTAGAAATTCCTCTTACATAAAAAAATGTGCATTCATGTGTAGACAAAAATGCCTTTTCTTTTATTTCTAAAATAGGAATAATGCTTTATGTGTGCATGCTTAGGATAAGTGGGAAGTGGGGATTTTATTTAATTAAAAGGGGGACATGTTCTTTTAATTAAATACACACTTGGGATAAATTGGTCATACCATAGGTTATAATCAAATAAATATATTTTTGAGGATTTGATAAAAAATAACCATTTGATAAATTATGGAAAAATACTAGAAAGGGGGCTCATAGTCTAGATGACCATTTTTAGTTGATTACAACTGTCACCCCTAAGGACATTTATAGGATTCTTCTCATACCCTTCCATGGACCAAGGGTAGCGTATGGTACAGTGCTAAGAGTAGGTATAGAGGCACTATGGACCATCTTCCAGAGAGACTTGGCTATAGGGAAAGCCATCACATGGGATGAGCTTGTCCATAGATATGGCCCTACTCATAGATTAGCTTTAGTCTTGGCTATCTTCATCAGTTGTTTCTTAGTACCAGATAGAGGGTAGCACGAGTTGTAGTGTGGTTGGGGTGTGATGCTGCAGAGGATGCTAGATGCTCTTGAGAGATTTGGGTGGGGACAATGCATGCTTGCCCATATGTTCCACGAGATGCACGAGATTGTCTACCATGAGCAGAAGAGTATGGCCGCTATAGTCTATGTTTTATAGAACTGGGCATGGGAGCACCTGCCAGTCACTAGACCCATTTTTGAGGATGCACGGGAGCCCATGGAGCTATATATTTGTAGATATAGGGGCTAACTTACCCAAATAGGTCTGAGGAAGACTAAGCAATAGAGGGCATGTCTCAATGATCTAGTATCCATCATATGGTGGCCCTGGAGAGAGACTAAGGGCTAGGATGACACTCCTTAGGAGATGAGCCATATGTTTGCATCACAACCATTCATAGGTTGAGCCACTTAGATTATTGAGAGATTTCCCATCACTCACATATGGCAACAGTATAGGTGACCATAAGACATCTCTCAAGAGTATTGCTCATATGCCCGATTAGCCAGAGATGTGGAGTGGGGGTGGTTGATGAGATTAGACCCAGTGAGGTCAATGATCGATGTGTGTAACCTAGTTGTGACACAGTGGGACTATCTACGAGCTGTAGTAGATGCCGAGATGATGCCTAGCTACCAAGCATATTTTTTTAGCCATCCCTTCCCATGGTTTATAGATCCATTAGGGATGGAAAATCTTTGGCCATAGATACCTCAGCAGGTACCACTACAGGGACGAGCACAACAGCCACCACAGGGACCACCAGAGTAGGTGAGACACCAGGTGAGGTAGGTACATATTCTCCCCTAATAGATAGGGTTAGATCCAGGTGCTGGTGGCAGTGGGACAAAGAAGGTTGGTGATAGAGATTGCACATGAAGGAGCAAGCATTGGCTGAGCAGTAGGCCGAGCAGTTAGACAAGGAGATGCAAGACTAGCCTGCTATCGAGCCCCAAGATGCACTAAGGAGGGCTAGAGAGTGGATTTAGCAGGCTTCTCAATAGCTAGGGGAGCTGAAAATATAGGTGGCCATATGTGACACTTGAATAGCTGAGCAAAACCATGAGATCCGGGCTATGGGAGCAGTTACAAGTAGTTGAGTAGAGGGCAGAGCAATTACAGGATGAGGTTTGATTATATGCGGCCAAAGTAGCCTATTACTTTGCAACTTACTCCATAGTGGTGCCTGATGAGGCTCAGCAGGTGCCTTGATTCTCACAGTATGCTTAGGATTTAGGAGGTGTGCGACCACTAGCTAGGTTAGATATGTTGCTACCTCCTCCTCCTCCTCCTCTAGGAGGTGAGGGTGCTAGGGAGAGGTAGACTTGATTTTTGTTTCTGAGTTTTCGATTTGGCTATGTATCAATTGGTGTGCTAGCACCATTTTGTATCATTTTTGATCGATAGTGATTGAGTAGTGCTCATTTTTTGTATTGACATATTCTTTCATAGCGATATATATATGCAATTTTGAGTCAAGTATCCTAGGTACATGTAATTGTCATTGTTCATCTTTTAATTTGATGTACATGAGATGTTTATGCTGTGATTATGAGATGCAGTCATTGATGCAATGTATGGATGCATAGTTGATTTGATTTGTAAATGTAGTATAGATGAAATGAATTATGAAGTTATGGATGAAATGCACATGTGAATGGATTGACACCTCATGTAGTGTTTCATGTTTTTGCTTGACAATGACATGTATCCCATCGAGGAGCATGAGAAGATGATCCAAAGAACTGAAGGCTTGTGTAGTCATGAAGAATCATGATACTTTGAAGAGACCAACAATCCCTTGTCATGATAGATAGAAGTAGATTTGCAATCGAATCATGTGCTTAGCCAAGTGAAGCATGTAATGCCAACCTATGGTAGATGCAACCCTAGATCTGGTTACCAAGCCTCCTCAATTTGCATCACTAAGCATATAACAAAACTCCATATGTCATACAATTCCCACTGACATTGCAATGAAGGGAATATGAATAGGACATCTGTTCTTGTTTTGTTGGGATGAAATGTAAGCATTCAAGGCACAAGAAGCCAGAATGACCAGAACATTTATTCCTTTTAATGTAGCAAGTTAATATAAGCATCAAAGAATAAATGCTAGGATGATCAGAATGTTACTTGCGTGCAAACACACTAGATACACAAGAGATCCATCTTATGCTAAGTATTCAGTAAGTAATCTTTTTGTAATGATCCTTGCATTCATAACCTAAGATAGAAGTGTGCTAGATATACTCATAGTGACCCATACATTTACTTAGTAGGATGAGTATCAATATTTACTATAGCATGAAGAGTTCACTCCAACAAGCAAGGAGAATAACCAACGTTATTGATGTATCCATATAAAAGGGGTCAAGGTACACATGGACATCCAATATGAGATGGAGGCTCTTATAGGGGACACTCTTCTTATATGGATGCTTGAAATTATTGGAACTAAACCATAGATAGAAAGCAAAAAAAAAAAGATCATGCTTGCAGTCATTTCTTGTCTAGTCAAAAATGACATCATCGAGTTGCTTGAGGAGACATGATGAAGTGAAAGCAAAACAAATAAAAAAAATGCTCAAAATATCCAAACAAGTATATCATTTTGAGTTTTGTGTTTTTGTGTTATAGGATTGATGTCAAGTGCCAATGTCTATAACATGAAAGAAATATCTTTAGTAGGGTGACGACAACAAACAGACACAATTAGAACAACTGGTGACTGAAGTCAAAGATTAATCTTCATGAAGAAGAACCTTAGTTGGAACTGAGCGATAGTAGAGAGATATAGTTAGGATGACTAGTGACTGACGCAAGAGAGATCTTCCATAAAGGAATCTTGAAAAGTGACACAAGCAATAGTAGGTAGACGCAGCTAAAACAACTGGTGACTATCATGAAAGAGATTCTATGAGGAGAATCTCGAAAAGAAGTGGCCCTAGCGACAGTAGGTAGATGCAGTTAGAACAACTAGTGACTATTGTGAAAGAGATTCTATGAAGAGAATCTTAACAAAGAGTGACACTAGTGACAATAGGCAAACATAGTTAGAACAACTGGTGACTTTCGTGAAAGAGATTCTATGAGGAGAATCTCAACAAAGAGTGACACTAACGATAGAAGGAAGACATAGTTAGAACAACTAGTGACTGTCGCAAAAGAGATTCTATGAAACTAAAGGGTGGTGCCCCTGAGTTGTGACAAGATTCAATCCATGGATACATGAAAAAAAAGTAGGAAACTAAAGCAAGAAGCAAAAGCAGGAAAGGAGCTATACAGGAAGCTAGAAGATGTGCTGCAAGATGGAGCATTGGGAACAAGAGGCACCTATTTGCCAGGTTTCTACCTTTTTGGTAGAGCTTCTATTTATTTGCTACCATGATGCCTGTTTCCAGGTTTTCACCATTGGCATTTTTTCTTGTTTTTCAATTTTTTTTGTATTTTTCTCTTTTTTGATTTTTTTTGTATTTTGGAATTTCTCAACTTTTTTGGTATTACCAAGGTGCCTATTGCTAAGTTTTCACCAGGGTAATGATTTTTTTTAGGACTTTTTGCAATTTTTTAGAAATTTTCAAGACATTTAGATATATACAGAGAGCTTTTGAGATCAGATCAATTGTAGAATTGCTTTAGGTGGAGAGTGTTGATAGGCTCCTTAAGAACCTCTCCCTTGGCTGTAGAAAGTTGGTAAGCACTAGATCCGAACACTGTAGTGACTATGTAAGGACCAAGCTAGTTTGGTTCAAACTTCCCTTTTTGGACCCGTTGTTGCTAATTCTTAGGATTTTCTCTCAGGATGAGATCACCTAGTTGGAAGTCACATGGCTTAACTTTCTTATTGTAGCTTTTGGACATTTACTGCTGATAAGCTCAAAGATGATTGAATGCTACTTATCAACATTCATCTAATAGTACTAGCTCTTGAAGCTAAGATATTCGATAATCTTCATTAGTAATGAGGCCTTTCATAGAGATTCTCAGAGTAGGAATCTCAACCTCTATTGGAAGCACAACATCCACTCCATAAACCAAAGCAAAGGGTGTTGTACCCATTGGAGTTTTGATACTTGTTCTATATGCCTATAGAGATGGATTAATCTGAAGGTGCCAGTCCCTTCTAGATTTACTAATTGTGTGATGCAAGATGTTGAGGATCACCTTGTTGGATGCCTCTAGTTGGCCATTACCCTGGGGGTAATAGATAGAAGACCAATGTTGCATGATTTTGAAACTTTTGCATAGCTCCTTGAGGTCTTTGTTTTTAAACTATCCTCCATTGTCAATAATAATGGAGGAAGGTACACCATGCCTACATATGATTTAGTTTGTGATAAATAGAGCTACAATTTTTCCATTTTCTATTCAGAGAGGTACTTCCTCTACCTACTTCATGAAGTAGTCTATAGTGGTAATAATGAACTTATGTCCATTAGAAGAAGATGGGTGAATTTGACCCACAAGATTGAAAGCCCATTGTTGGAATGGCCATAGTGTGATAGATGGAATTAGCTCCCTGGCTAGAGCATGAAACAGATTCCCATGGCATTGACATTGTTTACAAGACTTGGCATAATTGATTGCCTTTTGCTCCATATTTGGTCAATAGTAACCGGGTCTAATAAGTTTGCGAACTAGTGTTAAGTCATTTGAGTGGGACCCACAAATGCCCTTGTTAACATCAATTAATGCATGTTTGGACTCTTCAGACTCTAGACACCTAAGAAGTGTTTCATCAAGACCTCTCCTAAATAATTCGTTGGTAATAATGACATACTGTGAAACATTATGGATAAGGTGACACTTTTCATTCTAGGTTAGACCGTCTAGAATGGTTTGGTCACACAGATAGGAGTAGATGTGGTGGTAATGAGATGAGTCTTGTCCTACAATAGAATAGATTATCCTAGAATTAGGGGTATCATAGCTAGGGTAGAGTAATGTTTCCACCAGGAAGCATTTGTAGCAAGGAAGCTAGACTAGCCATGGCATCAACTACTTTGTTATCTGCTCAAGGAATTTTCTAGAAGGTGATGTGAGAAAATTATTTCTTCATGTCATCAACCATGCATTTGTAAGGGATAAATTTCTCATCTTTTGTCTGATATACATCATTAACCTAGTTGATTATGAGCTGAGAGTCCCCAAAGATATTTAACTGATCCATTCTCCATTCAACCACAATCTTCATGCCATTAATCAAAGCCTCATATTCTACAATTTTGTTTGTACAAGGAAACAAAATCTTGTATGCTTTAGGCAGTGAATATCTTTGTGGTGTTATGAAGAGAAACCTGGCACCATATCCCTGTTGTGTGAAAGACCTATTGAAGAACATTACCCACGTTTGGTGTGTGAGCATCATAATTGACTCATCTAGAAAATTAATGTTTAGTGAGAGAAGAATCTGCATCGGTGCATCTACTAGCTGATTAGTAATCGCTTGTCTCTTGATAGCCTTTTGCTCACCATACTGAATGTCAAACTTGTTGAGTTTCATGACCCACTTAGCCAATCTTCTTATTAGAGCTACCTTGCTCAACAAGTACTTTAGTGGATCAATTTTAGCCACTAGTTGCTAGTGTGAGCAAGCATGTAGTGTCTCAACTTTTGGTAAGCGAAGACAACCACCAAGAAAGCTTTCTCAATGATACTATAATTCATCTCATAAGAGATCAGCATGTGACCCAAATAGTAAATAGCTCTTTCCTTGTTATTATTGTCCTCTTGAGCTAATAAGATACCCAAAGCTATTTTAGTTGTTGAGATATACAAAATTAGAGGCTTTCCATAGATAGGAGGCATCAAGATTGGCAGATTAGCAAGATATTGCTTTATCTGTGTTAGGCTTTGCTCGCAATCTTGGCTCCAGTTATATTTCACACCCTTATGTAGAGTCCTTGTAAAAGATTGTGATCTATCTGCTAGTTGTGAGATGAACCTGCGAATAGATTGGAGTCTTCCTTTTAAACCTCTTATCTGAGTAATATTACGGGGTGGAGACATATCCATGATTGCTTGAAATTTCTCTAGATCTACCTCGATTCCTTTTGTAGACATAATATATCCTAGTAGTTTCCTTGATGTGACACCAAATGGAGATTTCTTGGGATTAAGCCTTAGACTAAATTTTTCCATGCGATCTAGGATAGGTCCCAAATCTTGAATATGAGTATTGCATTTTGCACTCTTGACCAAGGTATCATCCACATAGTCCTCCATGGTCTTATGCATCATGTCATGGAAAATTATAGTGACCACCCTTTGATATGTGGCACCAACATTTTTCAAGCCAAATGACATCATGTTCCAATAGAAGGTTCCCCATGCACAAGTAAAAGTAGTATTTTCCTAATCTTCTAGTGCAATTTTGATCCGGTTATAACCAGAAAATCTATCGATGAGTGAGTACATCTCATATCCTGCTATCATGTCCATTATCATATCAATGTTGGGAAGTGGAAAATAATCCTTAGGAAATGCTAAGTTGAGATCATGGAAGTCACTACAAACTTGGATAGATTTATCATGCTTGGATATTGGAACAATAGTGGATATCCATTCTATTTAATCAATAGTATGGATGAAACTAGGTTTCAAAAGCTTCTCTAGTTCAACTTTGATGAGCAATGCAACATGAGGATGCATTTTTTGAAGTTTTTGTTTAATTGGTTTAATGCCTAGTGCGATGGACAGATGATGCATGATGAGATCAGGATCTAGTCCTAGCATGTCAGAATATGTCCACAAAAAGTTTATCTTCTTCTCTTGGAAGAAGGCAATGAATTCCTCTTTTCTTCTAGAGACAGTGATTGTGCTAAATGTATCATGTGAGGATGCTCTTCTATGCCCAAGTTGATTGGCTGTGTTGGCTCTATCAACACTAATGATCTCTCCTAAAAATGACTAGGACGTGCATCAAATATCTCATCTGCAGGCACCTTAGAGAGGTTTTCACCCTTGGATACATCTTTTATTTTTACTTTTTAAGGTTCTGACACTACCACAATGTGGTTTTCACTATTGGACCTTCTATTTTTTTCTTTTTGATTGTATAACTGAGATATTTGATGTCAGCTTTAGTCATGTTGATGCTTTGTTTGCTGGTGGAAGAGGTTACTGCTTTGACAACATTTAAGTAACAGGCAAGAGCATAGTCATTCTAGAATGTGGGGACTTCACTAGATGTATTAGAATTCTAGTCTATAAGCTTGAGATATGTGAGTGAAAGAGTAATGGTAGGTTTGATTGTGTTCATAGTATAATTATTAAATTCTTGGACCAGCAATTCAAGACCTAGAGTAGCTTCATCCACAAGTGTGTTTGAATGCCTTTGAGTACTAACGTCATCAATTGAAGAGTCGAGGGCACTAGCTGGATCGGACCCATCTAACCTAACCCTAGATGCTTCACCTACTTCAAGTTGGCTTTCATAGACATGAACTTTGTCAATCTCTTTATCTATAGTTGCTTCTTAAAGGGAGTCAAATTCATATTCCTTAGAATCAGTGCTACATGGCGACAGGCTGTAGAACTCCTCAACAGTGATAGGGACATACTCTCCTTCATCATCTAGATTTTTACACAAGTGCTCACCACATAATGCCTGACTAGACTCTCCCTATTCTAAATGGGCATAGTGTGGATTAGTATTGTCCTCAAAAGATTCATTAGTACCATCCATAGTGCTAACATGTGGCACAAAGTCATTTGACTCAACAAAGAATTTAGCAAGATCATGAGGAATAGGATAAGGATAAGGATCCTCATTGTCAGTATTATCTTCTTGAGTATTAGACTCAACTTGTGACTCATTTCTAGATGAACTCTTAGGCTTTGGTATGAATTTTTTAATCCCTAAATGGAAGGGAACCTTCTTAAAGCCTAAACCATATGTATCTCTATTTCTTTGACCTATTGCTTTGATAGGATCAACTGGGCTGTTGTTATTGCATCCAATAGGACCAGTTCACTTATAGCCAAAGCACTTCATTAGTCTAAGACTAGGGCTATATTTCTCAGGAGTGATCTTACGAGCTTATTCTGTGAGGTCAATTGGAGTCTCCTCTTTGTAGAGCCATGCAACAGTGGCTCTATTTTCACTTTCATCCTCTAAGGGGACTGTAGCCTTGACAAAAGTATCATTATACTTAGTTTGAGGTGTCAATACAAATGGCTTCTTTGCCTCAGATGGTCTCCCATAATGACGGGGAGACTTAAGAAGAGATGTTAGTGATAGCACTAGTTCAATGTGGTATTCACCCATGCTAGTTTCTTTCAGCTTGAATGACTACTCAATTTGCTTCAACTTGTTATCATAATAATTAGTAGATTCCCTGTTAGCAAGTACAAAATTCTTAGCAGCTTTCAACATATATTAGGTATAGCTAGTACTTGTAGGGATAGTGACTTTAGAGCCATGAAATGAGAATTTTATGCATTGATGGTATCTGGATAGCACATCACACATCTCATGTATCTATGGCCTTCCTAGCAAAATATTGTAAGCTAAGGAAATGTCAAGGAACTAACAAGTGACATCCCTTTCTATAGGATCGACACGGAGGGGCAACATCACAAGACCTAGAGACTTTTTCTCAACTTCATCATACGCTTTGATAGTGATCTTATGACAAGGATCAATAGAGTCCTTAGAATAATCTAATTGTCTAAGCAGAGGAATGAAGACAATGTTTAGCCCAGCTCCATTATCGACGAGTACCCGATGGCCACGTGTTTGATGTATCATGACCTCAATGTTTAGAGGTTGATTGTGTGGGTGACTCAATTAATTATCATCCTCCTCAGAGAAGGAAATTTAGTAAGGTAAGGTCAGATGACCTACCATAGATTGAAATCAAGGAACATTTGCCTCAGTGAGGGTTTTGTTAAGAATCTGCATATGGGTAGGCAAGATTTTAAGTAGCTCAAAGATTGTGATTTGAGAATTAGTTCATTTTAATTGATCGAGAACACTGTAGCTAGTGGCTGCTAAATTTGTTGCAAGTTTTGTACCTCTTCCAGATGGACCAGCAAGGGTTTTATCTTTGTGTTGTTCAAAATCAGAAGTAGAAGGTGTAGTTCCTTTGGGTACCAACCTAGTGTGAGAACATGTAACAACATTGGCACAATATTGCAAAGATTTATTGTCAGTAGTGTCCCTCAAGACAAATGGTGTCTTGGGTTTATTGTTATCTTGCTTGCCCTTGATGGTAATAATGTCACAATACTCAAAATCCATAGGTTCAACCATGTTGATCACATTGTTGTCATTAGAGTATGTATAGTTGACCTTGTTTTTAGATTTTGGTTTTGAGCTCTCTCATTTTTAATAAGATGGGAAGGGCTCCTTGAAAGCCTTGTGATCCAAGTTCTTGTTATGTCTGTCTACCACAATGTCACCATCATCAATCATGTCCTAGAATTTGTGATGTAAGTTTATGCAGTTGCTAGTTTTGTGTCCCTTATTTTGGTGGTACTTGTAGAATGTTCTTTTGTTCCACCATGGTTGGCATGGTCGCGGGTCATAAGGGCAAGAATTGTCCAATGGTGAAATGAGCTTGTTTTGTAGCAAGGTCTTGTACACCACATCCAAAGGTTCACCTAGAGGTGTATGCTCTCATTTAGAGCATGTAGCCCATGAGTTTCTCAGTCTATTTTCAGATGTATTATTGTTAGGAGGAGGTTTCTCAACATTCTTGGCTACATTGAGACTATTTGTAAGATTAAAGGATGCCTTAGTAGTTTTAGGAGTGACATTGTCAACAACCCCATCATGTACAATTTCTCGGTTCTTGTTGACGTACTTGGGTTTTTCCTTGTTAGAGGTGGATCCTTGTTTTGTGTCCTTCTAAAGGGTAAGTTTGCCCTTCTTGACCATGAAATCCTCTATGTAGATAGCTTGTGTGACCATGTCCTCGAAGGTGCATGGACCTTGAAGTTGGACTCTATACCCAAAATCAGGTAGGAGATTATCAGTGAAGATGTCAAGCTTTTCCATTTCAAGAATCTTGCGTGAATATTTAGTATAAAGTTGTCTCCACCTCTAAAGGAATGTGAGGAAATGTTCCCCTATCTTTTGCTTAAGGTTACACAAATCTTAGATATTAATAGGATGTTGAATGTAATGAGAATACTACTAGACAAAAAAGTTGGCAATTTCCTCAAACGTTTTGATACCAGGAGGAAAATGTGAAAACCACTCCATAGCCTGACCACCTAGACTTCTTGGGAATAAATGCATGAGATATGTCTGATTATGCATAAATTCCATAGATAAGGTACCAAATTCCTACAAATGATCTTGGGGATTGATAGTTCCAAAGTATTCATCATACTTAGGTAAATCTACTTCTCTTGGAAAAAAAGGCATGTCTATGCTCTTGTCAGATGGAAATGGACAAAGAGCGTCTAAGGTGTATGTTTTCATGGGTTTTTCTTTATCACGCATCATCTGAGCTAGTTGGTCTTGCATGATTTTTAGTTGTTTTTGGAGTTTGGAAGTCTCAATTTCCTCTTAAGGCATGATGATAGTTTCCACATTGAAATGATGGGGTAGCTTAGCTCCCTCTTGGGCAAGTTTGAGAAAATATTTTTCTATCTCTTCGTTGAGTAGGATTTCCATGACCTTTTGAATTTTTTTGTCTTTACGACACTTTGCTATGTGTTCAAGAAATATTTCCACCTCTTCCTCCTCCTCATCAGTGTAATGGTCTTTTTCTTTGTCATTCCTATTTTGGTCTTGGTTTCTACTATAGTCACCATGTTCAAGTTCGTAATTAGCCATTGTAGGAACATGTTCAGTTTCAGTATGTTGTGATTGGAAAGGTTCTTTGAAAAAGAATTTAAATGTGTTGTTTGGAGATGTGGGACCTTTTCTATTTTAGGATCCTCTTGATACAAGGGGTTCTTGGTTTGTTTTAAGTTTATGGAGAACATTCTCTAGACTCGAGGTGATTCGACAGGTGAAGAAAATTGTGAAGATTCCTCACTGGATGAACTAGATGTAGACCATGTATAAAATGGAAGGTGTCCTCTACCATGATTATAACCCCTAGCTTGACCTCATCTAAGTCTAAGGGGATAAAACATGTTTCCACTGCTTGTTGCGACAGTCATAGACAAGAACAAGAAGCAAAGACTAAGACAAGGATCACACTAAAACATTATCTCAAAAAGCAAGAGAAGAGTGTTGTATACTAAGGTAAGAGTAGTTTGAGTGAAGGCTAGAACAACCAAAGATTATGACTATCGTGATACAAAGTATAACAAGCACTAGAGGAAAAAAACAAGATAATTGAAAGATGAGACTAGTTCAAGTGTAGATCATAGGTCATCAGTCAAGCAAGATGCTACTATTGTAGACTATTTGCAGACATAAAAGAAGTAAAATGTTGTAGGGAACAAACTAGACTAAGAACGCAGGTAGTTTGAACATATAATTTTGATAGTTTTGACTTAGGATTCTGTGGGAAGATTCTCTAAGAACTATGCAAGAAAGTACAACAACAACGTAATTTTGCGTGAGAATATGCACTAGGCCGCACAAAGAAGTGCTAAGATTTGACAAACGAGATAGAATGCTGATTGAAAGAACTTCTGCAAAGATTTGCACAGAGCTGTGTGAGGACTAGATAGAGTTGCATGAAGAAATGACAACACAAAAGGTAATTGTGCGAAATTTTGTAAACTATGCACAAAAATGGAAACCAAACTGACAACTGAAACTAGACTTTGAAAAGACTTTGAAGATTTTAGATTATTCTGGATAGATTGTTGGTTTGTTTGAAAATTTTTAGATATATTGCAAGGCTGGCTTTCAAGCTGTTAAATATCATTTGGTTTTGAATAAGACAAAATATTTTGAACAAGATACGGTAAGCAAGCAGTAGTCGAATATAATCTAACTGAGGACAAAACAACTCAGAGGGATGGGGGAGTCTTGAATTTCAATTTTTTTAGATAGGTTTGGACATGTTTAAGACTTGTTAACAAACATGCTTTATCTCTAAAACCAAAAATGGTAGAAAAGGCAAAACCTTTGTCCCACAAATTATGCACATGTGTGCACCTCACACAACTGTGTCAGTCCCTAGGGGGCACTTGTGTTTTTTGTGTATTCAAAGGGCTCAATAACATATATGCTAAATGGACACCCTTGTGGCAGGGGTCAAGCACATATACCACCCTCCAATACCCAGTAGCATGCCTATGGTGAGTTCTATAAGAGAGATTCTTCCCTCTCCTTGCACAAAGATTATGCCCCCTTTTGGAGGTGAACAGAGTAGCCTCTAACTAAAGGTTTTTACTTGGCTTCCATTTATATTAATGCATAGTGGCTCCGAAAGTGGAGTTGAGACTAGTAGCCCACACCAACATCTGAAAGTGCACATACTTGCTTAGAAAGATTGAGGCCAGCACCAACCAGTGCAACAGATAGAGCCTCCCCTTGATATGCGATATCAAGAATGAAGGAGAGGAAATTAATATGGCTTTGGAGTCTTTTTCTCTACAAAGCTTCTTTATTCTAGTGAGTTAGAATTTGTGGCAAAAGAAGTGTGCCCACTTGGGTCATTCTCGAAGGTTGGATCACTCCAGCAGACCCTCTAAGGGTTGACTCAGATTATGGCAGTTTAGATCTAAGGGTCCAAGTTTCTTATTTCCCTCAAGGGGAAAGAGCATATTCCTCTACCTTATTTCCTTGTCCAAACATGCATGACATGTTGAATACCAAGTTAGTTTAATTGATCCCACCTTGGCCTATTCCAAGACTTTGATCCCCTAAAAGGAAATCATCATCTCTTCATTAAAGGCTTTTTTTGGGAGAACCACTAACTTGCTTGCCTCCCTCGGATGCCATCTTTCAGAGGCTTCTAGGTTTCTGATTTACCCTTGGTTATGACCTCCAAGTGGTAAAGAGCATACTCCCCTATTCCCTTGTCTTAAACCCTACAAAGTTCACAACCTTAATTATACTAGTGTGGAAAGCAGGGAAAAGACACAACATTTTATGTGGGTTTGAAATTGATCTGCAACATTCGTATCTTTGACAACATCCTTCAAACACATAGTCAGTTCATGTTTGATATGTTTCTATACAAGGTATCATTGTCAATCATGTTGCAAACCATGGTTATGCTGCAAAAAAAATAGAAAGCTAAAAGAAAGTGCTTTAGAGACCACGCGTAAATGAAATGAAATGATATATATCATTGAAAATCTGCATTTTAAATTTGCTATTGCAAGATGTCACATGAACTTTTACGTAGATCCACATGAACACTTACATAGACTCACGTGAGAAAATGAGGTGTCGTGTGAGAAACTGCATAATGGGGTAGTTTTTCATGTGAGGAAGTGTAGAAAAGGAAACAAAATTCTCAAATCTTCACACAAAAATGAGATTTTCTACACAAAAATTTGGAAGTCTATATGTATAGGTATGACAAAATGACAAAAATATCAGAAAATATGATAAATGAGGCTAGAAAACTTATTTTTCTTAGCCCCATAGTGGATTCCAGAAATGTGTACTTGAAATACGAGCCTTAGATCCTTACACAAACTTCAACATGCTCTTTACCTATGGAGTCATCCTAGAATAAACATGGAGTCATTTATCCAACATGCCTGACAGAGCGACCCGTTGCCTTCTAACTAGAAGGATTTTCCCTATGTGCTCTTATATCGAGTAGCAGACAACTAGACCATTTAGTATGAAGAGTTTATGCAAAGTATGTACTTATGTAGTTAATCTAAATGATATGCAATTTATTCTACTAAGCAATAAGATAAATTAAGCTAAATGTATGCATTTTGATCTAAATGATGCTAAAATATCAAGTTAAGTATGAAAGCTAGAATGAGTAATTAATTCAACAACACTTCAATATGATTCCAATTTCCAACCTTTGTAATGAGGAATTAGGAGTCTCTTAAATAGAATTCCCAAAATCCACCAACGATGAAGATTAATTTGGATGAACGGTCAAGATTAGAAATGACATTCAGTTAAAATGCAAAGTTTCCTTAAGAAAAGGAAGTTAATTGGTTCCTTTTGAGTGGAATAAGGAATTAACTGATTTGTTTCCTTTTCTGATTTTAGTGAACTAAAAGTTTCCATTTCTGAACTGAAGAGAGAATATTGGATAAGATATTTGATTTAAGGAAATTAAATATGACCTCATAATTGAGTATTGTAAATTGAATAATTAAATTCAACAATTAGAATAAGAATATTTAATTAAATGAAATATATTTAATTCCTCATGTACATTAGCTAAAAGGGGTGAATTAAATTAAATTAAAGTACTAAGACTTATAATTAAATTAATTCAATTAAAAGGTTAATTCAGCCATTTTAATGAATATTTAGGAATTAATTAAAGTAAATGATTAATACAAATTAATGATCTTTTGCATTTGACACTTAGGTCGAGTAGAGATTATCTAAATCAGAGTTGCCTAGTGACATAGGACTTTAGGGTTGATCAAATAGACCAGAATTGGTTAACATGGCAATGAGCCAATTTTGGGGTATTACAATGATTATGTTAGCAAAAAATGATTCATATAGAAGTTTGTGCCATAAAAAATTACTATGCCAAAAAATATTCACTCAGCATCCAAAGGCTTTGATGCTCGACTTTCATTGTGCTCTTAATGTTGTAACTTAGTTTTGAATAGCTCGTCACTCACTCTTGCTCGACACCTGAATTGCTTGGCATTTATAGATTGCTCAGTGCTAGAGTGACTCAACACATACTATCTTATCGACACATACTAGTGCATTACACTAACTATTCATATTTTCTCGACATGTATTGTTTGGTAACTTATGCTTGACATGCTTTGATCACTTAGCTCACATTGATTGCTTGGCTCTCTCTGATCACTTAGCTTGCACTATGCATTTGGCTAAATAATGACTAAGTATTTTGTCATTGCCTTGTCAAAAACAAAATGAGATAAAAAATCTCTCCCTTTAACACGAGTGGAAAAAACCCTTTGTCATGGCATATAAATCCTTATTTTATGCATAAGTTAGACAATATATCTTCATTGCTCGGCTTCTATACAAAACTTTCAAATTTTCAAAATTTTTAAAATTGTTGTCTATCTACCATACCTTATTACTCCCCCTGAGTAAATGCTTCATTTCTATTTCTACTTTTGTTACTCCTGTTGAGTAGATACCTGCCTTGACAAATTTCCTCCAAAATTTGACAAAACTTCATTATCCCCCTTTTTTGACACTTATGTCATTTGGTTTGTACACTGACAATGTGTTTATCCAAAAATGATTTGTGAAGCTCCATTATTATCTTCAATGTTGCATCCCAATTGTTGATGGCTACCTTTAGGGATTGATATTGAATGTCTAGTTGGACAACAAGGTCAACTAAGCCATCATATGTAGAAAGATGAGAATCTTTCTTGATCAAAGTTTCTACATAGGCTAGTTCCTTATGTGATACTTCCATGCGAGGTGTCAACATGGATTGGATATTGATCAAGGTATATTTGATATTTTCATCCTATGCTTATAGCTCAGCAAGCCTACCTTGAGTAGACAGTAACCTTTGAAAATGTAATTGACTTTGACCAGGAGATTCTTTTAGTGTAGTACTTGTTATTTGCAAGTCTCTTTGTAGCTAGTCAATAGCCCATTGAATTTCCTTTATGAATAGATCAACATTGCATAACTTAGTATATAAAGAGAAAATATTCTCTAACACCTTCTTTACACTTTCCATTTTGGTTGCTAGATCAACTTGTCTTAGTGCAATAACACTAGATATCTTCTCCAGTACCTTGGTATGCAACTTTCTTTCTGACCATTCTAATAATTTTACATTAGAATCTAGCTCTTCATCCTTTATCTTGTCCAAAATAGTAACAAGTTTCTCTATTATAGGCTTATCTTCATTTATTTCTGGGAGGCTGAAAGCATCAATGAAAATATCTTTGATTTCATGCAAGACTTTCTTTTTCTTATACTCCCTCCTTAAGATTTCTTTCCTCTTATTTCTTCATAGAGCTCCTTGAAGAATGCTCATTTCTTCAATAGTGAGTGCATTCAAATCAAACTTTGGTATCTCAATCACCTCATCTAAGGTTACATCATCAAATGATGTAGCATCAACACTCATGGGTGTGCTAGAACTTGGCGTTGATATTTGCAAAGGTGTGTCCTGTGTACTCAGCCTCTGAAGGGATTGATTGCTGAGAGGAGATGTAGAAATTGGAAAAGTATCCAGTGTTTATATGGAAATTTTCTCCTCAGGTGCAACAATCAACTTCAACTCTTTTGTGTTGTCTCCTTCCTTCAGGACTTCACCCTATGATGGTGGAATAGGTACAAGACTTGCTTCCTTACTTGTGTGCACTTCTGTTCCATCCTTGTCAACAATTACTAGAGTTGGTAAGTCAAAACTATTTAGGCTTGGCATTGATGTATTTTTAGGTTGTGCTTTTTCCTCTTTTATCTGAAAGACAACTATTAGCATTGTAGATGGTTTCTCAGTTGTAACATCTTTCTTTTAAAGGTTTACACTTTGATATGTATGTAGATCTTGTGATTCCTTTTCCTTTACCTCTATAGTTTGTGGGGGCACATTTGATGTGTCTTGTTATTTCTCCCTTGCAGATGCAATTTCTACCTTTTGTATCTCATGCACTCTCACCAATATAGGATTAGTGCATAAAATTGTTGCATTGGTAGAGTCTTGTAGATTTTTTTTTCAAATCATCCTCAATCTAAGGATTTACATTCTGTGTTATATTATTAGGAAAATCCATGATAATAATTGAGTCATATTGACTCTCTTGGTCTGTATGTGGAGGACTGGCACTCGATAATTGTGTATCCTTTACATCTTGTTTCTCTTGTTTAGCTATTGCCTCCTTGTTCCTTCAGTTCCCTCCATAGTACCTTCCTTTACTATGCTCACTTTTGTAGTATCTAATACTTCTTTCTCATCTTTCTCAGTTATTTCTTTAGTGGATAACCCATAAATAGATTTCCAAATTGATGTACTTTTGGTTACCATAGCTTCCATGTTCTTCTTTAGAATATGGAATTCTCTATATTTGGGAGAAAATTTCCCTTTTTTCTTCTCCATTGCATTAGCAATCATTTTCTTATCCAATTTAGGCATCGCTTGAGCTAATGCAGGTTCCCTAATTTTTTTTTTAGTAGTTAAACTAAATTTCCATTTTTTCTTAAGTATTTCATATAAACTCTTTGATAATGAGTTGGAAATCTCTAGAGGAGTGGTCTTAAAAGTTACCATAATGTCATATATGGCCTCCTCTATATTATTTTTCTCTACACTTCCTAACTTATTGGTGTAGGGGCACTTAGGAACAAGCAAACTATTGAGAACAACGAGAAAACCATGGCGAACATGAAGGAATGCAAGACATCTAATAGCTACTAGATGTACAAGAAGGTCAAAGGGATCCTAAATGATGAAAATCATATCAACTATGATGTATTGG
Source organism: Cupressus sempervirens (assembly GCA_028749045.1). Classification (NCBI taxonomy): domain Eukaryota; kingdom Viridiplantae; phylum Streptophyta; class Pinopsida; order Cupressales; family Cupressaceae; genus Cupressus; species Cupressus sempervirens. Next base: position 694,040,532 of record CM053784.1, read on the forward strand.
CTCCTATTATGGTTTAAATATCATAAAATGACTTTGAATTAAATAATATCCTCGAGAGGATTAAATAAATGTAATTTGGACCATTAGTGTTCCAATGTGTCTAGGAGGATTTATGAGGTTAGTAGGATTTTAAATAAGTTTAAATAAGTCTCCTAAATGTTGGAAACACCTTAGTGAGCAAGTTTAATAAGTTTTAGTGCATTTTTATAATTTCAAAGTTCAGATGTTCAATACATAACAACTAGTAGCCATTTAGGAGGGAAATGGAGTTTTGATGGTTGCAACATTTAACTAATCCCTCAAGCTAGTTGGAAGAGGTTGGGGAAGTTAAGATTTGATATTTATTTATTTTTGAGACTCCATTGTATAGCAAGAAAAACATGGAGTGGACAAACAACACAAAGATTTGACGAAATTCATGTTTTGGATCAACAAATCCATTATTTTGCATTAATATGTCTTGTTTTGATTTGAGATCAAATCTAGAATGGATGTGGAAGGTTTCAATAGGATATTTGAAGGCTTTTTTACATGTTTTAGAGGGTTTGAGAGTCATTTTCCATGACTGTACTTTCATGATCAATAAAGTAGTTTGAATTTATGAGTTTTCCTTTCATTGTTTTGAAGCTTTCTTGGTAACTAATAGCCATCCCATGGAATCAAAGGCATAGAATCTATGGAATTATGTATAATAACATTTAATCATATGAATATAACCTAATACATGCATCAAATTGTTTTGAAAGTTAGATCACAAGCTGGAACTAGGAGTGTTCCCTTTGAAAATGATGGCACAAGTGTAGCAGCAGGAGTTTGGGCTAAATGACATGGTCTTTTTATGATTGGAATAGTTTTATATGGTGTATTTAATGATGAATAAATCACCAATTGATCTGGGAAAGGTTTGGAAGAGTGAGATCGGAGAAACCCTCAAAACAAGGGTTTGAAGCAACCAAATTGGGGCTTTTGGTTTTCTACATGTTTTGAGTCCAATTCCTTTTATATTTAGAGATTTTGGAAAATTTCTTGATATTTTCCAAGAGTTGAGACCTTGGGGATAAATTTAAATGGTATTTGCTTTGTAAAATCACCAACTTTTAAGTGTATTTGTAGGGGTACAGGCTGAATACTCTTATTTAGTCCAAAAGAAAAATACCCAAGATTAAGATATGTTATAGAATGGCCAAAAGGGTATCTAAATATGGTTTTATTTTTCCATGTGTTTTGGGAAAGTTTTGTGTTTGAAGACAAAAAAGGCTAAATACTAATTTCTAGGTCTCATTAGGCTAGTTTTGAGTCTTTTTCCCTTTGTGAGTGCAATATAAGTCAAAAAACCTTGAAATAACATTAATTTATCCTTATATACCTCAAATAACTCAAATCAATCATTGGTTTGTGTTTAGAGTCACCTTGGTTGGGTTGAGTCTCTTAAATCCATTTAAGCATTTTAGGAATTTGTGGGTTTGTAAGCCAAATTTGAATAACCTATCTCATGTAAAAGGTCCATCACCCTTTCCTCTATATCACTTATCAAAATCAATAGGTGTGAAACCTAAAAAATTTGCATTGATCTTAATATTTTCACACAAGTTATCAATGTTAGAAGAGGGATTGTAGCTTACCACCTTGAATTGACTCAAGTCATTAGACTCTATCTTCTCCTCATCTGACTCTTCCCGTGGCTTTCTTTTCTTCCTCAATCTTTTGGGAGTCTTCTTAGTAGGTTGGCTCAACTTTGCTATGGCATTTTCTCTTTTTCCTTTAGGCTTTGCAACTTCGGTAACCTATGCAGTGGCTGCCCTAGTGCTTGACCTAGTTAAATGTACAAATGGCTTTTACTGTGACTACTTCATAGTCTTCCTTGGTTTCTCCACTGTCTATTCCTTTTATTTCCTCTTCTTCTTAGTTTCCTTAGGTGCTTCATTGACACCTTCATCATGATCACCTTGATCTTTTCCTAGGTCTTGTGTTAGTTCTAGTGGTGCTTGGCCTTATTCTTCTTCTTCATCATCTTCTTCTTCTTTACCTTCACCAAATATCTCTTTGAGCTTCTTCACTAGTTTGTTCTTTTTCCTGATCACTGAGGTAGTCTCTAGGTTAATAGTTATTCTAGACTTAACCTCATCATATTTTTCAAAGGATGTTGCATCCTTGTTAATTTCCTTAGCTAATAAAGCTATGATTTTTTCTGAGACTTCATCCACATTGATCTCATATGGCAAGGGTTTTAACCATTTGATCCTAGGTATTGCTGCTTGCACATATGTATAATCTACATCCACTAGGAAACACACATCATTGTAATGTTGTTCCACTAATGATACACGAATCCTCATTCTTTGTTTCATGGATTTCTTGAGATCCTTGAAGTAACTAGTCATTTCTGACTCAAAATTATCTCCAAGTTGCTCAATGAACTCTATTATCTGGTGTGTGATAGGTATGTTTGTCTTCAACACCACCTTACCAAATGTGGGGCTTGTATTTTTCACATGGAAAAATATGCAAACAATTAAAGAACCAAAATTATATGATGCACTTTTGGCCTTACTGATGGATACCAAGTTTTATAATAGCTATTATAGTTGCAACTCGTTAAGGTCACAGGAATGATCTCTCTTTACAATTTTATAACCTCAATCCACTGCCATTCAGGAAACACTATTCAATGGGCTTGACTAAAAGAACTTGTGAGCTATCACTCTGACTACAAAGGAAACTAAGGGATCTAATATTGTGTCTATTGACATTCCTCTCTGACTACAAAGGAAACTAAGGGATCTAATATTGTGTCTATTGACATTCCTCTCTTGTTCCACACAACACCTATATTCTTCTCAATAACCTCCTTTGCATCACTCCACATGCTCTTTGGTCTATCGAGGGTAGGGTATCCTGATAGTCTATTCATAGTCCTTTTTGTAATTCTGATTGGTCCATTCTCTAACCAAATTTGATTGTCATGTATCTGACTCAACACAATTTTGATCCATTCATTTTTAAACACCTGAGGAAAGTCTAGGGCATGCATAAACCCTTGTCGCTCTAAAATCTTGCTTTCCCCCTTCAGATCACCATTCTCACACAACTTCCTATAGATATCTTTAATTTGCATGTCTCCTACTTCACCAAATTTACAAATATAATAACAACACATGTCTTGAACCATTAAATCCTTTGGTGGTATCATAGATAACACACTAGATGGATCTATGTTGTATAAAGTCTCAGGAATTGCATGAAATGGAGGTTGTCTTACATCATTGCTAATTAATTGAACATTAAAAACCTCTTTCCCCTCTTTCCTAACTTTTGACAAAGAACTAGCTACCATTTTTGTCTCGTAGGGTTTGTAAAAACCAAAGAATGTAACTTAGTACAAGTTAAATACCTCTTGAATTTGATGAATGATGTCAAGTAGCAGTTGAATGCATTTTTCAAATACTTGAATCTCCTATTGAAATTTTCCTTCATGCTCTTTATGCTCTTCAAATTATAGTAAGTGTGAATGAATAAAAAATTTACTATATAACCCTTTAAATTTGACATTAATTGCTCAGTGCTTACACAGTTGTAATCTCGGCTACCATAAGACTTTCAACATGCTCAACTAACATAGCAAGATTGGCATTCACTACCATACTCCTTAACTCAACTATAATTGCAATTCCTTTCATGCTCGGCAACAACATACAAAATAAAAAAATGATAGATTTTCTCTAGGTTCTAATCACTTCATTGCATCTTAATTCATGCATATATAATCTTTTCAAATCTTAGGTTCTTGGAACTGATGCACAGTATAACTTTTCAAATATCATTTCCACACATACCTTTGATCACCTAGTTAGGGGTGATGTGATCACCTGATCCATTGGATGAAGTGATCTCATCTACATTTTCACCTTTTTAGCATCAACCTTTGCTTTTCCTTTGCTGAATTCATTACTCAGTGAAGGTGACCGAGTTGGATAGTTTTTGCTAACATGACTAGTCTTAAGATAACTAAAGCATACAATCTCATTCAACCATCTATTGTAGTTACCTTTGAAATGTGTCTTAATTCAATTTCTAGGAATGTGATCATACTCTTGGCAATAGTGGCAACTATACGTTGTGTCATAATCCCAACCATATGAATTTCAATCGTGGTTTACCTTTGTCTATTTGCTTGATGTTCACTTGAATTTGGATCTGCATTCATATGCCTTGTGTCCATACTTCTAATAGTTGTAACAATAACCTTCAAATGTTTGAGTGTTGGTGGTCTTGGTCCTACGTTCATGTTCCTAATGTCCTTGCATCTTGTAGTTGTGATAATGTCCCTTGAATTTTTGCTTAGGATTTTGATTTCCATTGTTTCTCTTGCAAACATTTTCTATATGACCCAAATTTCCACAGTGATGACAAGTGGGCTTTATGTTCTTTCCCTTTTTGTTCATTTGTTCATGACTTTTAGATGATTCTCCTTTTTTAGTTGTGGAATAGCCTAAGCTGGTAGTGTCATTTATTGATCTTGGTGATTCCATCAGTTTTTAAAAGTATTTGATTGCTTCACTAGGATTGTTAAGCTTTTCTTTCTTAGTATTAAATCTATTCTATAGTAGGGTATTTTGTGATTCCAAAGTTGTAATCTCAATGTATTTATTATTTAGTTCTTGATTTGAAATCATCAACTAATTCATCATATCCAATTGCATGTTTGCAAGCTTTTGCACATCTGATGTCTTCTCTTCAAGTCTGTAAGCTAGAAGTGTTTTATCTTCTTCAATCATGGCTCTATCTTCTTCAACTTTATTTTTTAGTTCAATTGTCTCATACAACAACATTGATTGTGCTTCTTGTTTCCTTTTGAGATTCCTAACTTCTTCATTTAGGGTACCATTTTTTCCTTCAAATTTGCAATTGCTACATCAAACTCTCCTAAGTTTCCATCCTCAAATAATCTAGTAGTGTCTACTTCTTGATATTGAGTTTCACCTTTTTGAATAGCTATCTCTTTCATTCTCTTCAATGAATGTCCTCCTTAGGTTGATGTAGGGCAAGTTGTATGTCAATCTTTTGGTTCTTAATAGTCTTTCCTATTTTGTAGACTTCCATCTTCAAGATCTTACCTCCAAAGCTATCAAACTTTCCTTCAAGAGAACTACGCTTTGATACCAATTTTTGGAAATAACAATGGGAAAGTAAATTCTTTGGGTGGGAGGGGGGGGGGGGGGGTGGAGGGGGAAGGGGTGAATCAGTACTTAAAAAATTTACCCTTAAAATAATTCACCATCCATCTCATAATTTAACATGTAAACTAAAATAACTAACCATACATCACATCCATAATATTAATAAAATTCAACATATAATATAGGAAATTTGGTTACCCAGGAACCCTCCAATAAGAAGGTAAAACTAGGGTGGGGATGACACCCACAAATCTCATTACTGTAGTCATAAAGTGTGACCAATTATGGTTACAAAGTGTTTAATCATAAACTATGAGCTACTTTATGAGAAGTCTACCCTATTAAAGGAAAACAAAGATTGTTAGGTCTCACCTAGCTAAAGTATTTTAAACTCACAATTAAGTAACCACTTAGTTAAGAGATTTATAATAGCCTATTAAGACTACTCTATTAAGAGATTTACTTTGTATCACCTATTAGAATGATTCAACACTTGATTCTTTTGTTAGTACTCTACTACTTAATGTTAGATCTTCTCTTTGCTATTTGTTTCTTGATCCTTCTGATTAGATCTATCTTTCCTTAACCTTTCACTGCTTGTCTTTGTTCCTCCTAGAATGATTCTACTTTGCATAACTCTATCATAGCCACCATAGACACCATGATTTATCTCTCTTCTCTTAGCATTTTTCTCCTCACATATACACAAGCTCTTTATGGTTTTCCTTCTGTTGGGACTCAAATTACCTTCCCAATTTGAGTACTATTCCAAGCTTTTGAGTCCTATGAGTGCATTTTATGCATGTGTACCCAGCTATCTATTTGAGGCCAAAGAGGTGTTTAATTTTTATAACACCTTTCATTCAGTATATTCATTCATTCCATGAAGATAAAGTGCCATTTTGAGTCATTCCATGAAGTTTAGTTTTGAGCAATGTCCAAATTTGCATTTTTGCCTAAGTGTCAAACAATGATAGGAGGCCTAGTTTAGAATTGAATATTTTGTACCCAATAATGTTTCATGACTCACAACTTTGGAAATGTTTAGTATGCATATCAAAGAACCTATGTTTTATATTTCAACTGATTTTGATATATTTTGACTAGGTTTTGAATCCCTCAAAGTTGGTTGTTTATTGTTGTCATGCTGATGTAAATTGTTTAGAATTCTAGGAGGTCGTGTTTGACTAGTTATAACTTTGATCCAGTTGACAAAAATGAGATAATTAGTTTTGCATTACATTCTAGTAGTCTGATATTTTTTGTGTTTTAGATTTGAGCTTATGATGAATCCATTTGGTCAGTTTTCAAATGCGATTAAATATACAATTTGTAAAATTTTACTAGTGTCATAAAGTGTAGATTAATCAGTACCCCTATTTGGGATGTCATCACTTTGAATCCATGATAGATGAGATCAAATGGATTGTACCATTGTGTTCTACTCTAAAAATTCTTTGAGTGTGCCAGTTTATAACTTTTGATGAATCCATTTGCACACTTTCCTAGGTCCATTCCTTTTGCAAAAATCACTTTTTGGCCATTGTTCCCAGTTTTGCAAATCCAAGTAGCCCACTTTGTTCACTCACCAAATGCATCTAGTTATTATCCAGGAGCTCTAATCATATATTTATACTCTCCTTAGGATACTGAACCAATTCCCTAGTTTTTGTGCCCTCAAGTGTTAGTCTGACCTACTTTCAAAGCCAAAACCGGATTTGATTTATAGCTTTCTGACATGTTTTCTTCTAGACAGTTTTGAGAAGGAAACTTCGACGGTGAATATCTTTTGAACCCATAGTCGTCATGATATGAGATTTGTTAGAGTAAGATTATGTGTAATAAAGAATTAGTATGTCAGATGCCAAGGCTTAGTTAGGTGTTCCTGTCAGTTTTTAAGGCCAGTCAAAGGACCTCCTCGCAGGAAAATCATAGTTTTCATGAACATGGTAAATTGATTTTTAATTGATCAATTGATGGTGGATTTTAATTTTGTTTGAATCTAGTTAGTTCATAGAGCCAAATCAGTGGATTTGACAAGTTAGGTGTTTTGGTTTGAATTTTTTTAGCCAGACCCGCTTTGGGGCCCGATTGGCAGAGAAAAATGTCTTGATAAGACATAATGGCCATAATCATCAAAAGCATTTGCTATATAATATGAAAATAATTGTTTGGTTTTATCCACATGGATCCTTGAATGCACATTAGTCACTAAAATGTCATATGCGTTGTAGGCCTTGAAAGAGAATGTGATCACAAAATGCTTGATGTATGGTTGTTGTTGATCATCTATGCCAGTGGTGGTCCTTTGCAAAAAAGTGCAGAGAAAATAATCCAAAAGAAAGCATTTTTTGGTTATTTAAATGAATATTTGCTTTGCTAATGCACTGGAGTCAGAGGAGATTCATTAAAGTTTTATTTCCAAGATCTACTTTTAATCAACGAATCACTTCTAACTTATTGCAAATCTAGATCCAAGGTGCAAAACAATGGGAATCATTGGAGTTGTAAAACTAATTGCATCATTCAGAGGAAGAAATATTACATCTAAATTGCAAAATTATCAAGTGGAAGATGGAGTGGTTTATTAGGGGAATGTAAATCATTTTCAAGTGGAGGGTGCATGTGGTAGTGGGGAGATACTTGTGGTTTGGATGGTAAGAGCAAGTAGAGTTACAGGGGTAAAATGTAATCTGGAACACAATTGAGATGTGGCTCAAAGTCAATGCAGGGCTGTTGGTTTTATTAGTTCATGATATCCTAGATTGTATGGTGATTGCCCAAGTTAATAAAAATAGTAGATACCTTTAGCCTCACAAAAAAATTGTGCCGATAGAAGTTTGTGGAAACAATTTGATCGAGAGGTTGCTGCAACTCCAAAGCCAAGAAATGACTAATTGGGTAGAGAGTGTATTATAGAGGATGAAGGATGTTCACTACACCCATTTGACCCACTTGCCCCCATTTTCAAGGTGAGACATTAATAAGCATTGACTTCCTTTTACCATTTCAAAGAAAGGTAAAGATGATTAACTAAATTGAAGACCAAAGCTATTTAATTCATAAGCAACATGAATAACGTCAACGCCAAATTTAGGGACACCTTGTAGTTTTTATGGAATAGATAAGAGTTTTTAGGCTCGTAATCTTCTCCTTTTATCATCACCTTTCAGAATATAATACATTGGATACTTGTAAGGATGAGAGGGGCTGTTATACTTCATGGAAGTAGGGGTGACATCAAAAAGCTATATGCTTAAGCGGCACAAATGATTTGTTTTCAGAAGTATAATGCAAGATGGGTACTGACAAAGCCTTTTATCCTCGGTACTTCCCCCATACAATTCCTTGTTTTTGTGATAGGCTTAACTATCACTCTCTCTCCCCATGTAGTCATGGAAACTGAAATAAGTAATAAAGTGGACATCTATAAAGTGATTCTTATTGCTTGTGAGGTTTATATTTGTGTATTTCTTGGGTACTCCTTGCCTGGAATGGTTGGCCTATGTTTTACATATAATTTGGTGGCCATTGTAGTGTTAGTAATAGCTAGCACTACTGCTTGCCACATTTTGAAAAAAAAAAGATTTCTGGAAATGTCAACTGCTAAAGGTGAAGAAACTCAATCAAATAATGGGGGTTTGTGGAATGAATTTAAAGAGGAGTTGTTCAAGTCATGGATTATCGCTCACCTTTCATAGCCAGATTATCCATTTGGAGAGAAGCATCCAACATAGTGTAAAATGAAGGTAAAAAATTTTGAAATCTTTAATCCTACATTGAGTGGGTAGAGGAACTTTTAACTTTTTAAATACATGAAAAGTCACTTATCAAGTGTCTTTAAGACACGATGCTTTTGAAATGTACACTTGCTCTTGTGGGCCCTTATCGACCAGAGGATAACATTATGGAAGAGTTACAACACAATGTGAACTTGATTTTAGATATAAAAAAGAAGAAAAGAAAACATGACATAAATCATTCCCCATTGGTTTTGATTGTGGAGAGTTGCGTGCAAAAGAGGGTGGAGAGCTCAGAATGTTGGTAGAGATTTCATTATCATTCCCTTGTGATCTCTAAATTTCATTTCTGTGCCCTTATGATCTCTACATTTTATTTTTCATGCCCTTGGTGGAGATCAGTGAAGAACTAGGATTTCATTTCGGTGCCCTTGTAATCTCTGTATTTCATTGTTGTTCCCTTGTGATCTCCATGCCCTTGATCTATGATTTTTTTCCCATGTTGTGCCCTTGTGATCTCTATGCCCTTTGCAACACTACAACATTTGGGGTCAAATTGTAACAATAATTTATGATGGCAATGTAATTTGTGGTGTTTGGGCGAAATATAGTAGTGTTTTCTCTGTGATTTTCTTCATGGGGAGAAGAGGTACCTATGTAAATGTTTTTTTATTTTCCTTCTAAACATGGAGCTCTTTATATTCCCTCCATTAGGTGACTAGAGAAGGTTCTCTTTATGTATATGTATGTATATATATATATATATTATAGACACATGTATGTGTGTGTCTATGATTGTATGTATGTATATATAGAGAAGCTTCTCTTTATGTACACATATGTGTATATATACATACATAGACACATATATGTGTCTATGTATGTATGTATAAATACAAAGATCTCTCTATTTATATACATATATACATATATAGATGCACTTATGTGTGTGTATGTATGTATATATACATATATACATACATACAAACATACATATATAGAGATCGCAAGGGTATGGAAATGAGATGCAGAGATACATACATACATACATACATCTACATATGCAATTTTATCACCTTGGAAAACTATATTTGATCTTTACTCAATTACCAAAAGATAATATAATTTGTAAGTATGGATTTTTGCATACTTAGTTTTTTATGAATAGTTTTGATTGAATTTGTCTGAGGAGAGTGAGTCTACTCATGATGATAACAACTCCATGTATTGGGTCTTTAGATGAAAGAAACCTAAAAAATATTAGATGTTGTTTATGGATATGGGATTATTCATTTTTTATGCCATATCCTCATCCATTTTGAATTTCTATATCATCAATTTGCTAGATACAAATCACTAGACTTGGTCTTCTAAAATGGTGGGACTAAAATATACACCTCAAACAAGGGCTTCATGCTATGGTGGGGTAGGAGAAAGATGGTTGTGTGAATGACTTATTGGGAAAGTTGTAGAAAATCAGGGTGTTAGTTGCAAGTAGTTTTATTAATTTGATAAGGGAACCAACTTTGAATGCAGGACAATCAAAATTGGCATGTCCATCCTTATGATAGATGTCTCTATCTTATTATATAAAACTATCTCAAATGACAAGCTAAAAATTATTAAATATATGGAAATTCAGAATAAATTCACCTATAATATTTTTGAAGGACAAAAATATAATAAAAATATAATTTGGTGGAAAAAGCCATTGGCTATGTGGCTCCATATTATGGCTATTCGATCGTCCAATAGTGGAAACTCTTCACGTTAAATATGAAGATCTTGAAACTTAAAAAGATAACTATCCGAGATCTATATTTGTATTTTAGTGATAAAAAATATACAATCTAATTTTAAGAAAAATAATAGTCTTAAATGTATATGATTAAATAAAATAAACAAGAGTACTAGTTGTAGCTGAATAATTCTAGTATTACTGATTATGTTAAAACAAATTGTTCAATAAAACAAGTATGAAGTAACATAAATGGATCATTTTCTCAATTCTATTATGACTTAATGTGAATGCATCTAATCATTACCTAGATTATATTATGCATGAGATCTTTACTCAATCACCAAGAGATAATATAATCGATAAGTACATATTTTTGCATACTTAGTTTGGTATGAATAAATTTGATTGAATGCAAGGATAATCTCCTGTGTGAATTCAAGACATGAATGATTAATTTAATTTAGTACAAGTACTATGCAAGTGTGTATGTATGCATGTAAAAATTTCACATAGTGAATTGATTTACATACAAACATGCACATATGCATATAATCATCATAATCAGTTATCTTTGAATCTGACCAAAGCTATTATATATGAACAAGTGATACATGTTTATAAGGAAAAGAAAAGAACATTTACATAGGTACCACTTCTCCCCTTGAAGAAAATCATAAGAGCAAGGGATCAAAGATCACAAGGGAATGACAAAAAAAATCCTAGATCTCCACTGATCTCCACCAACATTCATAGCTCTCCACCCTTGTTTGGAGCTTTTCACCTTTTTTCGCACACAACTCTCCACAATTAATCAAAATAAATGGGGAATGATTAATGTCATGTTTTCTTTTTCTTTTTTTCTTTTAATCCATTATCCACAATCCACAAGATCTCTCTGTATACATACAAATATACATACATACATACATTCATACATACATACATACATACATACATACATATATACATACATACATTCATACATATATAAATACATACATATATACATATATACATACATGCATATATACATACATATATACATGCGTACATGAGAACAACAATGCACTTTCTAAGAGTTTACAGTTGTTCAACAAAATTAATGTTTTACAAGAATATGCATCTAAAGGTACTATGACATTGGAAACAATAGTTAAATTAGTGTAGTTGTTGATTACTTCATTATTATATGATCCAATGGTAATGTTAGTTATTATTTTGACATACATGAAAACATTATTATTATTCATTATTATATATACACACATACATAAAAACAAAAATGCACTTTCTAAGAGTTTACAAATGTTCAACAAAATTAATGTTTTACAAGAAAATGCACCTAAAGAACTATAAGGTTAGAAGCAAGAAAATGGTGTTGAAATAATACATAAACTGCTTGACATGAGAGGTCTACAAGTGAGGGTGTTGACCAATCTTTAAAACTTGAATGCTGAAATGAAAGCTATCGATGATCAAACACCTATGCCAGAGTTACAACACAATGTGAAGTTGATTTTAGATAAGGTAGAGGTAGATGTTTAGAAGTTTGATAATCAAAATTTAATGCATGAGAGCAAAGGAGAAGGAGTGGCTTTAGAAAGAGAAGGAGAATGAGAAACTTTAGAAAGAGACTAAAAGGCAGAAACAATAGCTAGACAACATAAAGGATATTATGGGAGCCATTGGATAGAATCTAGGAAAGTGTTGCAATGACATTGGAATCACTAGCAAGTGTATTTGAGAATTTATAGTCCAAATATCAAATTCTTATAAGAGTGTTTGAAGAATTGGCACGGTCTCCCTATGATGATCCCAAGTATCAAATGCTTATAAGAGTATTTCAAGGTTGGGAACCACTTCAACATCCTTTGCATGGTTTAGAGTAATGTCATTGTAGCAGAGGCTTCTGCAAGGGAATGAGCCTCATGATTATGGCATTTACATAGAAGCAAAACTTTCCTCTTCAACTCTTTACACTCAAATCTTCCTTGAAGATATTCTTCAATTCCTTGCCTATGTAATTTTATCACCTTGGACAATTGTATTTGATCCTGCTAGCTGGGAACAACTAATTGATTGTTTTATTGTACCTAATATGATGACAGTTTTATAGGAATTTCTAATCAAGCCAACTAATAAAAAACTAGATTTGTGCAACTAGTTATGACTAGTTTCTTTCTAAAAATATCTGCTATGATATGTTTTTGTAAATTTTCTAGCGAACTTTGGCCATTTTTCTTGGTCTGCATTATTTTTTTGGAGGATCTTGATGTAAGTCACTTGACATAGGTTGAGTGAGTTTTATTTTATTATTATCTAGATTCTAGAATATCTAGGTAGCTAGATCAATTTTTCTATTGTGCTAAGATGTAATAATAATATTAAGAAAGATCTCTAAATATACATGTTCAGAAGGAGATATAAAGGGATACTTATTTAGAAGGAGAAGAAAATATTTACATACCCTTGAAGAAAATCATAGAGCTAGGGCATGACAATGAAATCACAGAGCAAGGGCACATCATCTTAATGAAATTGAAGAGCAAGGGCATGGCATGATAAAAAAATTGTAGAGTAAGGGCATGACATTGAAATCATAGAGCAAGGGCACAAGAACAAAACATAGAGATGAAAATGACATGTCAACCAAATCACATAGCAAGGGCATGACAACAAAATGCAGAGATCACAAGGGCATGACAACCAAATTGTAGAGAAAACATACAATAACGAAATGCCAAGATCACAACTAAAAAATCTTAGAGAAAGGTCATGACAAAAAAAATGCAGAGATATATATCAGAAGAATTAAATGCACCAAGCATAAGGGCATGATGATGTTAAAAGCTCTCCATCCTCATTTCAAGCTCTCCACCTTCTTTCGTGCACAACTCTCCACAATCAAAACAAATGGGGAATAATTTATGTCATGTTTTATTTATTTTTGTTTATTCTTATGCGAGCATCACAATTATGATGCTTACATCAGTATTGAGATGATATTGGGGAAATTGCAAAAAAAATATGAAAATCACCAAAAATTAGATCGTCGTTGCAAATTTCCATCACAATTTGACCTGAAATGTTGTAGTGACTATTCTTACCTTTATTTCTCCTTTGTTAACCACTTCTAGACAATTCTCCTTCTTCAGTAGAGTTGTAACCCAATCTAGTAATATCATTGTTAGGTCTTGGTGACTCCATCAATTTCTCAAAGTACTTTATGGTTTCACTAGTCTTGTTAAGATTTTTCTTTCAAATCTCAATTCAATTCGCAATAGATCATTCTATGATTTCAAAGTTTTGATCTCAATATCCTTTTCATTCAATTCATGATTCGTAGTCATCAATTGATTTATTATATTCAATTACATGTTAGCAATCTTTTGCACATTTGATGTCTTCTCTTCTAGTCATCCTCAGCTTTCTTTTTCTTTTTAGTCATCTCACATAGCAATACTGATTACATCTCTTGTTCTCTTTTGAGATTCCAAACTTCTTCATTTAGGGTTTCATTCTTTTCCATTAGATCTGCAATGATTGCATCAAAATCTTTAGAGTTTCCTTCTACAACTAAACTAGTTGTGTCAATCTCTTCGTATTGTGTGTCATTCAGTTGCATAGCCAAATCTTTTCTTTTCTTTACTAACTTTTGTAACACACTCCTTGTTTCATTCAACTAATGTAGGATAAGCTATATTTCAATCTTTTGATTGAATATGTTCTTTTCCAATAAGTAGACTTCCATGTTCCTGATCTTTCCTCCAAAGCTATCAAACTTTCCTTCAAGGAACTAATGCTTTAATACCAATTGTTGGAAATGAAAATGGGAAATTGAATACTAAGAGGGTGGGAGGGGTGAATCAACACTTCAAAATTCTAACTATAGAACATTCATCACACATCCATCTCATCATATAACATGTAAACTAAAATAACTAACTACATCATAACATCCATAGCATAAAGTAAATGTGACACATGACATAAGATATTGTTAGAATTCTTTTAGAATAACTGATATGGGGGTGAATTAGCTATCCAAAGTCCAATAATGTCCAATACAACTTTTTCTTTCTAGCCATTTTACCTTCTTGTCAAATCCTTAATGGCATATAATTGAAATTATCATGCATGCAATTAAACATTTAACAATCATGAAAAGTAAACATGCATCACCACATAACACAAAGGATTTTGATGACCCAAAAACCCTCCAGGAATAAGAAGGTAAAGATGGGGTGGGGATGACACCCACAAAATTACTGCGCAATAGATTTCAACCACTTTTGATGGTTTTCCCTGTTAAAGGCCTTCCCTATTAAAGGCTTTACACACTATCAAATGTGACCGTGTTAAAGGATTTCTACACCCTGTTAGGAGTGTGCCCTGTTAGAGGACTTAAGAACATTCAACTTAGAATACCACCCTATTAAAGAATTTACATAGAGCTCTTAGGTCCACCCAAGTCCATGGGATTTATAGTCACCCTTGAGGCTTATCCACCTAGCTATTAAGCTAACCTAGCAATGTAGGATTTCAATGTCTAATACAATGGTAAGAAAGTATTAGAATGGTTTTGAACTGATAAAGATTGCAACTCTAACCTTGCAAATTTTAGATCACTCTTTAGTTCTTTTTGTTGCTTGGATTTTCTTCCTTGCAGTGCTGACAGCTTGTTCACCCTTCAAGATCTGTCTTCTTGAGTTCTTCCACTCGTTATGCCAATGCACTCTATGGTCACTTGATCAACTCAGAGTCTTGATGCTCGGTGCTTACTCCTCACTGTGTCCTCCTTTTGACACTTCACACTAGCCTTCTCTTGGCTTCCTCACACGACCGTACTTATGACCAACTCACTCCTCACCATTTTGATCTCTGACCTGTAACTCCTTATAAAGAAGTTTTGTTCTTCATTTCTCGCTCAAATCTTCCTGCTCATCAATTTGATTTGATCTAAGAGAATGATATTGTTTTCCTTCCAAATTGTTTCTTCTAGAAACTTCATGATAAGTCCATCAATATTCACCTTGAATTGGTTTGCATGGTTTACATAAAATTTTGTGACATCTACTCATCATCCTTATCATCAAACTAATTCACAAAATTCAATGTAAAAAACTTATTATTTCTGATTTGGTGAATCTTTTGACTTAACAAATAATGCAGCAACTCGACATCAATGGTTTACTGATGCTCAACATTAACTAGGTTGCTTAGTTTCTACTGCTATTTACTGATGCTCGGCACTATCTAGCTCTGGATTGCTTGACATCCTCTATAGTTTTTGCTTTACATGGCACCTGAAGCTTTCCTATATTGCTCATCTTCTATTGTTTTCTTGAATCACTCGACTTCTATTTACTTCATAGTGCTCAGCTCCTTTTGGATCCTAAGTTACTCAGCTTCTACTACATTTAGTGTTACTCGACACCTTCTATGTTACTTGGCACACACTAAAGTTGAACTTGCTTGGCTTCAAATAGTTTGCTCGACACTCACAAATGAACTCAGTCAGGTTCTACAAATGACTTATTTAAACCTTACATCTTTGATGTGTCTTAGTGTGTCCATTCCTTGTGTCTTAGAGTA
This sequence comes from Cupressus sempervirens, assembly GCA_028749045.1. Lineage (NCBI taxonomy): Eukaryota > Viridiplantae > Streptophyta > Pinopsida > Cupressales > Cupressaceae > Cupressus > Cupressus sempervirens. The sequence goes on from CM053784.1 coordinate 694,056,785, forward strand.
TGTCATCAATAAACTATTTCATCAATGGCTTAGCTGATCCTTATACTTCATTACAACATCATAAGTTCAACCTTTCTCTAGGTGCTCTAGTTACATGTTATTGATTTCCACCTCCTTGTCAATCAACCAATTGATATTATTTGGATCACATAAGCAATTGTCATTCCTGCAAGTAGCAAGTTTGAAATGAATGAAAAAATAATGATTGAAAGCATTCTTTACTAGTTCCACTATTCTTCATTCATGATCTTTTCAATAATTTTCAACACATATTTGGTTACCCAAAAACCCTTTAATAAGAAGGTAAAATTGGAGCGGGTATGACACCAATAAAACTTCACTACTACAGTTGTAAAGTGTATCCAATTAAGGTTACAATTGTTTGATCATAAACTATGATCTACCCTGTTAAAGGCTTACAAAGACTATTAGGTTTCACCCTGTTAAAGGATTTTAACACCCTGCTAAAATGTGCCTTGTTAGAGGACTTAAACTCACAATAAAGTAAGCACCCTATTAAAGGATTTAACAAAAGTGTGTTAGAACTTGAAACCTATTAAGGCCATTCTATTAGGATATGTTAACTAATTCACCTGTTAGAATGTTTCAACATTTATCCCTCAATTAGCACCTCTTTGTTAGATATCATATCTTCTCTTTCTAGGTATAGCCTTGATCCTTTTGGTCAGATATGTCTCCTTTGTCCTTTAACTATTCTACTTTGTTCTCTCTAATTGATTCTACAATTCATATCTCTACCATAACCTTCATAATCACCACGAATTCTCTCTTTTCTCTTAGCATTCATCGTTCTCCACTTCTCTTCATGCATGCAAACCTCTCTCCTCTCTCATAAAATCTTTAGGATTTTCCCTCCTTTAGAATACTTAGGTAGACTAGGATTAGTAGGAATCAATAATTGTGATTCATCCATTTTGCCACTTTATACATCCATTTTTTTGATTGGTTTCATGTACTACATAGGGATTCTCAATATACCTCCATATATATATATATATATATTCTAGAATTGTAAAACAATCCTTAAATTGGCACCAAAATGGTTTACATAGGAGTTTGTACCATTACAAACAACTATGCCAAAATTTTTTTTCACTTGACACTTGAAAGATTTGATGTTCAACATCCACTATTTCCTAAATGCTGTAACTCGGCTCCTAAGTTACTTGGCATCCATATTTTTAACTTGGCACTTGAATCAATCAGTATGCATTAACTTTCTCAACAGTGGAGTGACTCGATAATAAGTGTCTGCTTGGCACATACTAGTGCTCGACACTAACTAAGTATATTGCTCAACATATCTTGCTTGAAAACTTATGCTTGGCTTGCTTTATACACTCAGCTCACACTATCATTTTGATAGATTATGATTTAAGTGTGTTGTCTCTCATATGTCAAAACCAAAATGAGATCAACAATTAGGAGTCCTTACATAACATTTTGTACATGATTCACTATTAGAAAAGACTTTGTAAAGATATTTGCAACCCTTTTAGGAGTTGAGAATAAAAATAAAGCTCACTTACTTGAGAATCAAGGTTACATCCACCTTCTATACTCTCTATCCAAATACAATGAAAACTATTACATCAAAATGAACTATTGCCTAGCATTGTCATGCATGATTAGTTTTATTGAAACTTTCATCTAATCTGATCTATAAATTAACATCAAGTTTCATACATCACATCAATATCACTTCACATTCAAGACACACAAACTTGCATGTCAAAAGATCTTTTCTTTATACACTTATGATTTATTACTTTAGTTGACTATACTATCCCTTCACAAAATGTATCCATTCAAATACAAAAATACAAAATTGGACCATACCACTTAAGGGTTAAGTCTTTTGATGCCATGCCACTATTTCTAAGCAATTAAATTGACAAGGTAATCTAATTTGCTAAGATAAAATACTCAATCTTTTAGATTATCGTTAAACTCTGTCATATTGGACCTATTCTACTTTACACACCAAAATATGTTTTATACATCATATTAGCATAACCGACCAAAATAGTAAATTATACACATTGTATATACCATATTCCTAGAATTGGAGCCCTATTTGATAACTCTATTTTTGTTGTTGACCAAAAATGTCTAGTTATATCTTGCATTTATTGGAATTAGGCATTTTCCACATACTTATCATAACAAAACTGATTGTTAACTCAAGTGATCATGCAATTGAGGTATATTATAATCAATTAAATTATCTAATCATTCATCTATCATTCACTTGCCAACAATCTCCCGCTTTGGTTGATAAAATACTTAGTGGAAAATGACTACATGTCCAATGCCAAATACAAAATGCTCTTAGTAGTGTGATCTACCAATACTACCCCCATTACAATATAAATTGCACATATATCATTTTTCAATCTATCACTCTCACTTTGGCATCAATGACAAAGGTAAGATAACAAAATTCCTCTAACTATCTACATCAAACAAAATTTTTGCATCCAGTAAAACATACCTTATGCAAACCAAAATATTTTAAAATTGTCTTTCAATGCTTAAAAGTTGGTTTCCCTTGTCTTCTTCAAACTCTCTTCTACCTAGATCTATCCAAATAATTTAAAAGAAACTATCTCAGTTGCCTCAAGATCTATAGGCATGAAGATGCCAAAATGAGTTTTTTTAACATAAATAATTTTTGTAGATAGTAGTTTTCCACAATCCATTAGAATTCTTAGCTGTGTTTTCTGGGTAGATTGTGTTACCAAAAAACACAGCTAAGAATAAATAATTTTTTTAATGAGTGACAATCAATTGTTCAAGAATAAATTTTTCATAAATAGACATGAATGTGATTCTCTTAAATTTAGTTTTGTAACATTTCCTAACATCCATATCTAATGCTTTCAATTGGTTTAATGTCTTCATCACTAATATTTTATTTATTAAGGTTGTGACTTTGAAACATTTTCTAGTTATTCAATTGTAACTTGTTCTAGATGTGCCCAAATTTATTTAATTTTTGTTAGAAAATATTGACATAAATAACTAGTGCATAAATATTTTTCAACATTTATTTGTACTTGTTTATTATTTTTCCATAAGTTTTGAACACAAAGGTTGATGTTTGGTTAGAACCTATGTTTAAGTAATCTAAATAAATCCATAATAAATTCAATATATTATTGGTCCTACCACAGGTCAATATACTTTGTGGGGGTGGGGGGGTGAATCAATATACTCACTAGTTTTAACTTTTTTCTTCAAATCACACTTCACACTTATCTACGGGCTTGTGTTGGCTATAACCTAAGTGGTTAGGATTTAGCAAAAACAAATATCATAAAAAAAGAAACACATAACACAATATTTATCTCATGGAAACCTGGTCAGGAAAAAAACCATAGTATGTCAGTTGATCCTCACAAAGATTGCACTATTTTGAAGTTCCTCATCCCAGAGCTTATTCTTGTTACAAGATTAGAAAGACACTATTAGGTTGCACCTCGTTAAGGGATTCAATAAGACCTATTAAAGTCTTTCTCTATTAGAAGAATCTTGGTTAAAGGACTTTAGAACACAAGTTAATATGTCACCTTGTTAGTGGATTTATACAAAGAACCTATTAGGGTTTACCCTTAATGAGACTTTGTCATTGCAAAGGTTAGTAAACAATAGGAAATTATCTAATAGATAACTACTATAGTTATCTTGAAGTAAATCCTTCTGTTTCTTTATTGACCAATTTCAAACTATGCTCTTCCCTCTCTTATCTTTTCTACTTTAGACTTTGATCACTTGTGTACTTGGAACTCCTTGCTTATGCACATGATAAACCTTATGTTGTTTAGGTTTACTTTCTTTGCCTCAGCATGATATCTTATTTGAGGATGACTTATCTCTTGTCATTCTTCTTAACACTTTGAGATTCCACTTAGCTCAACTCTTTTGACTCTTTGGTTATTCACTTGGTAGTCAAACCTTACCTCTTTCCGCTCTGTCTTTTTTTATACTTTCTTCCATCTTCACTTGGAAGCCTTAATTTGTGAATTCAAAATTTGAATTCTCATTGCTACTACTATCTTGACTCTTGTCGTATTAGTGTTTCACTCTTCTCAAAGTAGCATGTTTGTACAAGCATCATGGGTGTCATGTGTCTTTGATGACTTTCTCTTATTAGAAAGAATTCAAATTTGAATTTTTTTGATAGTCTCTTGATCTATTCCCCCATCTCAATTAAATAAAACATTGAGTGTAGTCCTTCCTTTTACAGGACTAGGCAGTCATGAGTATCCTTCTCCATTCTTCACCTTTTTGACTTGGTCAAACCTTCTCACTAGTCTATGTGTATTCATTACTTCTTGGTACCCTTCTCACGTGGAATTCACTAAGCATACTTTGTCGAAGTGGATCACTTTTGGCATTGCCGTTTGCTAGAACCACACTTCTTCTCTTCTTTGATCACCCTTGTGAACTAGAGTCACATATGAATGTGCTTTATTGATCATTCCTCTCTATTGGTATCAGTTTCTTCATGTGTGTTGAAATCATTGAAAATACCTTTGATAATTGATTCTACTACTCTTTCTATCAATTAATCTTCAAGATGCTTATGCCAACAATCTCCCCATTAGGCATTGACAACAATACTTACTCATTTTTGCATTCTCTATTTTGGTGCCTTACTTCTTTGTTCAACATCTCCCACTAGGATAGTACATCTACATGACTTGACCGTTACATGGATCCTCTCATCTTATTCTTTTTCTTCTCTACTATTCTCAACTTCTCCCCCTTTGACAAAAATGCCAAAGGTGACCATCATTTCTTTTATTTTGTTCTCTTGATTGCTCCCCCTATGGAATAGTTTTATGTTCTCATTAATCCATCTTTAGACTTCTTCATTTCTTGATATGGATTGATGTTGACCTATCTACACTTAGTTTAAGTTGGATAGGGGTGTTAGTTTTTTTACACTACCAATCAACAAAATAATTGATACCAAGATGGTAAAGAGAAAAGTAACCTAAGGATTAGCTATTTCCCATCATCAACTAGATAGTCTTCAGATTTGGACCCAACTTCAACAAAATCATAAGAAATTTCCTACTCTTTTGGCTCTACAAAATGAAGGCAGTGCACCTGAGGGATAAAAAGACTCAAAAATTGATACCACTTTCACATTTCATTCATTCAATGCCATTTTATTACAATATTCATCCCCTATAGTAGATTGATATCAATTCTTCTCAAGTCTAAAAGTAATTCTAGGAAACAACAACTAACTAAAATAAAAAGATTAAATGTAAAAAAGAATTGACTAGCTATGACATTCTTCATACATTTAAAGTAAAATTGATTTTGATTTTAAGATTGTGCTTGATGCTTATCCATGATATCTTCATATGCTAACTAAAATAATTGATCAGTGCTTCATCCATTGGGATTTAGAGTCTATCCAACCATTTGACCTAATTGACTACATTACAATCAATATAATCAACAATTCTCCCTAAAAATCATTCTTATGAATATCCTTATTACTACCTAGAAATCCATCATATCATTGAAGCATTTACTTAATTCATTGAATTAAAAGCAATAGTGATTTGATTTACAACCTATCCTAGTTGCATTGAATTGAACAAGCTTTTCCCATGCAAATAAAAATAACTAGTAAATAAGAATGGAGACAAGATTCAGAGAAAAATATATTAGGATAGTTTATCTTTTATTAATTCTCTTTTAAAATTCTATAACATTGGTTAATACTCAAAACAAATCAAAACAAGACACCATGATCCTAGAAAATTAATGTATTCTCAGAATTGTAGTGAAAATACATCACAGAGTTGGCATGAAGAAAATTGGATCGAAATAAACTAGTAGAACTAAAAGTTATATAATAAAGTGGACCCTTTCTCTAGCCTTGGAATATCACTTATATAGTGTGAGATACAACAAGCTTTAGGCATAGAGAATACTGATAGCTATCCTTAAAACATAAATATATTTACAAGGTTAGTGTCATAAAAGAAAAAAATGGTGCAATAGAATATTTTTGATCATGAATATTCTCTTGTGGTACCACTTCTGCTACACTTTTTTTTGCTAAGGAATTCATGATTGGCTTTAATGCTTTTGTTGTTCCTTGGAAGATGTAACCAATGAAATTGCTTATGGCGGACCTAATTTTGATGTTTGTAGACTTACTTCAACTCGAGGCTCTCCATTCACATCATCATGTAGTGACAAAAAAATAGTTACATTTGATCCTCATACTACCATGTCATCAATTTGGACCTCTATATTTGTCATTGAAATTGGTTGCATTCCTCTGTCCTCTTCTACTTTTACTAATGTGTCAATTATCTTCACATCATCCTATTCCATTTCATCATCACCGATTTCATCTTGCTCCAACTGCTTTGCATGAACAAAATCTACCATCCACTTGTCAAAAAGTGTGTCATCTAGGCAATTGAATTTCATAATATCATGTTATTTATTCAGAACATACTCTCCTAATTTATCAATCTCAATAAAATCTTGTTTCAGAGAATCATAAAATATTTATACTTTTACAACTTCTTCAATTGTATTCACCCACCATGCATTACCCTTCTCATTTTTGACCCTATTCATCCTTAGACATAATAGGTCATCCAATTCCTGGGCCCATTCCTCTTTATTCTTCAACTTATCCTTTTTATCTAGGGCATGCAAGAAGAGTACAAAGTTTCTACTTTTATATATGTCAATATAATTTATGATTCTCTTTTGCAATGTAATTCTTTTATTTTCAAAATTAGAGAGATTATTTGTTTGGTCAAAAGTTCTTTCTATCTATTCACAAGATAAATTGATAATTAAAAAACACAAAAGAGTGACATCTTTGTCCCTTTTTTTCCATTTATTAACAATTTTCTTTAGGACATCATCGCTTCCATTCAGCTCATCCCATATATTTATTATTTTTTCTAATTTCTCATAGAATGTTGGCCAATCAATTTTATCAATTAAATACATGATAGCTTTCCTTAGTCTATCCTCATACTAGATATCTAGCTCTACATGCAATGCCCATAGTTTATTCTTTTCTTCTTCAAAATCCTTTGCAGTGTAATACTGAGGTCTCTATGGTATGTCTAGAATTTCAATAAGAGTAGTGGATTTAAAAGGCCCCACTAATCGATAAGGATAAGTGATTTTGGACCTACTAGATTGTCCTTGGTGGCCTATCAACTTATTCTCAAGTTTTATCCTCTTTTGTACCTCTATATTATATGTTACCAGAACCTTCTCATATTTTTCTTGTAGCTCTAGTCTATCCCTTTTCTCCCTCAATATTGTGGCTAGGGTGAGGTTGGCTATTCCAACATTTAACTCTATGACCTCTTCACTTGTAGTATCCTCTACCTGTTTCACAATTAAATTTCAAATCAAGCTGATATCATCAAGATGAGAGGAGCTAGCTCTGGATCCTTTCCTCATAGACCAGATCATTAATGCAACATGATCCTCACTAAACTTGGCACCTTTCAGCTCTTTCTTCACCTTTTCATTTTCATTTAATTTCTTTGTAATATAATTAAAGACCATTGCATTGGTAATATCCCAATTTGGCAGAAGCAAAACCCTAAATGATTTTATCATTTTTCTCCCCACTTTAGGGGTTAGGCTCTTAAATTCTTGCATAATATCACCCTTGATTTGATCTTGTATGGAAGCCTCTTCCATCTTCGGATGCTTTTTTTTCATCTTATTACACACTCTCTCTTCAAATAGTCCAATATTTGCCTGCCATGAAAACTAATAAAAGGTTCTAGATTTAATTGTCATCAGAAATAAATTCATGGCTAGCTTGTTCTACAATAGTGTCCAACTCCCTTCCTTAGTAGTCAGCAATAGTTAACTCAAGGCTTGGCATTTCTTGAGGATCCCCTCTTCTAATTCTGAAACAATGATAAAAACTCCCCCTTGGGATCCTAATTGTTCCATCTGCTCAGGTTAGTGAGCTATTCATCTCCTATATGTAATGGGGACTAAGTGGGTGAGTACTCCTCTATTTGAGGCACCTGTTTTGCTTCCATCTTTTGCATCTTGGGCATGGGCTCATCAGACATTTCTTCCAAAATAATATTATTAGATCCAATTATTTGTTTTCCTTTGTCCACTGTAGGCCTTTTATTTTGAATAATATTGTAGCAAGATCTCCTTTGAATAACTAGCTACCCTAATCCTATTGTAGGTGTAAAAGACAATTTTCTCATGACCTCTCAGAACTTAATAAGATAAGAATTAATAAAGAATTATTTCTTCTCATTCATAGCTTCCATGATCTCTAGAAAAGTGATCATCAATTTGTTTAATTTTTTTGCCTTTGTCTTGGCATCCTTTAGGGGCTTATAATCCTTATCGAAAAAATTAATAAATTCTAAAACCATATAATAAAATCTCCACTTCTCCTTTTTATGCTCTTGCTCTTGAAGAGAGAATTAATTCCTTATTATATCCTCAGGGAAGTAGGGCTAATGGTCCTTAGCACTAGTATTAGCCCTCTATCTGAAAATATCAAAAAATCCCTCATTGTCATTGAAAAATTCATGGGAAATAGCCATTTTATATTGGTTCAAGAATTTATACAAGTACAACCAACCACCTTTGGTGATTATAAACTGGTGAGTAACTGTGCAACTTGGAAAAATTGAGCCCCTAGACTGACCAATTAATTGTGCTTCCTCCAATCCACTTATCTACCATAGCATTTTAGCTATTTCTACTTTTAGTGGTACTTGGTAAGGAAGTACATGAGGAGTCCCTTGGAATCCATATACTCTAAAAATTGTAGACATAGGGTAGGGTATGATATCTTCCCAATTGTGGGACACCTTCAAACCAACAAGGTTGTCCATAGGCCTGATAAAATCCAGTAGTACCTTAGGAATTTTGGTATTGTCTCTTAAAATGAGGTTTCTCAACTTGGATGTAGAGTACCTATCAAATCTCACAAAGCTAGCCTCCTCTATATTCCAAGTCATATCTACACTCCATAACTTGACTAGCAGAGCTTCTCCCTCATATTATTTGTTTAATTCCATTTCTTTTTCAAAGTAAGTAATCCCTTTAAACAATAAAATATGCATCAACAATGAATAATGACCAAATGTTTTCTCAATTCTGCTCTTTACAATCCCAACTAAACCTAAGTGAATCTCCTCTACTAGATAAGATACAAAATCAAAGATGATATCCTATAAGAATCTACCTTAGGGTAGAATTTGCCCAAGACCAAGGAACTCAAAACATAGGCACAAATTAGACTAGAGTATGATTAGAATAACTGTATAGTATTCAATACAATGTACAAGTACTCTAGGAGTGCTTGAATATAAAGGCCTCTAAGATGCATCTACAATGCCTCACAATCAACATCATGATAAGTCCTACAACTAGGCACATGTCCACCCGATATGGGCTATCCTCCATTAAGCATGAAAGTAAGTGCAATGATGAGAGGATAAGCCTACAAAGGTGTGATATGCAAATAAGTGTTGTAGGCAACATTTGCTAAATTAGGAGTGCGAATAACTATGTTTTCAACATGACAACTCAACGAATGATGCAAACTCCTGTGTTGTAGACACCATGTGCACAATTAGAGGTTTGTACTTTTGTGTTGTCTATATGAAAACCCAAAAAAGTGCGCAAAATCCTAAGTGTCTCATAATAAAATAATGCACTATCCTAAGTAAACTTAAGTAAAGTGTAAATAGTAAATACCTATTTACACCAACATATCCACACCAAAAGAAGAGATCTGTGTCATCATGTACATGAACTTTATTGGCATTAAATCTTGTTCATCCTCACCAAAAACCCCACATAAGGTCATGTAAATGTCTATGGCCCTAGTAGTGAAAAATTGCTTCTTGAAAGGCTCATTAGTTGATGCCGTAACGAAGGTCAAATTTCTAATTATGGCTAGGTGTCCTAGGTAAAAGTACAAAGCTGTGTCACCTTTCAGTTTGACTTATCAAAATGACCGAATTTGAGTATTTCTATCTAAAAATCAATTTTTTTCAAACATATGATCTAGATAAATTTATTGTAGCTAAGTTATATATGATCTCACACTTTTCCAATTGGAAATGCTAATTAAATGCATGTTTTATACTAGTTTGTATCCAATTACTAAAGAAATCAAATTATTTTAGAAATGTAGCATTTCAATAACTCTTAGTATTTTTTATGATATTATTTTAATAACATATAGACACCATTTTATAGAGGTCAAAGTCAAGAATATTCTCATATAGAGTTTATAGTGTTTTAATTAGATATAGTATATTTTAATTAATAAATTATATAAGCACATATTTAACACTCGAAAAGATGACGATTTTGAGAAAGAAATAAATATTAAATCATATAAATAAATTAAAAATTATATGGCATTCTAGAGGAGACAAATCCTCTTCCAGAATATATAATTTATCTTATAGTTATAATAGATTTGTTTTGAAAAATGTGGTTGGAGATGAAAACTATCAATTTTAGGTGAGTTAAAATTTGAATCATTATAAAAGAGAAAATATAGGTCTAAAGACAATTTTTATTTTTGATTGTTCTAGCTATATATGTTATGTATAACATAGTATAAAATCAAAGGGAAATAAGTTTATTTCCATATAGTTTTTTGGTGGAAACTGGACCCTTAATTTTTAGCTTTTTTAAGTAGCTAAAATTTTATCTATAATAATTGTAAAAATATATCAATTCTTACTCCAAATAATTATTAAAAATTATAATCATAAACTTCATCCATTTTTAGACATTTCATTAATTTAATTCATTTCCGAATTCAATATAATAATACTAGTTTTATGTCATTGAAGGTGAACTGTCATACTTTTGTTAGCCTTTTCCTTTGCAAAAGGGTGACACAAGTTTGTACTTTTATTGTCTCAATGCACCTTTCCTGACTTGATCCTTGTTTGACAAATACTCCTTTTCTAGTCCCTAAAAATCAATGATCTCATGGTAATCTGTGATTGGTTCCATCCCAAAAACCTCTCAAATTTCTTCTATATTAATTCTTATCAGACACTCCCCATCTACTCTCCTCACTATCCTGGCTACTGGGTCATAATTTAGGGCTATAGCTATGAGAAGGTCTGAAACCATGAAATCCCCAGGGACTACAAGCTTTCCTAAATCAAAGTTCCAAATATTCCTATGGGGGGAAAATAATTTCCTCTTTGAGAACCATTTATTGAACAACTAGAGCGTTATTTTAGAGGTTATGGAATCCCTAGTCCAATTCCCCTTATTATACAAACCATCTATAATCCAGAGTCTAGGGTTCACAAGAATTAATTTTTCATTTGGGCTGACTCATTTGTGGATTCAATCAATTATTCTAAGAAATCATCGTGCATATTCCTACTAGCATACTCTATTTTCCCCAAGAAACCTTTCTTTGGAGGCATGTTTTATAGAATTGTAGAGTATTAGAGTGCTTTAAATTAATACTCGAACTGAGATACTTACTTGGCTCTTTGTTTTCTTCTTTATAAATTCTATAGTAAATTGATGGTATAGAAAATTATTCACGATTTGATCAAGTGGAAAATAGCTGTTCAATAGGTTCTTAGCTCTCAGAAAATTAGAAATTAATTTGCATGAAGAAGATCTTTGAATCCTGCACTATATCCCTAGTTTTACTTTACACAAGGAGCCCTAATTCTCATAAATGGATTGTAGAGAAATAGAGTGGCACCACCTTTCAATTTTGAAAACAAGCCATTGATTTTTGAAAAATATGATGATAGGGGAATAAAATCTTTAATGAGTCAGCTTCAACTCCAAGTTGGAGGTCAATCCAATTGAAACTTTCCACATAAGCCTTTTCTTTGATTTCTTGAAACTTACATTGGACCCACTTGTGCCTCTAAACATGTGTCATGCTCTCACTATGTCACCAAGGGTAAAAATTGAGCAATTCTCATTGGTCATATAGTGACCATCATTGATGTCTCTTGGATCTGATGGTAGAAATTAGAAGATAACTTCCTTGTAAGAAGAGTGGGCCCATGGTATCTCTTTGGTTGCTATGTCACTAGCAATAAAGTTCATGCAAATTCCCACGGTGATAAGGTGACCAATGTCGATTTTGAGGAGATTTAATGACGTAGATCAATAATACATTTCCTTCAGTATGAAGCCTCAGTGGCATCTGACATCATACAATCTTGACATGTAGACAAGGCTATTAATAATATGTAAATTTATGACATCGTCTTTAGGTTTGGTCCTATAGTATTTATTTTAATGAGAAATCACTATGTCACTAAGGATAAAAACCTTACAATTTCCCATGGTGAAAAAGTGATCACCATTGATCTTGAGGAGATCTAACAGTGTTGGCCACTTGCTTTAAAACCTTGTTTCTTTATTAACTAGGTCCCACATCTTGGTCACCATGTTGCTAGTAGTTGATGCAGGAGCATAAAGCTTTGATTTTGGTGGATTTATGCTTTTAATGGTTAGGGATGTGTTGGAGACACATTGGGGAACCTTTTCCTATGTGCACATAGAGATTGGATGGATTGAGTTGAAGTTTGAATTGTTTTTACCTTGCCACTGGAGCTATATTTTTCTAGTTTCTCAGTGCCTATTTTAGGCCATGTAACTAATTTTTTGCAATGAATTAGAGGATTAAAATTTCATATTTTGAAGAGGTCCTAGAGTAATAGCTCTATTTAAAGGCACAAGTTCTAATTCTTTATAAGTTGGGAGATATGGAAATTCTCTTGGAGTATCAATTTCTGGTAGTTTACACGATGGTTATGTGCATGAATTTTAGGATGGATGCATAGATATCCTTGATGAGACAGCCTTTGCACATTTCAAGGGTTGTATAGGACCTAAATTTCTACCTTTTATTTGAAGCATGATTTCTAATTCAATTGGAGCTAGGAGATATTGTGATTTTTCTTAGGTATCAATTTTTGGTCATTTAACTATTGTTGGAGGTCGACTTGTGACTCTTCAAATATTTAATGTTAGTTTTATTTAATTTGTAATTGCTAGGCTGACTTGTGGCTTAGTTGGATATAAGTGTCTTGTGGAGTCTTTTAGTCATTCATTCATGGAGTAATTCATTCATTCATTCAGAGGAGTGAGTGTGGAGAGTAGTTGAGGAGCGAGTTTTTCCTAAGTATGTGGACAGAGTGCCAAATGTGAGATAGTTTATAGCATGATTGTGATGAAGTTGCGAATGTGTGGATAGAGTGCCAAATGTGAGGTAGTTTACATTTGGATTTTGGATAAAGTTGGAGTAGAGCTAGTGGCTATAATTTGGGAAACAAGGAGATTTCCTAGTGAGCTTGCAAGTACAAGTTTAGATCTTCCTTAGATGTTTCTACTAGAGCGTGGATCTAGACTAGCTAGCATTTGGGTTGGATCTTTAGGGATCTTGCAGAATAATTATTGTAATTGCTTTGTAGTTGGCCATAACTAGGAATGCCTTACAACAAAACACATTGCATGTAGCAATTTTTTTATAAACAAATTATTGTAATTTGGTATCAGATCTTGCATTGTTGCTTCTTGTTATTTTATTTCCACTATGTGGTTATATTGCTAGGGGCTAGGACATCTCTTTTGGGGATTCTCTTGCCTTGCACTACATCAACAATAAATGACATGTGATTTCTTATGGTGACAAGGTGACACTCCTTCTTGAGAAGATCAAGGGTTATCATTACTTGATTACTTTCTCAAATAGAAACATGAACCTACAGAGAATTAGAGATTACAACTTAGGTTAAAATGTATTTTAGGAACTTTAGGAAATAATTAAACAATGCAAAGAGTTTTTTAAAAAGTTTTTAGAAATAGAAAGGGGAAATTTAAAATGATTTCTCCCACACATTTTTAATTTTGAAAAGGCACACAAAAAAAATCTTTCTAGGGCAACAATTAATGAAACAAAAATAAGGGCTATTCTAGGGTTAACAAAATTAAAAAGACCAACCCCTAATTTTCACAAATGGAACCTGGTACATTCACCTAGAGATATATTCAAATAGACTTGAAATGAAAATAAGACCAACAAGGGGTAAGACCCCTAGCCTTCCTCTCAGATACTTGAAAGTATCCTTCTAAAGAGGCTTTATAAATATATTAGCTAGTTTCTCCTCGACCTCTTTTTCTTGCACTTTGTCTCGTAGATAATGGTACTTGATGGATATATGCTTTTTCTTTGAGTGCATCACCAAGTTTTTAGATATATTTATCGTACTACTGTTATTATAGTTGATAACCACCAATTCTTCTATTTTCTCTTGAATTCCTTCAAGGAATTGTTTGATCCAAACAACCCAAGTTTAATTTGTTGCTGCAACAACATATTATGCTTTAGTTGTTGACTATGATTTGCAACTAGTCCTCCTCCAAGAAAGAATGCACCACTAGTTGTGCTTATTTTATCATCTGTTTCTCCATCCAATCAACATTAGTGAAGATGCTAAGCTCAAAGTTCCCTTGTGAGGATACCATAGGCTACATTCTTCAGTACCATTTAGATATATGGAGATCCTTTTTATAGCTACCATATGTGATTCTTTTGGTATAAAATCTGGCTACTATCCTAATTGATATTGCTATGTTAGGTCTATTGTACATGACATACTACAATTTACCAATCATCATCAGTAAAGCATCTCATCTACTTTAGGACTCTCATCCTCCTTTAAGAGTTTGTAACCGGTCACCATTGGAGTGCCTACATTTTTTTCTACCTCCATACCAGTGTTTTCATTAATTATTTCAAATATTTTTACTACCCAATAAAGACCCCTCTTTTTAACTAGGACACATTAAGTCTAATGAAGAAATTGATTTCTTTGATCATGTAGATTTTGAACTCTTTCTTCATGGCTTTAGAAAAGTCAACACTTAGCTTATCATCTCCTCCAAAGATGATATCATCCACAAAGATTTTTGTAATCAGCAAACTTGTTTTTATTTCTTGCTTCATGTATAGATTGTAGTTGTCACTAGTTCTTATGAACCTAATCTTTATCAAGTATAACTGCAATCTTTCATACCATGCTCTTGGTGCTTGATTTAATCCACACCAATTTTTTTTCAATCTATATATTTGGTTCTTTCCTTGTTAATTTTCAAACCCCTCAAGTTGCTCTATAAATACTTCTTCCATAACTCCATTTAGGAATGCATACTTCATGTCCATCTAAAATAATTTGAAGTTCTTATATGCTATAAATGCTAGGAGTATCCTAGTTCCTCCCAACTTGATCACTAGTGCAAATGTTTCTCCATCGTCTACGCCTTCCTCTTGTGCATAGCCCTTGCAAACAAGTCTTGCCTTCTTTCTAACCACCTCTCCATCTTAGATCATCTTGTTTTGAAACACCCATTTTGTACCAATGAAATTCTTGTCATATGGTTAGGTGAACAAGGTCCATGTATCATTATTTACTATTTGTTTAATCTCCTCCTCCATGACCTCTCTCTAGTCTTTATCTCTCAGAGCTTCCCCTATAGCTTTGGGCTCCATGTGCAAGAGAAGACACAATGTCTCTCTCACCTTTCCTTTGGTTATCACTCCAACATCCTTGTCACTAATGATTTGGTCTATAGAGTGATGCCTCCTCACATACTTTGCCAATACTGGTTCTCCTTTGGGTACCTCTTGTCTTTTTTATTTATGTCAAACTTCTTCTTCTTCAATTGGCACAACTTCTTGTATATGTTCCACCTCTACCAATGCTCTCTCAACTGTATCACTTAGTGGGATGTACTCAAACTGCTTGTAATCTTCTAGTTCTTCCTTGTTATCTTCCTCATTATTCTCTAAGAATGTATCCACCCTTACATTGGTAGATTCCAAAATCTTTTTTTTTTTTGAAGATTTAGACACCAATATGCACTATTTTTGGTAGAGCATCCCACACTTCTACATTTGGTATTGATTTATGACATCAATTCATCGAATACAATGAAAGAAAATCATTTTCCAGCCAAAAAAAATGACCATCGCTAAACTGGCAATAAAACATGTTGCAATGCCCATCAACACCAACCTTCTAATATCTAGAAGAATTCTTTGATTTTTTTTTTTTTTGCAATATTGACACACTCACTCTTGGAAAATAACATGGAAAAGGACAACTACTCCATCTTCATATCATCAAATAACCAATGATGCTATCATCATGACTATGGAACTCTTATTGGTTTTCTTGTCAAGAATTTTTCTTGTGTCATTGAAATAGTTTCAAGGAAGCAAGTCGAGGACAATAAAACAATAATACATATGCATAAACAATAGACAAGGTTGAAATAACACAATTTCCAACACATGTTTGCAATCCTATTAGAGGTCCATAGGTTTTTAAGATTATAAGACATTGTGAATGTTAGAATTATGATTGCTATTGGTGAGAGATGCCCAAAATAAGAAAGAAATTGAAAACAACTAAAACACTAGAAGACTTCTAATCAAAACAACTATGAGCTCCCTAGTTAGGTCTCCATCTTTATGTTCTCACCCATAATAAATTTTTAAATTTACTTAACATACATAGTCTTTACCTATGCATATAAGAGTTTCTCATAGAAGGCATATACATTGGTGATGAGCACACATCTTTATCAAAGAATTGTTGGGAGCTTGACCCAATCCCAAATGTACTAGTGATGATTTTTCAAGATTTGGATATTAGTAGTACATTTGGGGCTAGGTCATCTTGAAGCAATGCTTCAAAAAATACTCAGTGCTAGTCACCTACCCATATATCTTTTTCTAATCAAGTCTTATATGTACAAGTAAAGGTTATATATGTTGAGGAAATTGAGAAAGTTATTGGTGGCTAGAACTCAAAGTTGATAATCTAATAGGAGAGTTTTTAGCTATTTTGGGTAGAAGTCTTTTAGTCTTTTAGCTATATCAATTTTCTTTCTTGTTTTGTGTATCACTTGCCTATAGGAGTCAAAATTTTGATGTCTACCACCGTCTATAACTTTAGAAGCCTATAGACATTTATAACAAACATGCAAAGATATGCTAAAAATTGATTTTTTCAGCTTCTCCTATCATTCATGCTTATAAATTATCATTTTAATTGTCCCCGTCTTGCTTCATCAAAAGTATCATGTGTGTGTTCTAGTTGAAGAAAAATCACCTAAGCAATACCGCTATAGATCTTTGATATTGAACTAGGGTTGTCTCCTGCATTGTCTGAAACCAACATGAAGAGCACCAACATGATTAACAAGTTTAGAGAAAATAGAATAATATGAAATATGAAAGCAGATTATGGATTTATTAACATTTTCATTATAGAAAAGGAGGTCTATGATGTTCTAGTTATAACAATTTTTTTTGCTATTATGATTATGAAAAGGGTAGGTGGATGCTTCCATGAGACATAGTAGCAGGTAGATCAAATTACCAACTACAATGGGGTATGAAAATGGTTGTCTAAGAGAAATATAATGCAATAACCAGTTAGTTGCCAAAAGTTTCAAAGAACCTTTGACACAAGTCTTTTTCTTAGGCTTAAAGTATACTGCTCATCTAATTTATTATAATTGTGCCATAACAATACATAAAAATTACTTCCCCTAATAAGTGTTATGAGTGTTTTGGAATGTGGAAACCAAATCAGTTCATAACAAAAGATTGAGCTTGGGTCTACGGGGAAGCATTAATATTTTACTTCATTGTATCTTTTCACTGATAGACTTTTAAGTTTGCTTTCCCTATAACAAGCCATTGGATAGTTTGAACTATACTTACTAAATTTACTTGTGTAAGTTTTCTCCCACAATGAGTTTGTAACATAAGCATAAGGTTAAGGTGATGTTCTTGAAATAATTTCTTTTTATTTAACAATCTAAGTAATTAATTTCATTCTATACATCTATTTCATTTCCAATACTATGACAAGTAAAGAAACATATGTAAGTTGATTTTATAAGAACAATGAAATTTCATAAGACTTATGGACAAACATATAAGTTGATTCTAAAAATTACAATATCATTTGCTAAATAATTGAGTAACTAGACCACTTTTTTGTAGTGTTTTCAAATTATAGTTACCAGTGATAAAGTTACATACCTTTGATTCCTAGTGCACAAATAATGGGTGCAAACCGTTGATTGACTAGGAGCCTCAATCTCCAACTGGTCAACATGTGCTTTAAAAATAATATTGGTGGACTGGGAGCCATGCAAAAGAGAAATACTAAACTTGAAAAATATGTACATAAAATTTCAAATAGAATTATCAATCCCTTTTAGTTTATTGTGAAATATAATATATTAAATGAAGGAAAAAATTTAATTTAGAGCCATCACAAGAATATGCAAGTAAGTATACAAATATTTTTTATCATATTTTCAAGAAAACAAAAAATGTTTTTTCAAGAAATGTATGTTAGATAAAAATCTACAACAAACTAACCAATAGATACCTCGAATATGAAACATAAACTCTCTAGAATGAAATAAGGAGATATTAAAAGAAGATGAGATATAAAGGCTCGTTTAGGAAATTCTCTACATTAATAGTAAGAATGAGCAAAAAACTTCGTAAGAAACTTAAAATGAAGTTATAGCCTAACAAAGAGATGTAAAATATCAACAATGAGGAGAGTAATATACCTTTAACTGATAAGGTTCCAAGGAAAATGAGTTGTCAAAATGAAAAGTAGGTAAGAAGATATACAAAATCAAGTTTGGATTAATCTTTCGTCTGAGTTGCTAAAATATTGTAAAGCAACATTTTAATAGAAGTTTCTTATTAAATGCAACTTCTTTACCAACAACCATACCTATTCAAAAGTTGGTTTTGGTCATTGGTAAGAGTCTATATAGACATATTTGAACCATTTCCAAGTCAGTGAATGTAGATTGTATAGCTATGGAGTTTGATGAATAAAGAAGCATTGATTTCTGTTTAACTTTTTTTATTTTCTAAAGCTATTATACGACCTTGTATAGATTGGTAGACTAGATTAAGTGACATGGTTGGATATTATCTTGAGTTACCTTTCTAATGTAGTTGGTCTAAATTAATTTGGTGATTATTGAAGAGAGTTATAGGTGTTATTGTATTAATAGGCCTACAACTCTCCTAGAAATCAACAAAAGAAACAAAGAGACTAGATTAAAGGTGGACTTGGAGTATTTGGAGGCTAATAGAACTCTTTGATTTCCAAATTTAAGGTAAATATAGTAAATAATGGACAAGAATGGGAAGTTTTGGATCTATGATATAGAATTATGCTTTTAAGAATCTTTTGACTATTAGAGATTCTATTGGAGGTTTGAGCTCAAGAAATAGAGTGGCTAGGGGAACCCAGAGTTATTCCTTGTTGGGAGAAATTGAGTATTGTCTTGAAGTGAAACTTTTGATTTGATAAGTTTTATCTGAAAAATACTTCCAAATTTTTGTCCTTACTAAATGGGACCATTCATTGGATCCACCTCACTCCATCACACGAGAGTCTAAAAGAACCTACTAGATGTTTCTAAGTCTAGGTGTGAGTGACATGAAGTTAATGGGTTGGTTATGACTGTCTTAAATAGTGGTACTATTAACTATCATAATGACATGGATTATGATGTCAAGTTGTTTGTAAATAAAGTTGGGCAAAGTTAAGTATTTTGTGATTCAACATAAAGTTCAAAAGGTTCTTCATGTGGAAGTGTATTGGAGAGTCAAGGTATTAGATATGGGTCCATTCTAGGGTGTGATAGTGGGTACAATGAGTGATGAAAGGTTTTATTTGGTGAATGAGTGCTTGACCATTTAAAGGTTTCTTCAAACAGAAGGATATTTGGCACAACCATACTTTGAGAAGGCAATTGGGTATCAATCTTTGCTTTGTTTCAAGAATAGTTTATTATTCTCTACTTAATAGGGTGAACCACATGAGGGTGGAAGATTAACTATCCCCACCTACACCCCTACCGCTCAATTTTTTTTTTTAAAAAAGAGCCAAAACTCTAAATTCGTTGTTAACATATAACATCCATTAATTCTTTCATCTAGTAATAAAATATAACATTCATTCATTATCACATGACGTAAAAAATATTATGAACATCCATGAAATAATATCATAATATCCAAATCTAACATTTAACATTCATTCATTCTTTCATTATTAATCAAATATAACATTCATTCGTTAACACATGACACTCATTAATTTTGAGCTGCTATTTTACACGATGTTTAATGACAAGAATCCTTTCAAACTCCTATCTTTAAAAGCTAATCTAAGATCAACTCCAAGGTTCTGGGAAATCTTGTGACCTACTGAAATTTTCTCAATTAAAGATAAATGTTTTTGTTCATGAGGAGGCCTTTTCTAGATCAAACAATTTGGATAAGATCTGTAACTTGCTGTTTTGAAAGTAACCACAAAAGAGATATAATATTTGGTATTTTCTATTTTATGATAAAATGAAATCTATCAATGCAACTATATGAATTCATAATCTGACCAAGTGTTAGCAAAGAAAATAACTTGAAAGAGAAATTCCTAACAGACATAAACCACAATAACAACATGTTTTCGAGTTAAATCATCAAAAAGATCGAGTAGGAAACCAATGAAAATAGGACCAGTGCTTCCTCAAATCTAGTGATGCAATCGTTCATCAGAACTTAGTAAAAGCTGAAAGATGTTTCACTTCTCATCAAATTGTAAGGCCACATAAAATGCACTCATGTGAGACAAGAAGCTATGTAGGAAAAATAGGATGATCTCTTCTCCAACTTGGTACATTAGTGGAATTCATCAACATGTAGAAAAAACTAGAAATAAAAGATCACACAATCAAATCAACACAACAAAACCATTGGTTCCATTATTATTCATGAACATGCATTCACAAAAATAACACACTCCAACAAGAATAGCTACACTTAGAATGAGAGCACCAATACCATATATTATTGCATTGAAAAATAGCCTAGAATATATATTACATCCTTGTATTTATAAAAAATCATCTCCTCAATTTGTGTTGGGAGTGAGAGATCTCTTAATTCAAACATATTCTTCTAAACTAATAAAACAAATCTAATTATATACAAACTGGCTCTCTAAATGGTGCTAAGTAGGATTGCGTCCTTATTTATATTAATTAATGGGTTCATGATCCTTTACATGACTTAAAAAAATAAAATAAGAAGGAAGCCGCAAGTGGATCTGAGAGTCATTGGAATCTCTAAAAATGGAAACTTAACCTTCTCTAGGCATTTTTGGGAGTTGAACTGTCATCGGAATGTGTTTTTGGTGCATTGAAAGCTCTAAATTAGGAACTAGAAGTTAACTGTTAGCATACTATTACTTCTTCAAAATTTTTGGCTCACCTTTATGAATAGCACACTTGCGCACCTTGCACACCTTTCTGTCAAGCTCCAAAAACCCAAAATTTTCCCAAGTGTCAAAAATGAATTTCTAGCTTTTGGGTTTTGTAACCCTTTATACCAGAGCTATGTTTGGATGTTTTTTCTTGAATTTCTCTATAATCTCTGCTACTTAGGAAGCCTCTGATAAAGACAATATTTTATACATCTTTAATTATCTTCTATTAGTTTCTGACCTCCATATGGGTCTCTGCAAAATCCTCCAGTTTAGTGTTCAGTTCCAACAATACCCCTTCAGTCATAAATGCTTTCCTAGTATCTTTATTAGATGAAGCATTCTCAAAAGTTCTTTGGAATTTTTGGACAACTGATTGCATAGATTTGTGCTTTATCTTTGAATCATCTTTAAAAATCTTAAGGGTAGCAGTGTCATAGTGTTTCTCTGCTTCCAAAATCTACTCTTAAGTGTTGTCCTTTAACTTTTGAATATCTTCATGAAATCATTAAATGACCTTATTCTCGACAACTATCTTCTCAATCCAATATTTGAGATTATCAAGCTCTTCCTCTATATACACTTCCATGAGTGTACGATACCTTTGACCCTTTATTGTTGTCAAAATCTATAGGTCTTTTTCCCAGGTATGTACCTCATCCATTAACCCAAAATCCTAATTCACTATAAATACTAGTTTATCCACACTTGACAGAACATAATGTAATAAGTTCAAATTACCCTATATTATTTGTACGCCCTTTTGTTCAAAATTTTCATGACATTGCTATCATGCTCCCAAAAATGGATCCATTTGAATTCTCCTCTTTTCCTTCCTCTCTAATGCAACATCAAGAGTGATCTCTAGGTGATCTAGGTATATTGGACAAAGAATTCTTTGCAGATAGCCTCTCATAATCCAATTCTTTTTTCTCAGCATTAGCAATTTTGAATCATTTCTATCCATCTGCTTCAACACTTCTTTTACCCATGTAGTGCTCAAAACTTTGGTAGTATCTACTATAGGCTTTCCGAATAGGACCTCCTTGATTGAGTAATCACTAGGAGTCAAATCCTTGGTGTTAGCATGTGGAGGGTGGATGGATATATGTACAAGCAAGTCCTAATCTTGGTTCTTCATAATGAAGGCCAATGGTTGCACATCACCTGTAGGTGGCTCAGGATTCTTGATAGCTTTGACTAAGTCTTCCATTCCCTCATCTATAGTTTTATTTAACTACCTCTTTTGTCAAACCAGAATCTTCCTTCTTGGCCAGGTTGGTGTAGTGCCCATTGGAGGCATGTATTTGGATGAAGAGGGGGTTTTTATTGTAGGACGCTTCCCCTTATCACTCATTTCTAGTGGCTTCTCCTTTTGAGAAAGATCTATAGTTGGAGTCTCTATGTCTACTATAGATAGGGTCCTAGCCTCTATATCATGAGAATTTTGTTGAGGTTCTTCTAGTATTTGACACTCCTCTAATACTTCATTGGTTGGAATTTGTTTAGGCTCTTCCTCCTCTTTTGCTTGTTCTTCTATTTGTATGGTAGAAGGAAGTGGGGTGACTAAGCCTTTGTCCAAAAATGAAAGATCCTGAGATGGTAAGGGTGGTAGGCCAAGAGGTCCTTGAGGTAGAGGTGGCAATTGATTCCAACCCTCTCCTAAGGGTTGGCTCATGGGAGTGTCCTATACTTTTTCACCCACCATCTCTATTCCCACTGACATAAAGTTGAAATTAGAAATGTTAAAGACATTTTTTTCTTGCCCCTCTTTGTCTTCATTCCACTATTGCTTCTCATGTTTTAAAGTTGTAACCTACATATATTGCCTAGGCATGGATGTCAAAATCATGGTGGAACTTCTTGTCCTCTCTTTTTTCATAGCCCTAGTTGAGTGAGTCCTCTGACTCAAGGGAACATTATCCATCTATTCATCCTCTTCTTCTTTTGCATCATCTTTAGGGATGGTCTCTAGAACTTGTGGGGGAAGAATATTTTTTTCTTAAATTTTCTTTTACATGTCCTTCCCATAGTGGACTCAATTTTGGCCTTCTGATGAGGTAAGGGGGAGGCTTCCTCCTCTTGACTAGCTGGTGGCACCTTTTTTTATTCCTCTTCTGGTTCCTATTCCTCTCCTTGAGGAGGCACTTTCTCAATCTCTTAGACTTGAGTTGCTTTCTCATCTTGAGGCTCTGGTTGTGCTAGATCTTGTTGTGGTTGTGTAGATGGTTGGGTTTGAAATGTTTGTTCACTACCCTTGGTCACTCTCTTCCTTTTGTTCTTCCCTTTAACTTCCCTAAAGTACCAACCTCATTCTCATGTTGATAAAGTATTTCTAACCTCACTCGTAATTGAATGGGGAAGGTTGCTGTTGTGACTTTTGCACCTATACTCCTAGCTGGGCATGTTGTGGGTTGTAGAGGAATGGCTTGGGGAACTAGATCAAGTTTGAATGGTTTCTTGATCCATTCCCTTATTAGCTAGACTATATGTCAGGCTTTGTTGTTGATGTCAGTATTTTGATCCCTACCAATATCTACATTCATTAACATTCTGTCGTATATCTTATCCCTTTTGTATAGTGGATCTAAGACATATTTTCCTTCTTTCTCAAAAAATTTCAATGAGATATTCATCTTTAGTGTCTTTTCCAATAAATATAGAGTCATCCTACAACTATCTCTAATATAGACATTATAGTCATCTATGACATTCATCCAGTGATCCTCTAGTGCATAATGCATAGACTACTTCCCTGCGAGATGCTAGACCCTTCCAATATTATCAATGTACAAGTGAGGGGAGTTGTATTTTTCCACGGGATACTAATCCCATTCTAAATTAAAGGTCATTATATCCTAATTTTTATTGACCTTGAAGGGACCTATGGTGATTGACCACACCCATGTCTTCTCATGTTGTTTTTGCACTCTATAATATGTAGATGTGAGTTGCCTGATCATCTCTAAAAAAACGAGCCTATCAAAAGGATATCTTGGAAGCTCCATTGGGTTCACTTGTGTGCCTACTACCCTTAGGTATGTGAATGTTTTGAACTAGATGTAGTAGGCACCAATCTTTGTAATTCTAGCTACTTCCTCTACTAACATCTATTTAGCATAATCACTCTCTATGAATTGGATGATTGTGAATATAAAAATATCATTCACTATCCTGTACTCCTTGCTCTGATATGAGATCTTTTCCTTTACTAGATGAGGGTATACCACATAAGGCCATGCATTTTCATCTTGCATGCTACCCCTTTTGTAAAGTCCTCGGTAGTTGGTTGTGTTAGCAGCCAATAAGTACACCATGTATGATGTCATGTAAATTCTTGGATCAACTTTTATGTCTACTAGTTTCTCATGTAGATTATCACTAAGGATAGTAGCCTAATCCATTAGCACCTTGGCTATCCAGATGGTCTCTATGAAGAGTACCATCCAGTTATTAAGGTGTCCCACTATAGGGAGTCCCATAGATATTCTTAAAAGCATTATGGCATATCCAATGTCATCCTTCATATAACCTCGAGTCATGTCTACCTTTCTGACTCTTCAACCCATCGATGTTCTGTCAATCAAGAAGGAAGATTGAATTATTTCTTTGGCTTTCTTTTTGTTCATCCTATGCCATCTTTTTTCCTAGTCATAGGTCATATTTGCATATTGGTTAGCCCTTGGGAGATGAAACACCTTCTCAATATTCCTAGGTGTGAGGTCAAGGACTATCTCCCTCATGATAGACTTCACAATATTTTCTTTAGGTACACAATGCTCTACCAAGGTCATTATCAACTTAAAAGATTGTACATAAGTCAAATGAGATGCTATATTTACCTACCCTGAGCTGATCATATCTAATACCATTGTGGATCTCTCTTTAGGCTTGTTGCAGATGGTAAGGAATGCACTCCAATCACTATGTTTGAGTTCTATGTCTCTAATTTCTACATGTCCATGTTGGAAGTGTGATATCTTTGGTGTTCCTTGGTATTTGAAGATAGTAGACTTGAGAGAAATATTTTTTTTACTAAGGATAATGATGAGACTATTATATCTGCACAAAAGAAAGACAATAGTCTACAAAGATAAAAATCTAACTTAAAGAAAACCCTAATTATCAGAAAACCTAACCCAAAACACCAAAATAGTGAAAAAAAAGCTAAATTCCCCCTAATATCCCTAAAATGTATATTAGCACACCATGTTCACCTTGAAAGGTGTGCTAGGTGCATTGAACGACCCCTAGTTGGTCATTTAGGTGTAGTTGTGCACATGCACACCCTAGTGAGGTATGCATATGAGCATTTGCGCTACATGTGTGCATGCATTGGCCATGTGAAAACAAAAAGGGGGACTCATGTTTTTACCTTTCTTTGTTAAGCATTAGGGGTGTGCACATGCACAACTTAATGGGGTTGGCATGTATGCACCCTTATGTTTCTATTTAGAAAGGGGAAGTTAGTGTGAAAAGGGTGCAGATGTAGAAGCTTTGGGGAGGTGCACACATGCACACCTTTCCTTGGTGTTTCCATAGCTTAGGGTTAAGTACTCAAAGGCGTGCACATGCCTACCTTGGATAGGTGCACATACACACACCTTTCTTAAGTGTTAGGCCTTTGTGTTGTGTGTGATTAAAGGTGTGAGTAAAGGTGCAAACTTGCACACCCTTAATAGGTGTGCATGTGCACACCTTTAACAATTTATGTTTTGTGTTGTTTAGGTTAGCAAAGGAACACCTTTGAGGATGCATATGTGTGGAAAAATAGAGTGCACAAGAATAAGTGAGCTAAAAGGGGGGGGGGGGGGGGGATTGGGTATTTATAGGCCTAGAAAAAGTGCATACTCTTTGGAGGTGTGCACATGCACAGGTGTGCATGTGTGCATCTGAAAAGGAAAATGGTGTGCACATGTGCATTTAGCACACTTGGTCACCTAGGATAGGTGTGCATGTGCACTAAGTGCACATGTGCACTCATTTGCACCAAAAAACACTTAAAATCTTCAATTTCCTTCAGTTCTGACACCTGGGTTTTCTTGGTAAAGGAAAAAGGCTTGTCCCAGACTCTAAGTATAGTTCCAAAATGACCCAGGCCATAGACTAGGGGTTTGGCAGATAGGAAAAACTACTAGGGGTTCCCATTTCTAGGAGAAATGAGGCGTGCATTGTGAAACTAAAACAAATAGCTCAATGTGTGCATAGTGTGTTTATTTCCTTTGATGTTTCAATATGCAATCTATCACGAGTCTATAACAAGTTGGAAATAATCCTCCACTCCACTAGTCCATTCATCAAGAAACCTCGTAGATCATGTGTTTCATTATCTAACCAGATGAGAGAACCCAAGGGCTCTTGATAGGTTATCATATTTTCATTTAAGGTACTTAGTAATCTTTTGAATCCTGCTTCATAGAACTCACACATTTCCATTTGATTCTTCTAAGAAGCAATTTATATATGCACTGGATAGCGATTTTGGAGAGTATATCCCTATTGTAAGATTATCTGTTTCAAACCTTTTGAGATCTTTCATTCATAACACCATCATTCCTTTTTCTTGTTTTCTTTTTGTACCTTGACCACACTTAGATTGTGTGAACAAGTCATTAATGTTATTTGTCAGATTCTTTCCTTAGTTCAATAACCTTTGCATTCCTCTTTTCAAAACTTTTGGAAATTCTCACACCAAATAGTGACTTTAGCAATTCCTTGAAAAGACCTTTTGTTTGAACTAACAAGTTTTGAACTATCACTTGCTACCATCAACCTTGATTTGAAAGCAAGGTAGTCAATCTTTAAAATCTCCAAGTGTTGAGTACTATTGATCTAAAATTCTAATTTCAAGACTATAAGTCCTTTATGACTAAAAGTAATATCCATTCTCTAGTTGTTATAAAAAACAAAATCATCTAAATGCTTTGACAAATAAATACCTCTTCCCAAAAGTTGAAAGTAGAAAGAGTGGTTTATGAAATGCATCAAGAAAGAATCTTGATTACACCTAACCCCCTAACTAACACAACTTTGAAAGCAAACACATAACTAAAATCAAACACACAATTGAAAGTAAACCCACTTGTAGAAAGTAAGCACACTTCCAAAAAAATAAACACACTTGTAGAAAGTAAACTTTTAAATTTTTTATTGAAAATATTTTCTACTTTTAAGCCTTAAAGTAATGTTTCAAGAACTGGCCATTGATAGGAAATGGAACCAATTTCCCTTATAAGGAACTCAAACTAAAAGTGTTTTCTCCCAAAATCTCCACAATTTGATAAGGGCCAATCCACAAGTATTGAAACTTAGTGTGACAGCTTGACTTTTCTTTTGCATTATCCCATAGCAGAATAAGGTCATATATTCTAAAAGATTTTATCTTGGCCTACTTGTCAAACCACCATGTGATGAAAACTTGATGTTTAGCCATATGCTCCAAGGCTATTATTTTTTTTCATCCAATTCTAAGAAATTCATTAATCTGATTTGATCTCTATCAGTGCCCTTAGCATATCCCTTCATAAATTTTTGTATTAGAATCCTAAGATTAAGTGGGAACACTAGCTCTTGTCCATAGATGGGGATGTTCCCAAAGCATTTTTTAATTTTGACTTTGTCAATCCATAATGCATACTTCAACTAAGTGTACCAATCTTCCAGATTTTCTTGTAGTAGTTTTTTTATCACTCTAATCAAGTTCTTATTGGTGGACTTAGCCACACCATTCTCTTGGGGATAGTAATTTTATTAGAACTTGATTATAGCTAGATAATCTAGTTCCCATTGAATAAGGAAGATCAATGTAAATGATGATCCATTATCGCATACTAGGAAAAATGGCATACCAAACCTTGTGATAATGTGTTCTTCCAAGAAATTTGTAACCACCTTTGTCATGCAATTTCTAAAAGTTTTAGCTTCTATCCAATATATGCAATAGTCTATAGATGTAAGGATGAATATATATCCTATGGATGATGGTGGGTTTACTAGACCAATAATGTCCAGCCTCCACTTAGAAAAATGGCATACCTCAAACACTAGTTGCAATGACATAGTTGGATGCCTCTCTCTATTTGCACTTGTTTGACAAATATGGAAAGAACATACATGTTCAAATTTATCCTTAAAGATGGTAGGCCAAAAATAACCTGATCTCAAAATCATATGTGTTGTAGCTTCTGATAATCCATGTCCCATGCCATATCTATCATGAAACTTTTCCAAAACCTCTTTCACTTCTTTACATCCCAAGCATTTCAAATAAATTCCTTCGTAGTTCTTTTTGTAAAGTTTCCTATCTTGCAACATGTAGGATTCACATTTCAGCTTAAGTCCTCTACGCTAGAAACTATTCATCCCATTGGGGTATTGGTTTTGCAAAATATAGTAAACAATATCTTGATACCAAACATTAGTGATTATTTCTTGATCAATATCCACTTAAGACACCATGATCTTTTGTTGATTATCAGTGTTGATTTCATTATCATTATCGATCTCATTATTAGCTATCATCTTGGTTGATCCTTGTCCTCTTATAAACTTCATTGGTTGAATTTCCAAGTCAAACTTTTGCAATATAGCCATCCATTTTCCTTGTCACTTGCTTAGTTCATTCTGGATCAGAAATGTCTTGACCACAAGATTAGGTACAATTGCATATATCTTGCTTCTAAGTATGTAATGGAACAACTTCTTAACTACTTTTTATTAATTGGAAAGACTGTTTGTCAAGATTAGAATAGTTCAACTTAGCATTCTTGAGCGGGAAACTCATGAATGAAATCAGTCTCTCATCCTCTTTATCTTTCTTTTAAGTAAGAATCCCATCATATGAATGTTCTAAAGAAAATGAATAGATTTTGAATTTTAAATAATAATATGGACTTACAAGCACCAGGACTATAGAGATTGCCACTTTGATGTCTTTAAAAGATTTCTTTATTTCAGGAACCTATTCGATTTTTGCTCCTTTCTTGAGCATATCATTAAGAGGGCATACTAGCTCAACAAATCCACTAATGAACTTATGTACAAAATTGATTTTTTCCAAAGAAAGATTCTAGCTCTTTATAACTATGAGGAGGTGACATATTAAGAATGACTTCTATTCTTTAAAGATTTATAAATATCCTAACTTCTAAAATAATATGACCAAGGAGCTTTCCTTTGGTGACCCTGAATGAACACTTTTTTGGATTCAATGATATAGCATACCTTCAACATTAGTTGAACACTTGCTTCAAGTCCACAATGTGAGTACTCTTTTCTTTAGAAAAGATAGTATGGTCATCCATGTAGATGAATATGCACTTGTTTATCAACCCTTTGAATGGTTCATCCATTTCTCTTTGGAAGGTGGCTACTACATTGATCATCCCAAAAGGCATCCTTCATTATGTAAAGGTTCCCCATTTTTTTATAAATATTATCTTCAACCTATCTTCTTCATCTACCATCTCTTGATTGTATCTAGAATATCCTTATAGAAAAGACATCATTTTAGACCCATTCACAATTTGCAACACTTCATCAAGCGAGGGCAGTGGGTAATTATCCTTTTGGGAGGTCAAGTACAAAGGTGAATTTCTCTAGTCTTTTTCCTTATTGGAACCAAGTTACCAACCTATGTAGAATGTCAGATTTAGAAGATAATTTTAGCATCAAGTAACTTCTCTACTTCTGTCATTATCAAGGGCTCAATTATGAGATTCACTGGTCTTTGTCTTTGATGGAAGGGTTTGTCATCTGGCTTCAATAGAATGTCATGAGTGATGATCTCATGATCATAGGTATTGATTTCTTTATAACTCCATGCTATGACATCTTTATACTCTATAAGCAATTGAAACATACTTTCTCATTCCTAAGGGTTACAAGCTTTTTTAATTCTGACCATCTTTGGATCTTCTTCCTTGACTAAATTATATGAATCACATTCTTCAACCCCTTTTTCCTCAATGTTCCTTTTACTATGTGATGATTCATCTCAATCAAAGATGCATTCTAAATCTACCATACCTTTGGAAATAGTATTGATCTTCAAATTTATAATTCCATCTTCATCCTCTAGCTCATGTTCTTGAAGTTTATCATTGGGAGTATCATCAATAACTTGTCCCTTGAAAAAGCCATTGCACATGATAAACTTGAGAATATGTTGGTCATCTTGGAAAACTTGGAAGTTCATGATATTATCTGGAATAGATTGGGAAAGAACCAATTCAACTAAAAAACTCTTTAGCTTTTTCCTTTCAATGGGTTGCAACACACTTGCCAAAATGGCAAGGGCATCAGATACCATGTTGTTTTTCCTTGGGATGGACCTTATGTTCAAGGCCTCAAAATCTTCCAATAGGTCCCAACCTCTTTTTTGATATGCAAGTAGTCTCCTACCATGCATGAGTAGATTGATTCACCTTTTTGATGACTAACTGAGGGTCTCCTTCAATTATGAGAGCTTTGACATCTTTTTCAACATGAAAAGGAGTCTAAAAATTAAGGCTTCATACTCTACAACATTGTTAGTACATTTAAGGTGTAAAAAATTGTTGACATATCAGTCAAGTTTGTTATTAGTGACACACACTTATTCAGATTGTATATAGCTACCAAGCTTATTGTACAATTATTAGTGTTTGCCAAGCATTTCAGTTGTTGCTAAGTTCTACAATTGCTACTTAGTCCTTTAGACAAATCCTAGTGCTTACTGAGTAGTTTTAGTTACAGTGAAGATCAATGGTGTAAATCATGCATCTTAGTGTATGCCAAGTTTACCAGTGAAAATTGAGCTATGCAGTGTTGACTGAGTTCATATTTTATGTGTTGTGAGTCTAGAGTTAACCAAGCTAAAAGTGACTCAGTTTATTCTGAGCTTGAGGTAATAGTGTTTACTGACCTATCCAATGGTAAAAAAGTGATTCAGTTTATATGAGGAGTTACACAATATCTACCGAGTCACTAGTGCAGACTGACCTCAAGACAAGTTGGAAGTGATTAGTATGGACTGAGCTTCTACATCTATTGAGTGCATGACAATGCCAAGAATTGATAGTGGATGCTGAGTATCAAAGACTCATTGAGTCAATCTTCAAAATTTGAGTATCTTCATTTGGACCGACTTTGTAATATTTGTGTAAACTTGTATTGTGGCTGATTTTGTAATTTGTATAATTGGATTTGTATATATGTAATGAATTATATCATATCCAAGTGTGAGAAGAAAATGAATGTGAATGCAATGTAATCTAATATAATTAGAGAAGAGTAGAAAGAGAAAATTACAAAGGCTACAACAGTATAAGGAGCAGCAAAGACATATCTATCACAACAAGGTGATTAGTGCACCAAGGAATCTCATTTAGCAAACCAAGTTGTAGATCAAAGATCATCTACTATTTCATCCTAATAGGTGGATAAGTCAAGTCCTTTAACAAGATAGACCTAATAGTTCTCTGTAAATCTCCTTACCGAGTGCATACTTCATTGTATGTTTGTAAATCCTTTCACACGGTGGACCTAGCAATCCTTATTTCTCCTAATAGTACAAATCATCAGAAGTGATCAATGTAAGCCTTAACTGACCAACTTTATACTACAACACTAAAGCTTGTGGGTATCATCCTCACCCTAGTTTTACTTTCTATTTTGAAGGTTTTTGGGTCACCAAATCTTTGTGTCACAATGTTATGAATGCTTTCATATTTTCAGTTTCTTAAGCATGCAACTAGATCAGATTATATGTGATGGAATAAATGCTAAATTGGATTGTTGGATTAGGAGTTGAAATTGTAGAAGTTTTAGAAGTTAATAATTCACCCCTCCCCTCTTAGTAACTTAGCATAGTCTTGAATATTTCCAACAATTGGTATCAGAGCATTGTGGTTCTTAGGAGAAAGTTTAATAGCTTGAGAAAAGATCAAGGCCATGGAGATATTCAGACTTGACAAAGCTATTGACAATGAGAAGCTAGATTTGGAGATGGCTGTTTCCCAACTGAAGAAAGAAAAGGAGAAATTCTCTCAATCCCTAAAAAGAAGAAAAGGACTTGTAATTCAAATGAATGATCATCTCTACATTGAAGAAAGAATTGAAAACCTTCATTCAAGAAATTTAGAGGAAGCCAATGAAGCAATCAAAGAACTCCTAGAAAAGAATGGTTCCCTACAAGAAGAAGTAAGTAAACTAAGAAGAGAACAAGAAATTCAATCAGTAAGGCTATGTGAAGTCATGGAATAGAGGAACAAGATAAAAGAAGAGATAGATGGAGGGAACAATGAAATCCATAACCAATCCCTTTAGCAAGCATACCTTATTAATCAGCTTTCCAATGCAAATGAGGAAATCACGAGTCTAAGATTTGAAAATAAAAGATTATGAAATGATCTAAACTTTGAAAGGAAAATCAATGAAAGGTTACAAAATGATCTGAACTCTGAAAGGAAAATTAATGAAAGAATGATGAAATCTTAAGTAGACATAAATCAATTGAATGAGAAAAATCTTTATAGACAAAGAGGAAAAGTAGGAATTGGATATGAAGAAGAAGGAGAATCATCCAACAAGGTGCTCAAAAGAATCAATGACCTACTTGCAATCATTGTGGTAAGATAGGTCATACTTCAAACAAATGTTGGAGCAATGAAAAAGCAAAATTCAATGGAATGTGCTATAATTACAATCAGCATGGTCATAAGGCTAATGAATGTAAGGAGAAACCAAGATTTGAAGGAAAATGTCACAAACATAAGAAACATGGACACAAGTCATTAGAATGCAAAACAAAGATATTGAATCTAGTAGAGCAGATTGTGAAAGCCATATTTGGTTGGGACTACAACACCTAGCGTAGATGTCATTATTGTGGAGAACTTGGACACATTGGAATGAATTGTGTAAAGCATCATTTGAGGAAAAGAGATACTACTAAAAGATGTTTAATTTGTATAGAACTTGGTCATCTTTCCAAGAACTACATGAATACTAGTAGAATTGAAGATGAGAAGAAGGAAAATGTTGATAACATTTGAAAATAGGTGAGACAACAATGCGTTCCAAAGTCTACTGAGGATACAAGTCCAAGTAATGATGATCAAGTCAATTAAGAATAAGGTGACTCCACCATTTCTACTTAAGTTCTCAAAGAAGAAACTGGAGCTAGGCCATCAAAGAAGATATCCAAAATAGTTCAAGATTGAAAGAAAAAAATGATCCAAATATGCATTCAGGATACAAAGGGATCACCAAGTACAAGTGTCTACCAAGTTACCTTCTCTACCAAGTGAGGTTTGGTTAGAGACTCTACCGAGCTACAGATTCCTCCTTCCTCTACTGAGTTGGCTACTTTAATTTTGAGCACATTAGTTTTGACTACATCAATTTTAGATTCTTTAGGTATTGCTATTAATATTCCTTCAATAAGTATAGTATAAATCTTTACAGGTAGTCCTAGTATGTCTACAATAATTTCTATTCCAAGCACACCAGCAATAAGTACAAGGATAGTTGAGACCAAGGCTCAACTGAGGAAAAAATTTTGGAGTAAAGGAAAAGAGATTGGGGAAGAAATTGATTTAGATGAGGAAATTGTAATCTCAAATTGGGACATTTCCAAGCTTACTCCAGACCAAATACAATCACTTGGTTAACTCCTCCAGAAGAAGGATAAACAACAAAGATTAAGAGAGGAAAGATATAAGGAATTAAAAATTATTGAGGATGCAAAGCAAATTTTTCCAGAGGCCATAGGCATTGAGGTTAATTCTTCACAACCAATTTTGTATTAGCTAGCAGAGGCAGTTCAAAATTTTAATGAGGATATAGATGGACATGATAAACTAGTACAAAAGGCAGAAAAGAAGTTTGATAATGAAGTATTGCAACATATTGCTTAGAAAATAGCTATATATTAAGTTGAGCTTGTTACAATTTTGGGTTCTTTGGAAGCATCTTGTACAAATGTATCATCACTTTTTGGAAAGTTGTGTAATGTTTCTAAGTTTACCAAGGAAAGAAAGGACAAATTGTCCAAAAGAGATGAAGATCTGAAGTCAAGCGCTTAGCAGCTACAACTTGACCCTAGTTCAAGCTCTACATATTTCCAAAAGATAATATTTTTGATAGATATGCGAGAAAAATTTCTTAGAGAAGAAGCAAGGATAAAAAATACATTGGTAGATATAAAAAATACGATTCTTCCCAACATGGATGTACTGTAGAAACATATTGCACATTCAAAAACTCTCATCCATGATGATAACTTCTCCATAGTGGACCATATGATAGAGTTGTTAGCAAAAGTACAAATTTCACTTCACACATGTAAGAACCCGCAAAATAATTGGGATAGAAATTTGGCAGTCATTCTTAAGGTACATTCAATTTTTTTTAATCTCATTTTGGAATTACTATGTAAATAGAATCAATATTTTCCATTGATGTCAAAAAGGGGGAGAAAGACATATGTTATGGGGGAGAAAATGTAATAAAGTGTAAAAACAATGGGGGAGAAAGATATGCACAGAAAGATATGTTGTATATAGAAAGAAGATGTATAGCATACTATATGAAAGATCCTTACAATGTACAGATATATATCTTAAAAAATCAATTTTGAAAAATCTAAAAAATAGTATACTCTATCGAGGTAGTATCATGAGGTGATGGATAAAAGGTATTCATGAAACTTTTTGAATTTAGTTTTGAATGATAAGTGTTTTTGTCATTATTGCCAAAGGGGGAGATTGTTGACATATCAGTCAAGTTTTTTATTAGTGACACACACTTATTCAAATTGTATATAGCTACTGAGCTTATTGTATAGTTATTAGTGTTTGCCAAGCATTTTAGTTGTTGCCAAGTTCTATAGTTGCTACCAAGTCCTTTGGACAAATCTCAGTGCTTATTGAGAAGTTGTAGTTATAGTGAAGATCAACACTATAAACCATGCATCTCAGTGTATGCCGAGTTTATCGGTGTAAACTGAGTTGTGTAATGTTTACTGAGTTCATAGTTTATGTGATGTGAGTCCAATGTTAACTAAGCTACCTAGTGTTAACCAAGTGATTCAATTCATATTAAGCTCGAGGTGATAATGTTTACCGAGCTATCTAGTGGTAAACAAGTGATTCAGTTTGTATGATGAGTTTCATAGTATCTACTAGGTCACCAGTGTAAACCGAGTTGAAGACTACTTGGAAGTGATTAGTATGGACTAAGCTTCTACATCTATTGAGTGCATGATGATGTCAAGCATTGATAGTGGATGCTGATTATTAAAACCTCACCGAGTTAGTCTTTAGAACCTGAGTGTCTTCATTTGGGATGACTTTGTAATATTTTTGTAAACTTGTATTATTGCTGACTTTGTAATTTGTATAATTGGATTGGTATATATGTAATTAATTATATCATATCCAAGTGTAAGAAGAAATGAATGTGAATGCAATGTAATTGAATATAATTAAAGAAGAGAAGAAAGAGTGAATTACAAAGGCTATGACAATATAAGGAGTAGCAAAGACATATCTATCACAACAAGGTGATTAGTACACAAAGGAATCTCATTTAGAAAAACAAGTTGTAGATTAGAGATCATCTACTGTTTCATCCTAACAGGTGGATCAGTTAAATCCATTAACATGGTAGACCTAATAGTCTTTTGTAAATCTCCTTACTGAGTACATTCTTCATTGTATATTTGTAAATCCTTTCACAAGGTGGACCTAGTAATCCTTATTGCTCCTAATAGGATAGATCATCAGAAGTAATCAATGTAAGCCTTAACATGCTAACTTTATACTACAACACTAAAGCTTGTGGGTATCATCCCCACCATAGTTTTACTTTCTATTTGGAAGGTTTGCGGGTCACCAAATCTTTGTGTCACAGTGTTATGAATGCTTTCATGTTTTTAGTTTCTTATGCATGTAATTAGATTAGACTATAAGTGATGGAATAAATGCCAAATTGGATTGTTGGATTAAGAATTAAAACTGTAGAAGATTTAGAAGTTACTGATTCATCCCTCCCCTCTTAGTAACTTAGCATAGTCTTGAATATTTCCAACAAAAAATATGATCCATAAAAATACTTACCTTTGGGGTTCATTAGCTCAATACCTATGCCGAGTCCTAATTTGCATTTACAATCATCAAACCTAAGTGTCCAAATTGGTTTTTCTTTAGGATTTCTGATCTTGTGCTTGTTTGTACATAACTTTTTCTTGACTTGAGTTTTAAATGATCATTTCTTTGGGAACCATTGCAATCTTTCACATGGCATAATTGGTGAATTGCCACAATTTATCTTAGATACAACAACCATTTTTTCCTTGGTGAAATTCAATATCCCCAATTAATTTAGTGATCTTATCAATCTGTCATTTTGGATGAATGACCAATGAGGTCCAAGCTTGGCCTTTTAAAAATGTCTCCTCCTTTGGATTTTGATCATTTCAAGTGGAGAATTGGATAAACCTCCACCATTTGAAGAAATTTCACTATATGATGCATTGGAATCTTCTTTTTCTTCTCCATAAATCTCAACCAACTCAGATGTGCTTGTAGAACTCAAACTTTGCTTTTGTACCTCATTTGGTATTTGGTCATTTTTCCCTTGCATTATTTGAGTGAGTACCTTAGCTACTACTTCCTAATAATGTGAGCATTCTAATTCTAAATGACTGAGTTTGTGTAACCTATAGATTCCTAATAGAAGAAAAATATTTGGGTCTACTTCTTCTCCTAAGCATTGTAGGTTTGCAACCATACTATCTATAAACTAAGTAACTAGTTCTTCTTTTGGAGTAGGAATCGTAGATTCTTTATTTAGATGGTTAGTTTTCTTAGCTATATTTATGTCAAGAGATATTACTTTATAGGATCCTAATTCATCTTGGAAAAATGCTGCCTCATTTGGTGCATTATATTTTGTGATCATTGTCTTCAGCTTTGGCTCAACATCAATCTTGATCTCATTATTCAGTCCCTTCCAAGGTAGCCATAATTGAGTAGAATTAGTTGAAAACCATCCTCTCAAGCACCTTGTCCATTCTCTACTCAGCAACAATCTATAATTTTTAGGGATTTCAATCACATGCATGTCTATAATTTCTTGAATTTAGAAATAATTTGTACCTTTTAGGGATTTCAATCACATGTATGTCTATAATTTCTTGAATTTGGGGGTTTACCAGCAACTATATTCTAACATCTTTCAATACCCCTATAACTTTTACTTTTGTCTTGTTGAGTTGTATCACCACCTGATTCGAGGGTTGAGGAGTGACTTCTAACCTTTAAGCTACTGAGAGCACCATGACATTGCAAGAAGTTCTTGAATCTATAAGACAATTGTGTAGTTTCTTTCTAAAAATTCTGAGACTAAGTAAGAAAGGAGGTACTTCAACCTTGTCTTTATACATAGTTGGCATTGCCTTAGAAGTATTGACTTGTTGTGATGTTGTCTTTTGAGGAACTATGTTTGCATTTGGCATTGCCTTTGCATGATCTAGAGTCCTCATCACTACTTCCCTTTGGTTAGGATAGTTTTGTAGCATATCAAACATGGACATATTAGCCTTGGTTCTCTTTAGATCTTCCACAACATTGTACTTTTTAGTTTCCCACATAGGATTCTTCAAAATTATAGGTACGTTCCCTTGATTTTGGTTTTATTTCCCAACATAGGGTTCTCTGGTAGGTACTAGATTGTTATTAGCTCTTAGACTAGGAGGTGTTGAATGCAAGGTAGGAGGAATCTTATCGCCCATAGTTTCCCTTTGGTTTTGCAAATTGTAGGTATTTTGATTATCATTTTGAAAAGCTAGAATCTCTTCTTGTTGAGAATTTGATACTTGAATGAATAGAAAAGTGAATTCTTCTGGTTGTTCCATTTGGGTATTTTGTGTAGAATCATGAGACTCTAACACCATAGCAATGTACTACATAGGAGACTCACTACTATTGCCTTGTGAATTGTGGTTCATCTCTTGGTTTCCATTGAAATATGAGCTGCTATTGTTAGGCACACTCTAGTTATTATCATACTGGTTGATGTCCACATATTGAGTGTTGTTGTTATTATTAGTAAGGATGCTTCCATCGTTAGGACGAGTATTCCATTTTCGATTCTACCTTTGGAAGCCATTGTTGCAATCTAGAGGATTATAATTATTCCCTACATTGTTATTTCTTGTATTGTTATTTTTGTTGAAATTCTTGTTATAATTCTGACCATAGTTGTTGTTGTAAGGGGCTACATTCATTCTCTAAAAGTTTTTGGTTTTCCCTTGTGACAACACCAAGTAGGTTAATTCATTGATAATCTAAGACATCATTTTCTTCATTTGACCAATCTCAGAGTTGACATTATTTTCTAGTTCAGCTGAAAGCGCTACTTTTTGCTCAAAGAAAGTAGATTTTGAAGGTTCATATGCTGGATGGATAGAACTAGTACTACTAGTGCCTATTGTAGTAAGACTAGATTCATTAGAATAAATTGGCTAGGAATTAGTGTTGTCATAGTGGGATATGTTGGTATCATTGTAGTCGTCTAAGTTGGAACCATCAATCCTCCTTCCATTAGGATTGGCTTTCTTTGCAAAGGTAATTTCTTCACTGAAGACTCTTTCTAATGTGTCAATGTTTGTAATAGGGAGTCTTCATAGAAAAATAGGCATTAGATGGTCCATAGCATTGAGATAAATCTGAATTTCCACTTCTACTGGTATAGTGTAGGGTGTTTCCAACTTGTGGTAAGCCATATGGAAGCGACGATTAAAGTGTGAAATAGTCTCCACTAGATCCCTTTTGATTGATATGAACTAATGATGTTTCACTACCAGATTGAAAAATGTTTAAATTGTCCGAGGAAAAACTTTTTGAAGGTGACCCAATTCTAGATACATCTTGGTGGAAAATTCACAAACCAATTAAATGCAACTTCTCCCAATGAGTATGCGAATAAATACAGGACCACATTCTCTTCTTTAATTTTCTTTTGATTGCATATTTCTTTAAAAGTTTGACATGGTCCTCAGTTCTTCATGTTTCTCCATAGATAAACCTAGGGAAAAATTTCTTAAGATTCTTGGAAAGGTCATTGAGTGCACCTTGCAAGTTGATTGGTGAATGTACCATATTTGCAAAGAAGGCCATCAGTAGAGGATTTGGTGAAATGATGGGTGGAGGTTGGTTTAGAGGAGGAACAAGAGCTGATGAAATTTGGAGTGGGAATGGTAGAATTCATGGAAATTCTTTGTTGCTATGAGGCTTAAAAAAGTGACCGAGTTTTAAGAACTTTGGCTCACTATCTAAAGATATTAAAGCTCCCTAAAACAAAGATGTTGGATTAGGATCTTCCAGCTTTCATTAATTCCAGAAAAATCACACCTCTACACAAGCATACTTTCTCAACAACATTGCACCTTCTAACCATTTCAGATGGAATATTTTCTAAACTTCTGAAAAACTTGTAAATTTGAAAATAACAAGTTGTTTTTTTTTGTTCTGAATGGTATGGGGCCCTCCTTCTAGCACCACTTTTATTGAGCTATCATTTTGCATGATTCTAAACAACAAGAATTCTTTTGAACTCGTTTCTTGAAAATCTAATCTAAGATCAAGTCCAAGACCTTCCGAGTGATCTTGTGACCTACTGAAATCCACTCGATTGAAGATGTGTTTGTTCACTAGGAGGCCTTTGTAGGTCCAACCAAATTGGATAAGATTTTTAACTTGTTGTTTCAAAAGTAACCACAAAAGAGAGATATTTTTTGGTATTTTCTATTTTATGATGAAATGTAATCTATCAATGCAACTTTATGAATTCCTAATTTAACCAAGTGTTAGCAAAGAAAATAAGAAAGATAAGGTAATGAGAGATTAAGGAAAATAACTTAAAAGGGAAATTCCTAACAGAAAGTGCACTCATGTGAGACAAGAAGCTATGTAGGAAAATTGGACGATCTCTTCTCCAACTGGGTATATCAATCGAATTCATCAAGACATGAAAAACACCAGAACAAAAAGATCACACAATTAAATCAACACAAAAAAACCATTAGCTCCATTATTATTCATAAACAATGATTCACAAAAATAACATACTCTAACAAGAATAACTACACTCAGAATTAGAGAACCAATAGCATGTATTATTGCATGAAAATAACAACCCATAATACATATTACATCCATGTATTTAAAAGAAATCATCTCCTCAATTTTTGTTGAGAGTGAGAAATCTCTTAATACAAACATGTGTTTCTAAACTAATAAAATAAATCTAATTATATACAAATTGACTCTCTAAATGTTGCTAAGTAGGAATCCACCCTTGTTTATATTAATTAGTGGCTACATGAGCCTTTACATGAATTAAAACAATAAAAGAAGAAGAAGATAAGAATTAGGAAGTTGCAAGAGGATCTAAGAGTCATTGGAAGCTCTAAAAATGGAAACTTAACCTTCTCTAGGTGTTTCTAAGAGTTGAATTGTCGTCAGAATGCATTTCTAGTGCATGGAACGCTCTAAATTAGGATTTGTTAGTTAATTTTCAGCACACCATTACTTTTTCAAAATCGTTGGTGCACCTCTGTGAATAGCACACATGCGCATGTGCACACCTTTCCCTTAGGCTCATAAAAACCATAATTTTCCTAAGTGTCAAAAATGAATTTCTAGCTTTTGGGTCTTGTAACCATTTATACTAGAGTGATGTCTCAATATTTTCTCTTTAATTTCTCTATAATCTCCACTACTTGGGAATCCTTTGACAAATCCAATGATTTATTTTTATCTTTAACTGTTTACCAGTAGTTACTGATCTCCATATGGGTCTTCTCAAAATTCTCCAGTTTGAACAATACCTCTTCACTCTTAAATGGTTGCTTAATATCTTCATTAGATGAAGCATCCTCAAAAGTTCTTTGAAAATTTTGGACAGCTAATTGCACTAACTTGAGATTTATCTTTGACTCATCTTCAAAAATGTCAAGAGGATTAGCATCATAGTGTTTCTTCACTTCCAATTTTTTTTTTTTGAGTCTAGTCCCTTAACCTTTGAATTTCTTCTCTAAGTCCTTCCATGACATTATTGCCAACAAATATGTTCTCAATCCAATCTTCAAGCTTATCAAGCTCTTCCACTATATACACTTCCATGAGTGTATGATACCTCTAACCCTTTATTTTTGTCAAAATTTGTAGGTCTTTTTCCCATGTATGTACCTCATCCATTAACCCAAAATCTTGGCTCACTATAGATACCAGTTTATCCACACTTGAGTAAACATAATGCTGTAGGTTTAAATTACCCTGTATTATCTGTACGCCCTTTTGTTCAAAATTGTCATGCCATTGCTGACATGCTTCCAAAAATGGATCCATTTGAATTGTCCCCTTTTCCTTCTTATCTAATGCCGCAACAAGAGTGATCTCTAGATGATCTTGGTCTATCGGGCACACTATTCCAATCAAATAGCCTCTTGTAATCTCATTTTATTTTCTCAGCATTAGCATTTCTAACTCATTTTTGTACATCTTCTTGAACACCTCTTTTACACCTATAGTGCTCAAAACTTTGGTAGTATCTACTGTAGGATTTTCTAATAGGACCTCTTTGATTAGGTAATCACTAGGAGTCAAATCCTTGATGTCAAAATGTGGAGGATGGATGGCTATACATGAAAATAGGTCCTAATATTGGTTCTTCATAATGAAGGCCAATGGTCACACATCACCCATAGGTGGTTTAGGCTTCTTGATAGCTTTGACTAACTCTTCCATTCCCTCATTTTTAGTTACATTTAACTGCCTCTTTTGTTAAACTATAACCTCCCTCTTCAGGTAGTTTAGTGTAGTGCCCATTGGAGACATGTATTTGGATAAAGAGGGGGTTTTTAGGGTAGGACACTTCCCCTTATCACTTCTTTCTCTTCTCCTTTTGAGAAAGATCTATACTTGGAGTCTTTGTTTCTACTATAGCTAGGGTCCTAGCATCTGTATGATGAGGAGTTTGCTAAGGTTCTTTTGGTATTTGACCCTACTCTAACACTTCATTGGCTAGCATTATTTTGGGCTCATCCTCCTCTACTTCCTATTATTCTATTTGTATGGAAAAATGAAGTGGGGTGACTGAGCCTTTGTCCAAAAAAGAAAGATCCTAACATGACAAGGGTGGTGGGCCTAGAGGTCCTTGAGGTAGAGGTTGCAATTTATTTCAATCCTCTCTTAAGTGTTGGCTCATGGGAGTGTTTTGTATTTTTCACCTACCATCTCAATTCCTACTTGCATAAAGTCAAACTCAAAAATGTTAAAGACATCTATTTCTTGCCCCTC
This sequence comes from Cupressus sempervirens, assembly GCA_028749045.1. Lineage (NCBI taxonomy): Eukaryota > Viridiplantae > Streptophyta > Pinopsida > Cupressales > Cupressaceae > Cupressus > Cupressus sempervirens. Next base: position 694,099,548 of record CM053784.1, read on the forward strand.
TTGGTATTCAATCTACTATTGTTGTTCATCTTCTGAAGTTGTAACATGAATAGGTTTCCCAAGGATGTATGGTGATGTCATGGTGGAACTTCTTCTTTTATCTTCTTCCATAGCCCTAGCTAAGAGTGTTCTCTAACTCAAGGGAACATTATCCATCTATTCATCCTCCTCTTCTTCTGCATCAGCTCCAAGGATGATCTCTCGAACCTGTAGGGGAGTAGTATTCTTTTTCTTCAATTTTACCATATGTATTCTTCCTAGAGTGGATTTAATCCTAGCCTTCTTAGGAGATGAGGGGGAGGCTTCTTCCTCTTGACCAGCTAGTGGCACCCTCTATTCTTCCTCTTCTAGTTCTTATTCCTCTCCTAGAGAAGGTACTTGCTTAGTCTCTTGGACATGAGCTGGTTTCTCAGGTTGAGGCTCTATATGTGTCGAATCCTACTATGGTTGTTGAGATGGCTGGGCCTGATTTTTTTGTTCATTGCCCTTGGTCACTCTCTTCCTTTTGTTATTCATTTTATCTTCCCTAAAGTACTCAACCTCCCTCTCATGTTGATATACCAATCTCGACCTCATTGGTGATTGAGTAGGAAAGGTTGGTAATGTGACTTTTTCACCTTTACCCCTAGTTGGGCATGTTGTGGCTTAAAGACAAATAGCCTAGGGAACTGGATCAAGTTTGAATGGTTTCTTGATCCATTCCCTTGTAAACTAGACAATATGCTAGGCTCTTTTGTTGATGTCTGCATTTTCATCCCTACCAATCTCTACATTCATTATTGGTCTATCGTATATCTTATCCCTATTGTATAGTTGATCTAAGACATCTTTTGTTTCTTTCTCAAAAACCTTCAATGGGATCTTCATCTTAAGTGCCATTTTTTCTAAATATAGAGTCATCCTACAATAGTCTCTAATCCAGACATTATAGTCATCTATGACATTCATCCACTAATCCTCTAGTGCATCTTCATGCACGAACTACTTCCCTGCTAGATGCCATACCCTTCCAATATTATTAAAGTATGAGTGAGGGGAGTAGTATTCTTCTAAGGGATACTAATCCCATTCTAAATTGAAGGTCATTATATCTTGCATTTAATTAACCTTGAAGGGACCTATGTTGATCGACCAAATCCATGTCTTCTCGTGTTGTTTCCTTACTCTGTCATATGTAGATGTGAGTTGCCTAGAAATCTCCAACAAAAAGAGTCTATTAGAAGGGTAGTATGAGAGCTTCATTGGGTTCACCTATGTGTCTTCTACCCTTAGGTATGTGAGTTTTTTGAATTGGATGTAGTAGGTGCCAATCTCTGTGATTCTGGTTGCTGCCTCTACTAACATCCTTTTAGCATAATATCCCTCTATGAATTGAATGATTGCAAATATAAAACTATTATTCACTATCATGTACTCCTTTCTCTAATCTAAGAGCTTCTTCTTTACTAGCTGATGGTAGCTCACATAAGGCCATGTATTTGGATCTTGCATGCTACCCCTTTTCTAATCTGCTGGGTAGTTGGTTATCCTAGCTACTAGTAACTACACCATGGATGACATCATGTAAAATATTGGATCATCTTTTACATCTACCAATTGCTTATTTATATTATCACTAAGGATAGTAGCCCAATCCATTGGCATCTTAGCTATCAAGGTGGTCTCTATAAAGTGTACCATCTATATATTAATGTGTCCCAATATAGGGAGTCCCATGGTTCTACTTAAAAGTAATATGGAATATCCAATGTCATCCTTCATATAACCACGACTCATGTCTATCTTTCTTACTCTTTGGCGCATTGATGTTCTGTCTATCAAGAAGGAAGATTAAATTATTTATTTTGCTTGCTTTTCATTCTCGCTATACCATATTTATGCTCAATCATATGTCATCTTTACATATTAGTCAGCCCTTGGGAGATGAAATACCTTGTCAATATTCCTTGTTCTAAGGTCAAGGACTATTTCCCATGTGACAAACTTCACAACATGTTCTACCAAGGTCATTATCAACTTAGAGGATTATAGAAAAGTCATATGAGATGTTGCATTTACCAACCTTAACTTGATCATAGCCAATACCATTGTAGATCTTTCTTTAGGCTTGTTGTAGATGGTAAGGAATTCATTCCAGTCAATATGTCTAAGTTTGGTGTCTATGATTTTTGCATGTCCATCTTAGAAGTGATATTTCTTTGGTGTTCCTTTTTATTTGAAGACAATAGGCTTAAGAAAAATCTTTTGTACAATTGAGGATGATGCTGCCATTATATTTACTTATAATAAAGACATTAGTCTAGAGAACTAAAAATCTAACTCAAAGCAAACCCTATTTGTTAGAAATCTTAAACTAGAACACCAAAATAGTGAAATGCAAATTAGTGCAGCATGTGCACCTTGCAAGGTGCGCTAGGTGTGCTGAATGATCCCTAGTTCATCATTTATGCATAGTTGCACACATGCACACCCTAGTGAGGTGTGCACATGTGCATGTGCACTATTGTGCACATGTATTGACCATGTGCAAACAAAACTGGGGACTCAAGTTTTTCCCTTGCTTTGTTAAGCATTAAGGGTGTGTACATGCACACCTTAATAGGGTGCACATGTATTCACCCTTATGTTTCTATGTTTCTATGTATTCACACTTGCACACCTTTCCTTGGTGTTGCCTTAGCTTAGGGTTAAGTACTAAAAGGTGTGCACATGCGCACCTTGGATAAGTGTGCATATGCACACGTTTCTTAACTGTTTGTCTTTAAGTGTTAGGTTTTTTTGTTGTATGTGATTAAAGGTGTGAGTAAAGGTGCACATGTATGCATCCTTAATAGGTGCACATGTATGCATCCTTAATAGGTGCACATGTGCGCACCTTTAACACTTTATGTTTTGTGTTGTGTAGGTTAGCAGAGGCACACCTTTGAGTTGCGTAGTGAGAAAAATTGAGCTAAAAAGGGGGGGGGGGGGTGTATTTATAGGCCTAGGCAGAGTGCACACATGTGCAGGTGCACATGTTTGCATCTCTTAAGAAATAATGGTGCACACATGTACATTTAGCACACCTGTACACCTAGGATAGGTACGCTTTTGCACTAAGTGCACCTGTGAGCTCATTTTCACCAAAAAAACTTAAGATATTCAATTTTCTTTAGTTTTGACAACTACATTTTCTTAGTTAGGGACAAACAGTAGACCCAGACTCTAAGTGGAAGGTTGGACTAGTGGTCCGAGAGACAAAAAACTACTAGGGGGTCCCCTTTCAAGGAGAAATGTAGTGTGCATTGTGAAAACACAATAATCAACACATAACATTCATTAACATTCATTAACACATAACATTAACCAATATTCATTAGCACATATCACTTATAAAAATTCAATAGCACATGAAATATTTCAACTTTTTTTTGTTTTCTTCTTTTTAATCTTCTTTTAAGAAACAATTGCTCTATCTAGCCTATCTTCATCATCATTTTCCTCTTCTTTTGTCCTCATTATAATCCCAATGTGAGGATGAGGCTAGTCTTACAAAGGGGGGCTCATTGTAGTAAGAAATAAATGGGTTAAATTCATGATAATTTATTATTATTATTATTATCACAAGTGTACTAAATAATTTAAGGTACACAACTTTGTTGCTGTTTACATGAGGGGAAAACATCATCTTCCACATCATTTTCTCTCCCATTGACATAATCTTGGTGAACACCCTTGTTAGATGAAATAAAAAATCTTGCAATAATTTGTTTTTAAAATTTCAGTTAAGTCTATTTAAAGGAATAACCATTGCCCTCTTTACTTGATGAAGGAACTTCACTTGTACATAGATCACACTCCACTTGGTCAACACAGGCTACATGCTCACAAGAAAGGTTACATTAATTACTACACTAGTTGAAATTCAATATGATTAATTGAATTAATAATTACATAAATTTTTTAATCGAAAATGATTACCTACAACCCTAGATTCCAGATTGGGGCCTTCACCACTTGGAGATTGTTCTCTTGAAGCAACATTTTGCATTACAATGTCATGCAAATTATTATCAAATACACTATTGGTATAGTATTCAATTCATGAAAAAATAATTTAGATTTTTTTACCTTTGTAATAGATCCAATAGTAAAACCAACTTTCCCACTAACTTCTTGAAGCTGTTGAACCATGCTTGTATAACCTTCCTTGTAGGAAAATTTCTTGACATCATCTCTGAGTAGTTTCTTAAACTCAAAGCCATACATTTTTGCAAACATCATGAATTTTTCTTGCATTATTTCATAATTTTTTTTTGAAATATATAAACACTTTGATATGATGTTTCATTTACTGATAATTACAATTCAGGCAACAAGTCTCAAATAACCGCTAGACCTGAGTTTATGTTGCTTATATTCTTCTACCCTTTCCTTTGTTGCTTTGGACGTGTTAGTCAATCTTTGAAAAAATTAAAATATGTTAGATTATACAAATATACATATTAATTATTTAATAATTACATTTTTTATAGTATCACATACCTTTGGCTGCCTTCTAGTACTGTGTGTCCTCTTCACTTTAGGTTTTTCTCCTTCTCATCTAAATTTAGGTTCTTCCACTCATCATGTGTAATATAGGGGGGACACTCACACTTCGGGTTATCCATTAAATTGGACCAGTATTGGTCCCTCATATATTTAAGATATTTCCTATTTCTCTCAAGGATCTTGGTTTCATTAGTGCACTATCCCCAAAAATATTTCTCATTCAATCTATGAGATCTCATTTTTTGTTCAGACATTTCTTATTCCACCTTTTAAGAAAAAAAAAACTTTTAGATTCATTAATTGAAGCTACCTTTAATATAGTTAAGGAAATTTATCAACGAAAAACTATCCAAGCAATGATATGAAATCAAAATAGTGGTTTAGGGTTATTTCACATATGATGTTCCATCTATGATGTATGGTGGGTTGAATATCTCCAAATAATGTCATGAAGATATTATAAAAAATATCATTCCCTACAAAAAAATCATGATTGGATTATATAGTAATAAATTTAAAGTACCTGGAACCTTTGGTATCTTTAAGGGATTCATTTCTATTTCACTCATGAGCAATTCACAAGTTTTGACCAATTTATACTAGCTGTAAGTTTACTTAGGTTAATGCATTATTTTTTTATTCATTAGTTAGACACCTAGGAGTATGCATACTCATATGAGTTGTCATGTTGACAACACAAGAGTTAGCAACTCATTTTAGCACATGGTGTCTACAACACTGGAGTTTTCATAATCAACTGAGTTGTCATATAGAAAACACAGTTGTTCACACTCTAATTAAGCACATGTTGTCTACAACATCTTTTATGTGACACACCCATGTAAGCTTATCCTCTCATCATCACAGTAACTCTTGTGCTCAATGGAGGATAATCTACTCCTGGTGGACATGTGCTTAGTTGTGAGGCTTATCATTTTGCTAACTCCTCATCGTTCTAGAGGCCTTTATATATAGGCACTTCTAGTGTACATGTACAATATCAATTTTTGAATGATCTAATATCCAAAGATTCAGACATCGATCCATTTTCATATTGTTATTATGATCATACATCATTTGGTCCATATTGTGCTTTGTTCTTGAGCTTCCTAACCTTGGCGTCATTTTTCCCTAAGGCAAATTGTTACATGGTATCAAAGCTATACCAAATTCTTACATGGTATCAGAGATATACCAAATTATTACATGGTACCAGAGCCATAGGAGCATGATTTCATAGCCATTGGAGACCATTTTTGCTTCACCTCTTGAAGGATCTCGATTCAGATCTAGAGTATCTATAGTTATTGGGAGTGTCTAGAGCCAAAGCGAACCTCACCATTATGTATAGAGCATCAATTTGGTGAATTTTGACTATAAAATTTCCTACCCTAGGATATAGTCAAAATTGAGGCAATTTTTTTTGCAAACTAGCACCCAAAGGCCCGATTTGAAAAATTGGTATGATCTCTTCAGATCTGTGTAATTGATTTTTAGATCTGCAATCATATATTGGAATCATATTCAAAAGGACAAAAACCCCCAAATCAACTTTTGTTTCATCAAAATTAGACGTCTAAGGTGAAATCTAGAGTCAATTGATTTTTGGAGGTGCGATGATGGTGATTCAGGAAAAATAATTTCAGAGGTGATTTTCAAATAGTGATATCCCCTCATACGAACTCCTTTTTTCGAGCAATTTTTTTTTGTTTTGGGTTAGAATTTCATGATCTACACATTGGTGTAGGTTGTTTGAGATCTCTATTCCTAAATTTTTTTGCAATTTGCAAATCCCAATTTTTGCAACTTTAAAGGCTTAGTTTGGGCTCATTTGGACACATATTAAGGTGCTATTTTTTGAGAATGCATATTTTTTGTTTAATTTCCTAATTAGGTGTCAGTTTGGAGTAATTTTGAGTAGACATAGTAATTTAAAATTTTGGTCTCATTTTGGCTTATTGGCACTTGTAATTAGATCCTTGAGAGGTCTTGTGTCTTATCTTGTTGAGTTTGATATAGCTTCATATTTGTTGTTATAACCATCAAAATCAGAAGTCCACTTACACCATAAATTGGCAAGTGGCCCATTGTAATTGCACTAAGTATAAAGTGCCCAAAGCATTCATTAGGGAGGGTTCCTTTTATTTTTTTTTCATTTTGGTAGGTGCATACATTTTTTTGTTCTCATGGAGTTTTTTTTCACACATGTTAGTTTGGTATAAGACCAAGGTTGACAAAGAGGAACTACAAAAAATGGAGTGCTCTAGTGATTGATCATCTAAGAGAGCATAAGGAAATATTTCCTTTTCTATGTTCCAAAGAACTACCCTCTTACACTGATCTGACACCTATTCACATATTTAGATCAGTCATTTTTTTTGAGTATCAATTCTTATTGGTTTGATGTCATAGGAAACCTTAGTGACCCTTATGATATTTGGATGGCTCTTTGGAAAGGATATGGAGATCCTATAATTCCTCCATTTCTAGAAGACATTCTACCTCCAATCAATCCAATTATTGGTACCTTCAACTCCAGTTGAAATCCTACATCTTGATGCTCCTATTGCTTTGACTGATCCAATTCTAGCCACATATGCTCTTGATGCAATTACAAGAGACACCATGTCTTCCTATTTTAGCTTCATGGGATGACTTCCTTCTAGACATTATAGTGTTGTTTGTGGAGTCTTACATTGAATATGTGGGAGATATCATTGATGACATCAATCTTTTCTTTGTTGAGGAGACTTCTTCTTCACTTGTTGCGAGGGAACACTATGACCCTCAATCGTTTGATCTTTCTTTTGAGACTGACATGAGTGTGGACACTTCTTTATAGCAGTTGGAGAAGGACTCTTTTACTTTAGAAGAGACACATTAGTCTTTGGAGATTGTATTCCAGTTTCCTTACACATCATAATTTATGAGGATTCTTTATACTAATTTGGGAGCATTCTCTACAACACCTATGGCACAATTTCTTCATACAAGGA
>CM053784.1:695912073-696079573 GCA_028749045.1 Cupressus sempervirens
CTAAAAAATATTGAATTTTCTTTCAAAGCTAAGCTGTCACTAAAGGAACTTGATGAGAAGAAGAAGAAGAAGAAGATAAAGTATGTGTCTAGTGACAGTGATATAGACAAGGATGATGTAGATCAACTTGAAGCACTACTAGCAAGAAGATTCCATAGAGGTAAAGGAAAGTTCAAAGGTACATTACCCATAATTTTTTTTCAATTGTAATGAGGTTGGTCATATTGTTGCTAGATGTCTAGAGAAGAACTACAGAGGTGGTGACAAGTAAAAAAGTAGAAGAGATGAAGATAGCTAGGATTACAAAGACAAAGGAAATAAGTCTTACTACATTGTCGAAGAGGAAACAAGAGATGAATCTAATGAACATGATGATGAAGTGGTGTATGTTTCAATGAAGGATGAATCTGATGAAAATGAGGCAACTACACTTGTGACTTGTGTGAACAAGAATGACAGGTGGATCATTGATAGTGGGTGTTCACATCACATGACTGGAGACAAAAGTAAGTTCATTACCTTGAATTATTATGATGGAAATAGTGTAAGGTTTGGTAATGATGTACCTTATCTAATATTTAGGATGTAAGGTTGAGTTTGAAAACAAGATTGCTAAGATATATGATACTGATGGAAAACTAATTGGAAAGGGTGATCAGACTAGGAGTAATCTATTCTACCTTGATATAGAGGATGCTACTTGTCTAGTTGTAAAATTTGATGATGTGTGGCTATGACACAAAAGGTTATGTCATGTTAATTTTGATAACTTGGTTAGTATTAGTAACATGAGAAAATTTAGATGTTTTCCTAAGTTGAAGAAACTTGATAATATAATGTGCAAACCATGTCAGTTAGGCAAAATGACAAAGTCAATTTTTAAGAGTAAAACTTGTACCTCTAAAGAAATACTAGAGATTTTTCATACTAACTTGCATGGACCAATGGAACTAAAAATCTACAAAGGACATAACTACATCATGTTGTTTGTTCATGATTATTATAGAACGATGATAGTTATGTTTCTAAAATAGAAATCTGATGCTTTCCAAATGTTTAAGTGGTACTTAGCAAGAGTTGAGAAGGAAACAAGTAAAAGTATAAAATGTTTGAGATTTGACAAAGGAGAATTTACATTAAATGAGTTTGAAATTTTTTGTAATGATAGAGGTATCAAAAGATAGACATCTTCTCCTAAAACCCCTCCACAAAATGGAATTGCTGAAAGGAAGAACAAGTTTTGTAACAGACTGTGCTAGAACACTCATGATGGAGAAAAATATTTCTTTAAAATATTGGAGAGAAGCTATAAGTATAGATGTCTATACCTTGAACCATGTACAAGTCAAGAAAGGTACTCATTCAACACCTTTTTGACTATGGTATGGATACTCACTCAATGTAAAATATTTTAAGGTATTTGGAAGCAAATGTTATATTCTCAAAGACTTTGGAAATGGTAAACTATATGCAAAAGGTGAAGAAGGTATATTCCTAGGTTATTCCACAAGAAGTAAAGCTTACAAGTGTTTAAATACTAACACTAATAAAGTTGTGGAAAGTGAAAATATAAATTTTGATGAATATACAAAAGTATATGAGGTTGAACCTATGAAAGAATCAAAAGAATACAAATAATTTGTATACTTTTATGAAGGTATGCATGCTGAAGAAGATACTGCAAACCAACAAAAATTTTTAGTGACTACAAAGACACATACTATGAATTCTTAATTGCATTTAGTAACTAAGCCACATTCAGATGCCGAGTTACAAAATGAAGTTGTGGTACATTCTAATTCCGAGATTAGTCTACATGAGAGAGATGTTGAGCTAACTAATAGAGATGAAAGACCAAATGAAGAATGTAAAGCTAAAAAAAGATTTTCCAAATATGTCAAGAGACATCATCTTGCTACACAAATTATTAGAGATAAAAATGCTAGACTAATGACAAGGAACAAATTGAAAAATGATACATGTTTGTTGAGTGTGAAAGAACCTAAAATAGTGAAAGATGTCTTAGAAGATGTAGATTGGAGCAAAGCCATAGAAGAAGAGATTGAACAAATTGATAAAAATAAAACATAGATTCTAGTTCCTAGACCGGAATATTAAAAAGTGATTAGCACTAAGTGGGTATTCAGAAACAAGCTAGATGAAAATGGTGAAGTTGAAAGGAACAAGGAAAGATTAGTCTGCAAAGGTTATGCACAAGAAGAAGGAATTGACTATTGAGAAACTTTTGCTCCTATTTCCAGATTAGAAGGAGTAAGAACTTAGCTTGCTTATTCTACATATAGAGGTTTCAAATTTTATCAAATGAATGTTAAATCTACATTCTAAATGGCATATTAGAGGAAGAAGTTTTCATAGAATAGCCAGAAGGATTTGTTGATGTCAAAAATATGAATATGCTATGTATATTATAAAAAGCTCAATATGATTTGAAACAAGCATCAAGAGCATGGTATGATAGACTTCATCAGTAACTTGTGAAGATTGGATTTGAAAGGACTGACGACAACAAAAATCTATATGTGAAGACAAGGAAAGGAAAAGGTATTTTGTTATCTAAAATTTTTGTTGATGATATCATATTTGGAGGTCAAGATGCTTTATGTAAGGATTTTGCAAATGAAATGAAGAAATAATTTGAAATGTCTATGTTGGGGGAGATCAAATTTTTTGTATATTTGCAAGTATATCAAATGAAATATGGTATATACATCACTATGTCAAAGTATGTCAAGGAGATACTGAAAACTTTTGGATTAGAGGATTCAAACTAGTAACTACACCTATGGTTACAAGCTTAAATTGTCAAAGAATGATAATTTAGTTGGGGTGAGTAAAACATTGTATAGGTCTATGATTAGAAAATTACAATATGTAGTACATAGTAGACTTGACATTGCATTATCTATAGGGATGGTTGCACGATTCTCTGCTAATTCCAAGGAGAATCATTTGATGGCTATAAAGAGAATAATGAGATATCTAAAAGAAATAGAGGAATATGGTGTATACTATAAGAAAAATGAGAAATTTGAATTAAGAGCCTATAATAATGCTGATTGGGCTAGAAACATTGATGATAGAAATGGCACTAGTTTAAGAGTATTTTTCTTAGGCAAGAGGCTAGCTACATGGACCAACAAGAAACAAAATTGCACTTCACAATCTATTGCTAAAGTTGAATATGTTGTTACTCCTATAAATTGCACAAACATTGTATAGATCAAAAAGCTACTTAAAGGCATGAAGGAAGAGATCACAAAACTAGTGATACTTTATTATGACAATACAAGTGCTATAAAAATATCAAAGAATCCATTGATGCACACAAAGACTCCATTGATGCACACAAAGACTAAGCACATTGCAATCAAGTATCATTATTTGAGAGAATTAGTTCAATACAAAGAGGTGAAGATGGAATATGTTAACACAAAATAGAAAATTGTTGATATCTTTGCAAAAGCATTACCTAAAGATGCTTGTGAGTATCTAAGAGGTAAACTAGGGGTGATACCCCTATGAAAGGCTATCTAAGAGACAAGAGGAATTCCTACATTAAACAAGCTAATTGACATATGGTACACATTGATGTAGTGGATCTTACTTTAGGAGCTTCCTAAAGCAATCAAAGTGCCAAAACTACAAATCAATCACAAACAAGGTGATAAAAGAGAAATTGAAGAAGTTCGTATCTACATATTAATATGAAAAGTCTTTGGCATTGTTATCAAAGAAGGAGATAGTTACTGATTAGGGGAAATACAAGAAAGGGAGATAGTTACTAATCAAGAGAGATGTTGAAAAAAGACATTTTTATCAACACATAAAGGAATTGAACATAAAGAGGGAGAAATCCTAACACATGGTATGAGGGAGAAATTCTTATTGATGAGAATAAAAGTGTATCTACTGATTACATCTACCTAGTAAGAGAAAGATAATGTAGAGGGAGATATAAGAAGTAATTTAGAGGGAGTTATAAGAATGAGTTGATTATCTGTTGATCAAAATAGAAAAAAAATTTGTAACCTATTTAGAAGATGAACATTGCTAATAGAGGGGGAGATTTCAACACAAGGAATTATTTTCTTTTTAGTATTTTGTTGGTCTTACTATTTTAACCGAGTTAGTTTGGTTTTCCATCAATGACAAAGAGGGAGATTGTTGAAAATAGACTGATACAATTATGATATATGTGTTTCAATCATTATTTTGTCACTAATATCAAACCTACTTTTTTTGGTAAGACAACTACTTATATGATTTATGTACTACCACTTGTTTGATTGATGAAGAGGATTTGATCAAAAAGATGTAACAAAAGAAACTAGAGGAAACATTAAGTTATGATATACAAAGGAGTACAAGAATCAACTAAGATAGTGATATCATAGTGAATTGATAATCTACTTAAAGTTGCAAAGGTTGGCTACACTAAGAAAGTTTAGAAGAACAAGTTAAACTAAGTGTGTCTACCAACCTTGACTAAATGAATAGTAGGCGTCAAGAAAAGTCATTGCAATCCAAGAAGAGAACCATTTGGAGCTAAGTAAAAGTTTATTTTACTAGATGTCGAGCAAAACAGTGGATGCTAAGTAAATTTTAGTTGATGCCAAGCACCAGTAAACTTTAATTCATGGCGAGTGATTTCTTAGTGGATGTTGAGTAATGTAGTATGTGTTAAGCATTAGAAGCAAGTTAATGCTAAGTGCATTATTAGAAAGATTGTGTATTCGATGGATGTAAGCTGACATGTTTGTTTTCTTGGATTATGTAAACTAGGTGGAAGATAAGATTGATGAGTTGATGGCATAGAATTCATGGTAAACCATTTTGAGGTGAATTGAAATAGGATTGAAGGAGAAGTTTCTAGAAGTGATATGGAATTTGTTAGAAATAATCAAGACTAACTAGGTTACTGAGAGGGGAGGGGTGAATTAGTAACCTCAAAAAATTTAAATCAAATCAATACTTGATCCATACATCATTCATTCATATAATCTACTATATGCATGAGAAAGATAAACATTTATAACACATAAACATAGAATTTTGGTGACCCAAAAAGCTTCCAAATAGAAAGTAAAACTAGGGTGGGGATGATACCCACAAAACTTTGCTACTATAGTATGAAGTTAGCTTGTTAGGGATTACATTGATCACTTCTGATGATCTACCCTGTTAAGAGCAATTTGGGCTGCTAGATCCACCTTGTTAGAGGATTTAAAAACATATAATAAAGTATGCACTCTATTAGGAGATTTATACAAATACTGTTAATTTTACTTTGTTAAAGGATTTACAAAATTGATTCACATGTTAGGATGAAATAGTGGATCTACTTACAACTAGATTAGATCCTTGAAGTACAAATCACCTCTTGTGACTAATGAATCTTTACTGCTCCTTGTAGGCCTTGCTGAATACTCTACTCTACTACTAATTCACTTTTTATCCTTCTCAAAGAATTACATGTCCATTCCTTTTTCATACTCATACATTGAAAATGATATAATACATTACATATATACCATTCCAATAATTACAATTGCAAGGTCGGCCAAAACACAAGTGAACAAAATATTACTAAGTTGGCCAAATAATAGAAAACTCAGGTTCTTCAAGTTGACTTGGTAACCTTTTGATACTCGGCATCCACTACATTACTTGGCATCATCATGCACTCAATAGAAGTAGAACATCGATCCATACTAATCACACAATGTAGCTTGGAACTCGGTAACCATTGGAGACTTGGTACATATAGTATCACTTGGCAAAAACTAAATCCTTCATTTACCTTGTTCTCACTCAGTAAACACTATACTTCCATCACTCGATAAACACTGGCTTCCATCATGCAAATTGATGAATTGGTAGATACTGTGAAGCTTGGTGAATACTGTATGCTCGGTAGATAATGTTGGACTGCATACTCACTCAGTACCTTCACGAATGCTCGGTATGAACTACTTAAGTGATGAACCTACAAGGTAACCATTGAATGCTTGGTATACACTGTAGATTGAGTGATGAACTCGGTAATCATTCAAAATTGAATAAGTGTTGTCACTAATGAAAAATACAATATAATGCCAACAATCTCCCCCTTTTCCATTAGTGACAAAAGAAACTTATGATCCAACATTGTGTACATTGACATACTGGATTTTATTTTTCAAAATTGATCTTTGTAAACATGTTGTATATACATTTCTTACATGTCTTTACATATCTCACCCATACATATGGCATCGTATATATAGAGCTTATCACTGTACATATATCAATATATTCTCTCTTATTTTCTCCATTGTCTCTTGCTCCCTCTTTGACTCTTACTATCTCTTACTCAATAATCTCCCCCTTTTTGACAAGGTAATCATACTTATACAGAGACATCAAAATGTGAGAAGAACTCAAAATGTACCTTAAGAATAAGAGCCAATGTCTTATCCCAATGCTCTTGCAAAATTTTGTAGGTGGAGAGAGCCACTTGAACTTCTGTAGAAAGTTCAATCATATGATCTGCTATAGAAAAATTATTATCATGGATCAATGTTTTTGAATAAGCAATGTGCTTATGCATTGTGTCCATGATAGGAAGGATCATATTCTAGATTCTAATAGTGTAGAACAAATCCTTGCTTCCTCTCTCAATAGTTTTTCCTGCATATCTAACAGGAATCTGATCTTTATGTGATGTGCAAAGCTTGAATTGGGGTCAAGCTACAACTTTTGAGCACTGACCTTTAGATCTTCATCAATTTTATTCAATTTTACCTTTATTTCTTTTGTGTACTTGGTAAAATCACATATCTTGGCAAAAATGGATGTTACATTTGTAAAATAATTTTCAAGATTGCTCAAAATTGAAGATAGATCAATCTTCTTTATTGCAATGTGCTGAGCAATGTGCTCAAGAACTTTATTATCAAATTTCTTCTCTACCTTTTCTATAAGCTTCACTTGACCAGAAGTGTCCTCATTGAACTTTTGTATGACCTCTTCTAGTTGTAAAAAAATGTGTTGAGATGAATCCACATCAACACCTATTGCCTCAGTAATTATATTTTTAGCACTTACAATTATAGTGAATTATTTATATCTCTCATCTCTAAGTTGTTTTTGCCTTGCTCTTTGCTCTAAACACTGACTGACCAGTCTCATTTCATCAACTCTAGCAGTATCCAAATCTATCTTAGGTATAATAATTTCCTTGTCCAAGTCTATATTCTCATCAATTGCCTTGCTAGTAAGTAGAAGTTTTAGTGGAGCCTTTGGTTTTACTTCAGTGCTTACAATAGTTGATGAAGTTAGATTAGTAGAAAAAACTTGAATTGAGCTAACTAGAGGAAAAATGAGAGAGGTGCTAACTGTATCCAAAATTGATGTGCTTCTCAAAAATGAAGTATCAATAGGTAATGTACCAACTAGAATATTTACAACTAAAGTACTAACTGGAACAAAAATTGATGCAGTTGAAGCTATGGATGACAAAACTGTAGACCAAACTCAAAAACTTACTATACAAGGTGCAATAGATGACTTAGGGGCTAATAAAGAGGGTTGTAGCTTGGTAGATGAAGTGCTTGACACTTCCATTGAAGATACTTGTAGCTAGGAGATGACAAGTGATGATTGAGCTATTGATGTGACAACTATGCTCATAGTCTCACTTGTAGAAGTTATCTCCATAGTAGATGTAAGAGTCTTTGGTGGAGAGTGAGGAAGGGATGTGATAACTTCTACTACAATTTTTACTAGATCTTCTTCATCCTTGTCTACCTCTTTAGATTCATCATCATCCTTTAGTGCCTGATAGTCCTCAACACCAAAAGTGGCACATGGAGCATTATCTCCTTCATCATTGTCACTGTCATCATTATCATCTTTGATTTCTACAGGATCATTATTGGGCTTTTGCAGATGATAGATGTTCTTGCACATGCTTTTTTCATCTCTTACAACATGCTCAATGTCCTTAATTAAAATAAAAAATGTGTGAAATCTAATCATCATTTTACATTCATTTTTCTTCATTGCTACCTTTATTTTTGCTTCAGTAAGACTTGGTAGAAGATCCTTCAAGGATTGCTCATATATGTCCTTGGCCATTTGGCTAGCTAACTCCCACCTTGGTTGCAATCTCACCAAAAGCTCTTTGGAGATTTGAGGGGCAAGCTGGTCTAGGGAGTGTTTCCATTTTCCCATATTGTTAAGTACTAGTTCCTCAATCTGCATTTTCTTTACATCAGTCCTTGTTTCAAATTTCAATGCCTTGAAATTTGTGATGCAAGCTCCCTCTTCCAATTGTTTCAATATTTCTTGGAAGGTTAGTTGGGGCTTGCTGAATACTACTTCACCTTTGTTCTTACGTTTTTCTCACCTTTTGAAAATAGTTGTGGAGGCTTTAGGTGGCTTGGTAATGATTACCTTGCCCTTCTTTTTGATTGGCTCTGCCTCCTTCTCTGATTCTTCCTCTATATCTTCTGTTTCCTACTCCTCTTCTTCATCTTCACATTTTCCTTTAGTAATTATTAGGGGCTCAATAGCAGTTTTTAACTTGGCAACCTTTCTCTTGCCTTTATTAATTTCTTGAGGAAGTTTGATTTCAAGCTCAATTCTGGCCTTTGCCTCATCATATGTTCCAAAAATTGGTTTCTTTGGATCTACTAGCTCATTCACCAGTGCTTCAATAATATTCTTAGTTTCATCAATATTCACCTCATAAGGAAGAGGTTTCACCCATGCAACTCAGGGCTTGACTACCTAAATGTATACTTTATCACAATCAATCATAAAGAATACATCATCTTTGTAGTCTTCAACCAATTTTGGTGGAATTTGAAACCTATTATTCATCCTTTCCTTGAAATCTTCAAAATAATTATCCATGATGCTATCAAAGTTTACACCCATTTCTACTACAAACTCATTTATCTGATATAGAATAGGAATATCTTTTCTCCACATAATAGTTCCTTTGGATGGAAAGAATTTTTCTACATAGAAGAAGAGACATGTCAACAAAGAACCAAATTTGCAAGGGTTGTTCTTTGAAGTCCTAATGCTATCCATATTCTTGTTCAGTTGTATTAACAATAATTCTAACAGATCAAATTCCAAATTTTTCTTCACAACCTTGAATGCCAAATCCATGGCCTCACAGGGCACACTCTTCAAATGACTTGAGCTATAAATCTTGTGAGAAATGATGTGAATGCCAAACCTTAATTCAACATTAGAAATAGTGCTAACCTTCAAACCTCTACCATCCCATTTAGCTAGGGTTTTCTTCTAAGTTCATCTTGGCCTAGGGTTTTGGTGGTTTTTTCTTTACTTAGCATGGGGAGACCAGTAATCCTATGAATCATCTTCTTGGTGATTAATACTAGCTGCTCTAACCATAGTTTACCATTGTGCACACAATTGAGGATGTACCTAATCCACTTAATCTAGAAACTTCTTAGCATATGTGAGATATAGGTTAATCCTTTGGTCTCTAGATGCTTATGCTCGGGTTTCAAAGAGCCATCAACACTCATTTCTCCTAGGCCATTTTCCATTTCTAGGTTTCCAATCTCTTGAATAGAACATTTGAAATGAGTACGAATATCATTCATAAGAAGTACCTTTGGTGGAGTTTGTGATTGAGCTCCATTGGGGTCGAGTGATTCTATAATTATTGGAACTAGCTTGAAATTTGTCACCTTCCACTCCACACCTTTAACTAGTATTTTTGAACCTCTTTTTGCCTTGGTGCTACTGCTACTCCCAGATTCCATTGATGCTCGATAAAAGATAGAAATTTTTCGTACAAATCCTTCACTAGAAAATTGCTTGAAATCGCTTGGAATTTTCTTGAGTGCACCTAAAAATCTCTTAGCTCTGAAATCGTAGTGAAGAATGAAATCAAATTTTTCCTTTTTGATGAAAATTTTGTCATTAATGCTCAGTATGAAAGTAGTTGAGATGACATAGTGCTTGATAGGCTATCATTCATTCACTTGCTTGGTAGAAGCTTGCAACTCGATGATCAAACAAAACTTTTGTTACTCTGACCTAGCTCGGTTGAGTCTATGAATAACCTTGCTTGGTATGACCTAATTTCTTTTGACCCTTTGTATCTAAAATATTGATTGGATCTTTTACTTTCTTTCATTTGGAACTACTCTAGATATAGCTTTATGATACAGTTCCAGATCCTCTTTTATGAATCTAATTGGGAATGGTGGAGTCGCCCATTTCTTGAGTGACATGGCCATTATTTGAACTATTCTACTAAGTAGATTTAGGAATCCACTATTGTCTCATCTATTTCTAAATGTTATCAGCTTTAGCTTTCTTTTCATCTTCAATTCTTCCTATATTCATGTAATTCTTGGATATATGAATGAGTTTAGTGCATGTATAACATCTTACTATTGTATCTCTTTTTCTCAAGTGATGCCTTGAGCAATCTTTACCAATGTGTCCATATTCTCCACAATAATGACATCTACAATAGGTATTGTAATCCCATCCAAAGATTTCCTTAACAAGTTGTTCATCTGGATTGAATGATTTTGATCTGCATTGGAATGCCTTGTGACCATGCTTCTTGCATTTGTGATATTTGCCTTCAAATTTTGATTTTTCCTTGCATTCATTAGCTTTGTGATTATGTTGATTGCAGTTGTAGCATTTTCCATTGAATTTTTCTTTTCCATTGCTCCAACATTTTTTTGATGTATGACTTAACTTACCATAGTGATTGCAAGTAGGTTTTTGATTCCTTTGAGCACCTTGTTTGGAAGATTCACCTTCTTCATTATATCCAAGTCCTACTTTACCCTTTTTTCTATGAAGATTCTACTCATTTTGTTAGTTTAATTGATTCATATCTTCTTGAGACTTTATCATTCTTTCAATGATTTTCTTTTCAGCATTTAGGTCATGTTCCAATCTTTCACTAATTTGTCTTTTAGTGATTAAATCAATCTTGAGGCTTTCATTTTCCGATCTTAGATTCATGATTTCTTCATTTGCATTGGATAGTTGATTGATAAGACTTTGATTTGCATTTATTCTTTCATTTGTCTCATTTTTAGATTTGTTTCTTTGGTCCAAGATTTCACATAGCCTAATTGATTGGATTTCTTGTTCTCTTTTAAGTTTTCTTACTTCTTCTTGTAGAGAGCCATTCTTTGCTAGGAGTTCCTTGATTGCCTCATTTGCTTCATTTGAGCTGCTTGATGGTAAAAGGTCTTTAATCTTTTCTTCAACATACTAATGGTCATTCATTTGTCTTAAAAGTTCCTTCCTTGTCTTCAAGGATTGAGAAAGATGCTCCTTTGCTTCTTTGAGTTGAGCCATGGCCATTTCCATATCTATATTTTCATTTTCAATTGCTTTGTTAAGTCTGAATATCTCCATTTTTTCCTTAGATCTTTGCTCAATCTATCAAACATTGTCCTGAGAACCACAATGCTCTGATACCAATTGTTGAAAATAATAAAGACTAACTAGGTTACTGAGAGGGGAGGGGTGAATCAGTAACCTCAAAAACTTTAAATCAATTCAATACTTGATCCATACATCATTCATTCATCTAATCTATTGTATGCATGAGAAAGATAAACATTTACAACACATGAACACAAAATTTTGGTGACCCAAAAACCTTCCAAATAGAAAGTAAAACTGGGATGGGGATGATAGCCACAAAACTTCACTACTAAAGTATGAAGTTATCCTATTAGGGCTTACATTGATCACTTCTAATGATCTACCCTATTAAGAGTAATTTGCACTGCTAGATCCACCTTGTTAGAGGATTTACAAACATACAATGAAGTATGCACTCTGTTAGGAGATTTATCCAAAGACTGTTAAGTCTACTTTGTTAAAGGATTTACAAAACTGATTCAGCTATAAGGATGAAATAGTGGATCTACTTACAACTTGATTAGATCCTTGAAGTAAAAATCACCTCTTGTGACTAATGAATCTTTACTACTCCTTGTAGACCTTGCTAAATACTTTTCTCTACCACTGATTCACTTTTTATCCTTCTCAAAGCATTACATGTCCATTGCTTTTTCATACTCATACATTGAAAATGATATAACACATTACATATATACCATTCCAATAATTAAAATTGTAAGGTCGACCAAAACACAAGTGAACAAAATATTATTGAGTTGGCCAAACAGTAGAAAATTTGGGTTCTTCAAGATAACTTGGTAAACTTCTGATACTCAGCATCCACTACATTACTTGGCATCGTCATGCACTTGATAGAAGTAGAAGCTCGGTCCATACTAATCAAACAATGTAGCTTGGAACTTGGTAACCATTGGAGGCTCGGTAGATATAGTATCACTCAGTAAAAATTGAATCCTTCGTTTACCTTGTTCTCACTCGGTAAACACTGGTTTCCATCACACAAAACTATGAAGCTTGATGAACGTTGTATTCTTGATAGATATTGTTGGACTATACACTCACTTGAGCAGTTTAGGAATTCTCAGTATGAACTACTTAAGTGATGAACCTACAAGGTAACCACTAAATTCTCGATATACATTGTAGACTGAGTGATGAACTTGGTAATCATTCAGAATCGAATAAGTGTTGTCACTAATGACAAATACAATATAATACCAACAAGAATTAGGGGTAGATTCACTTCATCCTACCTAATCTATCCTAACCCTAAATTGGATGATGGAGAATGAATGCAAAAAGATCTTAATTCTCTATTTATAGGGATGGTTGGTCAAAAGCAAGGGTTGTCATAAGCAAGAACTTAAGGAAGACAAAGAGTCAAGGAGTATTTCTTCATCAAGTGACCTAAGTGAAGAGTCTACATTGGCATGTTAAGAAAGAAGGCTTAAGGGTATGAATTCTTGAAGAGTGAACAAGCTATCATAACTCCAATGTGTGAAAACCAAGAAGAATGGAGGACTAAAACAAAGATCTATAATCTACAAGTGGAGTTGTAAGTTGTTATTAGATCAAGCCTTACTATCACTCTCTAATAATTGTATTAGTATAGGGTAAATCCTTTGGATTAAGGTTGACCTAATGATCATTTATATATCCTTCAACCAGGTGACATTCCAAGGGAATGGTCTAAAATCCTCTAACAAGGCTCACTTCTAATAGGGTGATTGATTGAAATCCTTTAACAAGGTCACATTTGATAGTGTGTACATTGTAACCTTTAACATGGTTGGCCTTTCATAGGGAATCACTTTAGAAGAGTGAAAAAGTGTAGCATGTTACTTGTGGTTTTTCCCAAATTGGGTTTTCACGTAAATCATTATGTCAAGTGTGTTGTTGAATCTATTATGTTTCATGTTTACATTTTTACAAATTGATTTGACAGTAACATGCAAGTTTTTAAGTGATTACATAATCTTGTGGATGCATGCATGATGATAAATGTTTTATGGGTTCACTAAGCTATGAAATTTTTTATTTATACATTTGGACCTTAAATAATTGATTCACCCCCCATCACCCTCTCAATTATTCTAAAGAATTCCAACATTATCAACTTCAATAGTTGTTTTATTCATGTGTGTTTCATTTCCTTTTTCAAATGTCTCACTCTCATTTCCTTCTTAAAATGTCTCACTCTCATTTTCTTTATTTATTTCATTAATTTCTTCATATCATCTAATTTCTTCTTCATATTCTTCTTTATACTCTATACTTGAGATGATTTCATGTCGAATTTCTAATTCTATTGTGTTGTCTTCAACAATAAGATCAATTCACTCCCTCAGTTTGTCATTTAGATCATAATCTTTCCAATCGGTAGTGCTCCCTTGGTAGTAGTGTCCCTTATATGAAATAATATATTCCACATTATCTTACTATCATTTTCAACATCTTCAATCATACCTATAGGATTTTGGTCTTTGTGTAATTAATACAAAACTTCTCATTTTTTTTAGTAGTCAATCTATTTCTTCAACTGATATATTTGTTTTCACCAAATTTAATTTTCTTTCTCCATTTGGTCTACATTATGCCACTTGAATATAATACTATTGTACAATTGGCAGGAATTCAATTCTCTATCCTTGTTGGAAAATATAAAAACTTATTGGTTAGTTTACAACTTCCTCTATTACTAACTATTCTTACTCACTCTATTTACTAGATTCATAGTCTGAGATGGTTTCAAAACTTTATACTTTTTCATGCCTTGTGTCATTTCTTCAATAGTTCTTACTAGTTTCCTCATTGGTTTTCTCCCAATTATTTACATTTTTTTATTCTTCCTCTATGCACTTTATTGTGATCTTTTTGTATTTTGACTCCTTTTTCTTCTTGATGCTTGTGCTATTATAGATCTTGTTTGTCTCATTTGTTTTCTTTCTATAATATAATTCTATTTCTTTATCATACCATATGTGGATGGTATATCAATAGTCATCTTCCTATTGCTTCCTTCTTGTTTGGACTCCTTTTCTTCCATAATAACTTTCCTATAATTCTCTTCATATGTTCCAAATCTCTCAGTTTCTTCATGCTTTTCTTCAGCCAATAGTTTCTCAAATATAAGTTCAAGCTCATCATTTGATACTTCATAACCAAATGGTGTTACCCATACAAATATAGGTTCTATATCTTTCACCATACAAGAATGTGTCCTTGCTAGAAAACATATATCATTTTTATATGTGTTCACCATTTGTGATGGAATGCAATTTCTTTTATTCATTTTCTCTTGAACTCCTTTAAAGTGAAACCAAATTAAGATATTTAAATTTCTCCCTATAGTTTCAAAATATTTATTAATTTGGTGTACATTCGAATCACCAACTAACTGGTTCACAAATCTTATTCTAGGAAACCAATTTTTGACATAGAAATATATACTAACCAATAGATGTCCATACCTTAATCCTTATTAATGTGAATTTTAGGGTCCAACTCTTTCAAACTCTTACATCTAATTCCTAATAGTCCTATGACAATGCTTATGATTTCCTTTGTGATATCTACATTTCTATTTTCCATCCATATGTATTCTCCATGTATTTTGTTCAATACACTTTTGATTCATTCTTCATAAATATTTCTTGGTAGATGAAAAATAAGCACTAGTCCAAACTCCTCATTCTATGGTTTCTTATTTTTGAACAATTCTTCATATACTAGTTCAATTTCCTCATTTTCAAACTTAGTCTTCTTTCTTTGTAGATATCTAGTTACATCCTTTGTTAGAAATACTCTATCTAGTATTCTTAATAAGGTTCCTACTCCATCCAGGTCATTGAATTTAAGAAAAAATACATTATCTTCTAGCTATTCATCATCAGATCTTCACACCTGCATATTTCTTCCTTCCATATTACTTACTTTAAATTTTATAAACATAATCTTTGATGTAGTGCAAGAAAGAGAATATCCAAAGGATATGTCCTAGCCCCTAGAAAATTACCACATAGAAGAAACACAAGACCAGATACATAATTTGATACCAAGTGCAACTCTTTATTCATAAAATAACTAATTACATGAAATGTCCCTAACTATAAGGCCTTCTAAGTTATGCCCAAATAAAATACCAATTACAAAAATAGTTCTACAAGATCCCTCAAGATCCAAGCCAAACACTAGCTAGTCCACATCTACACTCTAGTAGATACCTCCAAGGAAGATCTAAACTTGTGCTCACAAGCCCACCAAGAAATCTCCTTGTTTCCCAAGCCTCAACTACTATCCCTTCAAAGTTAGCTCCTCTACTTCATCCTCTTCTCCAAACTAGATGATTATTAAAAAAAACTGCACAACATCCCTTACTTATACCCAACTAAGCCATAGGTTGGCCTAGTATGTTACAAATTAAATAAACCCTTGCATTAAATACATATTTAAGCCACAAGCCGACTTACAAAAAAATTAAATACAAACAACTAAATTAAATGCCAAGATCAGCTCACACTAGAAACCAAACACACACAACTTGGGAAAATATATCACCAAGACATGACCGATCATCAAAAACATACTTCCAAATATCAAAAAATCCACCAAACATAATTGATCCTCATCATTAATAGAGATACTCAATAAAAATAGAAACCAAACCACATAGTATAAGTCAAACTCCCCAATATATGTTGAGAAACACCTTCATAGATTAATTTCCTCCAGCGATTGAACTCATTCAAAGATCAAGCAACTTGGGAAACATTGTAACCAAGATTCATTGAGCTCCTAGTATGTATCAAGTTCCTGCAAGAATCATTAAGCTCCTTGGATGGCTGAGTGTCCCAAGCTATCACAAACTCTTTTGACAACTAGGCACCTCTAGGATCACCAAGTCCATTCAACAATTGAGTTCTAAACCACGACCTACTAAGTGATGACCAAGTAACCTCTACCAAGAAAATTTTCCTCAACTAAGTATAAGTCCAAGTACTCCCTAAATAAACTACCAAGCCTCCTCTCATGAACTCTAAAGTAGCCACTAAGAAAACCCAAGATGCTCCTACATGAATCTGACTTAATTTACTTTTTCACTTTTGCACACTTTCCTTTTCTAATATATGAAACTTTTGAGAGGTATTATCCTTATTTATAGCATACATATTCAAATAGTTATTGTACTAGAAATATTAAATTCCAACTGAAAATAACTAACTACCCTTTTACCTATAGAAAAAAATTCCCTTTTTACTGATTGCTAACCTATACCTATAAGAATCCTTTTACTTTTCCTTTTTGGGACTTTGTGAATAATCAATAATAGTTATGTGTCCCAACTATGTTCTTACTTTATTAGTTTGTAGATAAAGTTCCCATGTCATCTGACAAGGGTTCCTCTATTGTAGTATATTCCTCACCTTTTCTCACCCATATTTGTTTGATCTCATTTCTTAATTGTTCTTTATCTATAGATCCTTTTCCTTTTCTAGTTTGATTACTTCCATTATTACAATGATAACTAGAGTTTTAGGTGGAATGTCTATATTGCAAAAAAAAGTAACATAACATCTTTAGTGATATCCAAGGACATGATAATCCTAATCTACACTTAGAAGTTTTTTCCCTTTCCTCCACATTGATAAAAATTCACAAGTTTAGTTCCAAAGTCCTCTAGATGATATTTGATCCTTTTATTTATCAATGATCTTAGTATGCATGTATCTACATTATGACAATACTAATTGCATTTTCTATAGTAGCCACTAAAACTCCTTCCATTTTTTCTTTCATTTTTTTTGCAAACTTTGTATCCATACATATTGAAATTGTAACAAGAAGTAGTAAAATGGTGCTAGGGCTTCTAGCAATGGTATGATGGTAACTAGTTTTAGTTGTATGATGGCTTTTGAATCTAGAAAGGGCACTAGTTGTAGAAGTAGTAAAAATGGTGCTAGGGCATCTAGAAATGGTGTGGTGGTTGCTAGATTTTGTGGTGTAATAAATATTGGTGTGATGGCTTTTGAATTTGGTAAGGGTGCTAGTAGTGGAAGCAGTAACAATGATGCTAGGGTTTATTGCAATGGTGTGGTGGTAACTGGCTCTAGTGGTGTGATTAGGACTAGTGTGATGGTTTCTAAATCTAGCAAGGGCATTGTTGATGATGCTAGGGATTTTGGAAATGGTGTGATTGGTGATGGCTTTGGTATTGTGGCTTCTATATTTGCTAAGAGTTCTGGTGGTGGTGCTAGGGTTTTTGGTATTGGTGTGGTAGTTCCTAGTTCTACTAGTGTGCTCAAGACTAGTGTGTTGGCTTTTAAATTTGGGAAGGCAACTGGTGTTGGTGCCAAGGTTTCTAGTAATGGTGTGTTGGGTGCTAGTTTTAGTTCTATGGCTTCTAAATCTGGCAAGGACGCTAGTGTTGGCACTAAGGTTTATTGTAATAATGTGGTGGTTGCCAATGCAACAAATGTTAAGAAAGGGTTTCCTAGTCCTTGTACAAGGATGGGGGTTCGAAAATGGCCACTAAACCTTTTTTCTCTCTTCCAATCCCTACATGTAAGCCAATATTGCTTAATTTGGGAGATGGGTCACTTTTAGAAATTGAGGAACATTCTAGGGATCTCTCCAAGGATTCAATTATTTGTCACTTTAAGGGTTTTTGTACCACTCTCTCAGAGCTCCATGCATGGATTTTGAAGCATTGGGATCCATATATTATGGATACTATTGATATCTTCCCTTTGGTCAAAGGTTTCTTCATTGTTACTTTCATCAATTCTAAGTATAGGAAAGCCATTCTATGTGATCAGATCTTTTCTTGGGAGAAACACTTTCCTTTAATGCTTAAACCATGGCATCCAAATTTTAACTCTCAAACTAAGTCTTTCCTTAAAATCCCAACTTGGGTAACCCTTCCTAATCTTCCTCTTCATTTTTGGGTGATTTCTCTTTTTATGGAAATTGTCAAGGCTTTAGAGGATTTCCATATGGTTGACTTCTAATCTTTTGAGCATTTCCATTCTAATTATGCTAGGATTTGAGTGGATATTGATGTTTAAAAGGGTCTCCTAGAAGAAATTATTTTAAGTTATTCAAAGGGTTCTTGGACTCAGTTGCTAGATTATGAGGGCCTCCCTTTTAGGTGTAAAAAATATTTCAATATTGGACATATAGATACTAAGTGTGAGATTGGAAAATCTAGAAATAAATGACCCTCCTCTTGGTGGAAGGGTGCCTTGGAGCTGTTAGAGTTTTAGGTGACTCTACAACACCCTTAGGATCAAATGAAAGACCAAGATAACTTCCACAAGAGAATGGAAAGACAATTTCATGAAGATGCAAGAATGCTATTATTGATAATGGACTTGATTAACGTCTAATGGATTGATTTGAAATGTACATGTAATAGGCCTCCTTATATAGGAGAGGTGATAAGAGACAATGATAAGGAGAAGATAAGCTATCATCCACACAAGGTGGATTCACATGTCCACAATAGGTGGATCATCCTCCATTATGCAATGAAATATGTGCAATGATGAGGATGCTAATGTGATATATGCACTAAAGGTGGAATGAGACAATGACTATGACCACCTAGAGTAGAATTCTCCTTCACCATGTGTTTAATTGAGGTGCAAACTCCTAAGTGTCTCAATCACATAGTACTATGCAATTCATTGTCCCAAGTAAGCTTAAGTAAGTGTAATTAGTAAATATTTAACTACACCAACAACCCCCTTAAGTGAAACTTAGGGGAATGCACTTAAAATCACAATGCAAGATAGGTCCCAACAACTAGGCCATTTTAGGTACCCATGTACAATATGAAATGCAATACATGAAATGTAATCTCTCACAAAGTGGAGAAAGAGAGAAAACCTCATGGGAAAAACCATCCTCCAAAAAGAGAGATGAAAATAAGATGCATGGATGGATGGAGTACTCAAGACCCCCCAAAAATTTCATGCATCATGTATATACAAAGAATTATGCTTGCATAGGAAGGAAATAAGGAGACATGATATCCCCCCATAATAAAGAAGCTCCAATGTATATGAAGAGTACCTACAAGAAAAATATAATCCAATGCCTACAAGAAACATGTCTCTCCTTAGGAAGAGATAAATACATCAAATGATGAAGAAGCCACTCTACGTAAAAAGTGAGGAAGGAGGAAGAAGGTCTCCATGTACGCATCTCTGAAGACTGAATAGGTGTCCCCAAGTTGAAAGATTCTATCACACCATCAAGCTGACCTATGAGATCTGGAAAACAAGATAACTTGAAGAGTTAGGAAATCCAATCTCCAAAGAAGGTGAAGAAGTATCTTGAAGAGAAACCTCCTCAAATGTATTAACCAAATCTACATTATGAGACTCATTTGAAAGAGCATCCAAGAATTCATCCCACACTGCAAGATCCAAAGCATAAAGATCATCCTGCTGAATAGTAGAGCTCATGTCTAAAGAAGTAGGAGGTGGAGGAGTAGGAAGTTCAACACTTGTGTCAAGAACAAAATGATTCAAGTGTCCAATATTCTCCTCACATGAATTATTAACCCTTGATAAAGGGTTAGGTACATCATGAATATCATCATAATTATCAACAAAATGTTCAAAAGAATACAAGCGTGATGTATGATCAACAACTCTCATAGCTATAACATCTCTAGTCTCCATATCCCCAATATAGACATAATCAAGAGTGAACTCAACAATTTTACCTTGTTCCCCATGAGTAATTTGGTAAATGGAAAGGAGATTAGTGGTCAAGGATGGAACACAAAGAACATCATTAAATGTACCCTCTCCCATTGGAATAGAACCTTTCCCACAAACCTTCATGTATGTATTATTACCCATGAATATAGGCGGAGAAGTACAAGGCTCAATAGAAGAAAACATATCCATTGAAAATGCCATATGATGTGATTTACCTAAATCAAGGAGCCATTTACCTTGCTCAGGATGTGTGGAAGCAATGCATGTTTTTTCTTTGCCTCTAGATGATGATGTAGATGTAGCAACTTCCTGATATTGAGAAGAAGGAGAAGACATCAACTGGATATTGTTCTTTTGAAGAATGTGGGTGAGCTCATCAATATTCTTATAGAAACATTTATGTTCATCATGTCCTAGATTTTTGTAATAAGCACATTTATCTCTTTTTCTTCTAGATATTTCCTCTCTTGAAGAGGACTTGGATTCAATATTATGTTGTGAAGGAGAGTCATCACCTTTTTCATGTTGCTTAGGATCCATGTGTTGTTTGTTTCCCTTTCCGTTGGGAGCCTTTGGATAGGATTCATTTGCCACCAACACTTGATACTTTGAAGGCTTCAATTGACCTATGTGTGCTAACTTTTCTTGTTCCCTTGTGAGCTGAGTTGCAAATTCATCAAGAGAAGGCATTTTTTATGCACTACCAAGAGCATCCATAGTAGCATAGAATGTGGTAACAAATATTGAATATTTAGTACCTAGCTTGGAAAGAATGGATAATATCAATTGCTCATCATCTTTAGTAAAGTCACAACTAGAAAGATCCAATCTAATGGAATTGAAATTAGAGAAACATTCTTGAATATTATCAAAATCACATGGACTTTGACCTATAAGCTCCTTCTCCAATTTGAATTTTCTTATTCTATTAAGTTTACCAAAGATTCCTTCCAATGTAGTCTAGGCATCATGAGGATGTGTGTAGGATGCAATATGATATAAAAAATCATTAGTGGATCTAAGATAGCCAAGTGCTTTATCCCTTCTATCAAACCATTTTCTTCTTTCTGCAACACCTGTAGTTGGTTCTAGATCCTATCTAAGAATCATTCTAAGCAATTCAATACTGATCAACTAATTAGAAACTGTATGTTTCCATTCTTGATATTTATAAGGAGTGAGCAATGAAACTTTTAAAAAATCCATAATGGAATCAAATGATGACTAAAATCAATTGACAACTCCTTCAAATTACTGATTCAATTTATGAAAATTGAAATCTAAGTATTCACCAAGTGCAAATATAGCCAAAAAAGACCTATTTCTGAAAGTGATATGCCCACTCTAAATCATTGAAATATGATTATAGATCTAGAAAGTGAAGGAAAAATCATGCACTTTTTAAAAAAGTTATACTAGAAAATGTTAATGAATCTTCCCAAATAGAGCCTTGAAAGTTGCAAAAAATGGGATTTGCAATTTTTAGAAAAATTAGAGACAGATATCCCAAATCACCTGCACCACTATGTAGATTGAAAAATTCTACCCCAAAAAAAAATAATTTCTCAGAAAAAGGATTCCATATGAGGAAGATATCATTGTTTGAAAATTACCTTTGAAATTGTTTTGTCTTGAATCACCACCGTTGCACCTTCAAAAATCAAATGGCTCTAGATTTGCACTAGAAAGATCCAATTTTCACCTACAATAGAAGGTCACAAAATAAGACTCCAAAAATCTACTCCAAATTGTGATGTCCAAATTGCCAAATGTTACCAATAATGAGTCAAGACAAGATTGCACTTCTTAAGAAGAAGAATTCTGATGGAGAAATGACCCAAGCACAGAATGGACACAACAGGAAAGGGAAAATTTTATTAACTATGAAAATATGCTAGTACATTCAATACAGAGAAAATAGACTTCAAAACATGCCCTATGGGCTTACAATAGCATAAATCTCGAGATGATTTCTTTTCCCAGTACCTTCTCTCAAACTCCACTCCGAACTACCTTTTACAATGTGAGAAATGTTCTTAAATAGACCCTGAAGGGTTAAGGATTAGGAATACATTCTAGAAAGAGCTAGTTGGCATCCACCAACCAAATAGAAGGCTGCAAAAGTCATATTAGAAGTCAGCACAAAATTACAAGAATCTAGAAATGGTAACTGAACTATCGGGATGCATAACTTTTGAACTGTAGCTCCAATTGATGAATCATTTACATTTCCAGAAAGCTCTCAAAGTTCTCTATAGCCCTATGGACCAGCTTCACTCATCCCCCATTTTTTAGCCCTATTCAAGGTCATTTAATGCCCCTAACCTAACTTTGAAGCATTCTTAGGAGGCCTCCAAAAATTGAAAAACTGCGATAACTTTCAAACCATGGGGCCTTTTGACTTGATTATTTTTTTGGAATGCTCTAAATTATAATTACATTCATCCAGCCAATTTACACCTCTAATTTACCAAAATTATGGCTCAATTACATACTACTATTTTTTTGACATTTACACGTATCCCAAGGTGATTAAAAAATCTAACCTAGAACACTAATAGTGGAACTGTGAGAGTTAGAACCTTTATTTGACCCAAATGGGTATCCAAAAATGAAAACACATGAAACAAAAACTAAGTCTAAGTACATTTTTTTGGGTGACATAAGATTTCCCTTATACCTTTGGATGCTCCTGCATCAGACACCCAGGGTAGATTGAAAAGTGACCCTATCACTTTATGAATGGTAAAGGAAATCCCAAATGGGAAACCTTAGCTACTGATATCCAAGTTGAGTCCTCTATTGGTCGTCCTTCCCAGTTGACCAAATACTCTTCATACTGCCTATTTTTGGTACTCCTACCCACAGAACTATCCAAAATCTCCTCTATCTCCTCCTTAGAAGTAGGAATTGGACATGGTTCTAACATCAGCTCCTCATCTACACCATCATCATGATACTCTGTTAAGTCTGCAATTTTGAAAATAGGAGAAATGTGAATTCCATCTGGCAACTCTACTTCATATGCATTTCCTAAGTCATGTTTCTTCAAAATTTTGCAAGGGCCAAATTTCTTCATCTTCAGCTTGTTGTAAGTATTGGCTAGAAATCTTTCTTTTCTTAGGTGTACCATGACTAGATCCCCTACTTGGAACTCCTTATGTCTTCTCCTTTAATCAGCCCTAGCTTTATACTATTGGTTCATCTTAGTAATGTGTGCCTGGAACTCCTCATGTAGATGCTTGATATGTTCAGCAAATTCTTTAGCTTCAACACTTGTCCTCTCCCCTTGCTCTATCTTCCTCAATTCTGGTGTAGTCCTTGGACTACTTCCATATAAAATTTGGAATGATTATCTACAACTACTCCTATTTATGGAGTTATTGTAAGAAAACTCTGATTGTGGTAGAATCAAATCCCACCCCTTGGGCTTATCCCCAACTAAACATCTTAGCAAGTTGCCAGACTTCTGTTTACCACTTCAGTCTGTCCACCAGTCTGCAGGTGATGTGTAGAACTAAACTTCAAGTCTGTTCTCAATTTCTTCCACAATGTTCTCTAGAAATACCCCACAAATTTAGTATCTCTATTAGAAACTATACTCCTTGGGAGACCATGTAGTCTTACCACCTCTCCGAAAAACAAGTTTGCAATATGGATAGTATCATGAGTTTTGTGGCATGGAATGAAATGTGCCATTTTGGAGAACCTATCAACTAGCACAAATACTGAGTCATTACCCCTTTGTGTCCTCGGCAATCCAAGAAAAAAATCCATACTTATGTCCTCCCATGGCTTTGAAGGAATAAGCTATGGCTGATATAGTCTAGTATTGTGACTAAATCCCTTAGCCACTTGACAAATCTAGCAATTCTGTACAAACTTCTTCACATCCTATGACATTTGAGGCCACAAATAATGTTCCTTGAGAATGGAAATGATCTTAGCTCGACCAAAATGTCCTACCATCCCTCCACTATGTTTCTCCTTAATTAGATTTTCCCTCATGGAACTCCTTGGAATGCACAATTGATTGCCCTTGAACAACATACCATCCTGAATCAAATAGTCTAGCCACTTAGTTCTATCTATAGCAATAGGCTCTTTACAAGCTTTCCACAATTCAGCAAAATCAGGATCCTCAGGGTACAAATTCTTGAGTTCATCAAACCCAACTACTTCAACCTGCATTACTATAAGCAACAACTATCTCCTACTTAGTGCATCTGCAACCCTATTAGATTTTCCACTTCTATCCTTCAACACAAATGTATAGCTCTGCAAGAACTCTACCCACTTTATATGCCTCTGATTCAATTTACCATGGCTATTTAGGTATTGTAATGCCTGATGATCAGTATACAAAAAAAAATTCTTTGGCAATAAATAATGCCTCCATTTCTTTAAGGCCTGAACTATTGCATAGAACTCTTGATCATAAACATAATACTTCTTTTTCACATCATTCAATTTTTCACTAAAATATGCAATAGGCTTACCTTCTTGGCTTAATACAGCCCCAATAGTGCTACCACTAGCATCACAATCCACCTGGAACACCTTTCTAAAATCTGGAAGTGTCAACATAGGTTGTTTTTTTCACCTTCTTCTTCAACATTTCAAAACTTCTCACAACTGTCGCAGTCCATTTGAACTCTTTTCTATCCCCTCTTATTGTGTCAGTTAGGGGTGCACATCTGCCACTAAAATTCTTAATGAACTTCCTTTTAAAACTAACTAGACCATGAAATGATCTTACCTTAGTAGAAGATCTTGGAGTAGGCCATTCCAAGATGGCTTTTACCTTCTCTGGATCTATTTTGAGACCTTCAGGTGATATAACAAACCCCAAGTAGACTAACTCCCTTTTTACAAAGATACACTTCTTTATATTAATTAATAGTTTCTCTTCCCTTAACCTTTCAAGGACACTAGGAATATGCAATAAATGTTCCTCCAAAGTCTTGCTAAAAATTAAAATATCATCCAAATAGACAATAACAACTTTTCCCAAGAACTTCTTAAGTACCTCATTCATAAGCTGCATGAAGGTGCTTGGGACATTCAACAATCCAAA
This sequence comes from Cupressus sempervirens, assembly GCA_028749045.1. Taxonomy (NCBI): domain Eukaryota; kingdom Viridiplantae; phylum Streptophyta; class Pinopsida; order Cupressales; family Cupressaceae; genus Cupressus; species Cupressus sempervirens. The sequence goes on from CM053784.1 coordinate 695,937,334, forward strand.
GGGCATGACTAACCACTCATAAAGACCCTCCTTGGTCTTGAAGGCTATTTTCCACTCATCTCCTTCTCATATCCATATCTAGTGATATCCACTCTTGAGATCTATCTTTGTGAAGTACTGAGCCCCACTCAAATAGTCCATAAGATCATACATTCTTGGCAAAGGAAACTGATACTTGATGGTTATCCTATTTATAGCTCAAGAGTTTGTACACATCCTCCACTCTCCATCCTTCTTTGGTGCCAGTATTGTAGGTACTACACATGGACTTAGGCTCTCCCAAATCAAGCCCTTCCTCAATAGCTCTTGAACCTATCTATTTAGCTCCTTAGTTTTAGTAAGAGTCATCCTATGAGCATCCTTGTTAGGAAAACTAGCTCTTGGGATTAAATCTATTTGATGACTGATTTGCCTTACTAGTGGCAATCCTTCTGGAACATTATTAGAGACGATATCTCCAAACTCACCTAGTAAATCTGAAACTTCAAGTGGTATTTCACTACTACCTTCTTTATCTTTCCTAGGAATCAAAGCATAGCACATATGCTAATGTTTCATGCCATCTAAAAACTTCCTTCCAACAACAAGACAAATCCTAGCACTACTACATACCTTTTCGCCTTCCTTTTTCATGGGCTTCAGTTTGTGGCAAACTCCATCCTTTGTTAGGGAGTGTGTGTGCATGACCATCATGTACTACATGCCTATCAAACTACCACAGTCTACCCAACAATAGATGGCAAACATCTATTGGAATAACATCATAAAGAACTTCATCATGGTAACTCCCAATTTTTAACTTCACTAAACATTTTTCACTTACCAGGACCTTATGATCATATTTCACCTAAGCAATCCAATAGGGTTGGGGGTGTTTCTCCCTCTTGAGCTTCAGCTTAGAGACCATCTGCTTTGATACTAAGTTATCAGTGCTACCACCATCAATGATTACATCACAACATTTATCCTCACACTTGCACCTGGTACGGAATAAACTCCTCCTTTTTCCTAGTTCAATCTCACCACTTAGTAGGACCCTTTTATTTACTAAAGTCTCTCCTCTTTCTGCATCCTCTGAATGTAATGATTGTGCATCCTCATCCACATAAGCAACCCTAGCTTGACCCTCAGCTCTCCTATATGTCCTTCCTTTTCATTGAGGGCATTCAAAGGCACAATGACCTTCTTCATTGCAATGGAAATGAGTACCACAGAAGCCTCCTCTTCCTTGTCCATGTCCTCTACCTCTTCCCCTCTAATTTCCAAAGTCTTGATCATGGGAGCGGTTGAAACCCTCATTCCTTTGGTTCCTACTAGTACCCACATCTTTATTTTTCTTTTGGTTTTCATTTCAGCCTCCACATGACCTACCACTACCCCTTCCTCCTTGAACATGCCCTCTTTGTCTCCCTTCAAGCCTTTTATTTAGCTTTTCTTCAACTCGTAGGGTAAATTGGTATGCCTCCTCGATGCTGGTCATTCTTACTAGACTTAATTCCTCCTGGATGCTAGGTTGTAACCCACTAATATAGTGAGAAACCTTATCCTTATTTGCTTCTACATGCCCTACTCTAATCAAAAGTCGATAAAAATCTTCTGTATATTCCTAGACTAATTTTTCTACTCGCTTTAACCCATGCATCTTCTTAAAGAAATCAAGCTCATAGTCAACAAGAATGAACTGCTTCTTTAGTTTGTCCACCATGTGATTCCACCTTATGATCTTCTCCTTTCCTCTTCTATTTCTTTCCAATTGAACCTCTTGCCACTAGATTTTGGCATGTCCTTTCAGTTTGGCCTTTGCAAACTTAACCCTATTTGGATCCCTGATATCCTCATACTTAAAGTACTCTTCTAGTTCATTGATCAAGTCGATCAACTCATCTGGTTTTAGATTTCCTAAAAATACACCCACATCAATTGTAGGTCTTTTCCCAAACTTAGTAATGGCCCTAAAAATCCTCTCCTCTCCCTGATTTAGAACTTCCCCATAAACTTCTCCTTCTGGTCCAATTTCTTCTTCTTTATTATTGTCCTCACTTTTGACACCTATAATAACATTTGTTCCTCTACGGAGCTCCTCCTGCATCACTTGTACCTACCTTTGGAGGGCTCTAACCTCCTCAGTATTAATAGATCCAACCCTTCCACCACACTCTCTTCATGGAGGCATCTTCTTAACTTGAACCCACAACCACACAGTCCTGGTGCAAACTGCCTCACAGTTCGCACTCTGTCTACAGACTCAGGAAAACTAGCTCTGATACCACTTGATGGAGACATGACCCAAGCATAGAATGGACACAATAGGAAAGGGAAAATTTTATTAACTATGAAAATATGCTAGTACATTTATTACAAAGAAAATAGACTTCAAAACATGCCCTATGGGCTTACAATAGCATAAATCTGGAGATAATTTCTTCTCCCAATACCTTCTCTCAAACTCCACTCCGAACTGCCTTTTACAATGCCAGAAATGTTCTTAAATAGACTCTGAAGAGTTAAGGATTAGGAATACATTCTAGAAAGTGCTATTTGGCATCCACTGACCAAATAGAAGGCTTTAAAAGTCATATTAGAAGTCGGCACAAAATTAGAAGAATCCAAAAATGGTAACCGAACTTTTGGGAGGCATAACTTTTGAACTGTAGCTCCAATTGATGAACTGTTTACATTTTTTGAAAGCTCTCAAAGCACTCTATAGCCCTATGGGCCAGCTTTACTTGTTTCCACATTTTTTGTCCCTATTTGAGGTCATTTAATTCTCCTTACCTAACTTTGAAGCACTCTTAGGAGGTCTTCAAAAATTAAAAAAATTGTGATAACTTTCAAACAGTGGGGCCTTTTGACCTGATTCTTTTTCTGGAATGCTCTAAATTACAATTAAATTCATCCAGTGAATTTATACTCTCTAATTTACCAAAATTATGGCTCAATTACATACTCTTATTTTTTGGCATTTACACATATCCCAAGGTGATTAAAAACTCTAACCCAGAACACTAATAGTGGAATTGTGAGAGTTGGAACCTTTATTTGACCCAAATGGGTATCTAGAAATGAAAACACATGAAATAGAAACTAATTCTAAGTACATTTTTTTGGGTGACATAGGATTTTCCTTATACCTCTGGATGCTCCTGCATCATCTTCACACCATGAGAGCTTTGATACCATGTTAGAGTTTTAGGTGACTCTACAAGAACCCTAGGATCAAATGAAATACCAAGATAACTTCCACAAGAGAATGACAAGAAAATTACATGAAGATGCAAGAATGTTATTATATATAATGGACTTGACTGATATCCAATGGCTTGATTTGAAATGTACATGTAATAGGCCTCCCCATATAGGAGAGGTAATAAGAGACAATGATAAGGAGAAGATAAGCTATCACCCACACAAGGTGGATTCTCATGTCCACGAAAGGTGGATCATCGTCCATTATGTAAGGAAGTATGTGCGTTAATAAGGATGATAATGTGATATGTGCACTAAAGGTGGAATAAGATAACAACTATTACCACCTAGAGCGGAATTCTCATAAACCCTGTGTTTAATTGAGGTGCAAACTCCTAAGTCTCTCAATAACATACTACTATGCAATGCATTATCCTAAGTAAGCTTAAGTAAGTGTAATTAGTGAATATTTAACTAAACTAATAGGAGCAACATTATTTAGTAGTCAAAATATCTACTCTAGTGGATGAATTTTTTGGATCTGTAGAGTTGGGGTTTCCATCCTCTATATTGAAAATTATTCCTTTTGGTCCTTCTGAGATTGTGATTGCCTTTGATTCCAAGATGGATGCTCAAGTTTCTTATGGGGTTGGTCCTTTGTCTACTAGTAGTATTGGATCCTTTCAGAAGGAGGATGAGACTATTGTTTCTAGTCAAGTTGTTAAATCTAGTGTTCTTGATGCAGACTCTGGTTGAGGTAAATCTATTGGTTTTGGTGTTGATATTGCTAATTGTAGACAAGGTAAGATGTTGTGTGCTATGATTGTTGAATATGGTCATTGTTTATATGTTGGCTTTGGTAATTTTTCTTCTTCTTATTTTGGTATTGACACTTTTGGCTCTGGTGATTGTACTTTTAGTGCTATTACAATTGGTAATTAGACTGTTGGTATTAGTTCTAGTCTTATTGAAGAAGTGATAACAACTAGTCCTTGTCAAAAGTTGGAAGAGTTTCCCTCTATTTTGGATTCTCAAATTTGGTAGTCTAAGGTTGTGATGATGGAGGAGGGGTGGATGCCTATTACCAAGAAAGGATCTAAAAATGCCCTTCCTTAATTTGATATGAATTTACACTCCCACAAAAAGGGAGTGAAAGAGAATTCTTAGTCCCCTTGCTAGTTGGTTGGTTAAGATTTCATGTTGGTTTCTTTTCTAGATTTTTTTATTGGTACTACTAGACATATAATATTTTTATGTTGTAGCATTCTTTTGGTTTTTAGATCTTACTTGGGTATCCAGTCCCTGTATAACCTTTTTTGGGATCCCTTTGGCATGTTTGGGCTTTCTTTGAATATCTTTTGGGTCTATGATGTAAAGGGGTTTCACGTCCCCTCAAAACCTATTTTTACCTTAATCTAAAAAAAATGGTGACCATTGAACTTTATCTTTCTTCCAGTTATTTATTGTTTATACTTACATGTATTCTTTATATGGTTGTATTTTCAACAAAAGTGACAGATAGTATGATAGTTTACTTTTCCATATCTTTCTCTTTTTTTGTTGACTTCTTAGAGTTTGATGACTCACCTTTCTCTATCAAAGTATTTCCAATAAGGATCTTGTCAATTAGAAATTTCTCTTTTTGTTTTACCAATAGTCTATCTAGTTCTTATATGCTTTCTTCAATTTTTGTAAGTTTGACAAACAATTCCTTTTCAACTTCCAATTTATTACACATATCATTATTTTTCCTTTTTAGTCTTCCATTTTCATTCTCAAGATTCTGACTTCTTTCATGATTTTGTTGATTGAACCATTTTGGGTTTGAAGGTCATTACATTGTCTTTCTATAACTAGGTCCTTCTAAGTCATTATCACAAGGGAGTCATGATACGTTGATTCAATATTACTTTTCTCATTTTCAAGAGTTCCCATTTTATCTAGTTTTTCATTCAATCTAATGGCATCAAATTCTTGGTCATTTTTCATCAAACTGATTATTTCCTTTAGTTCAGCTTTCTTTCCAAGAAGTTCATCATTCTTCACTAGTAGCTCTCTTATTGTAAAAACTTCCTCAAAATTAACACTTTCTTCTAATAGTTTGTCTTGATCATCTAGACTCATCTCTATATTCTTAATAAGTTCCTTTCATTTCAAAAATGAGGCTCTTAGTGTTGGAAATACTAATAGGAAAGTAAGTTCTGAGGGGGGGGGGGGGGGAGGGAGGGTGAATCAACACATAAAAATTTTACCATAAAAGAAATTCACCATACATCCATCTCATAACTTAACATGTAAACTGAAATAAGTAACCATGCATCCCATCTAAAACATAATGTAAGTCAACACATAACACATAATATTTTGGTTACCTAGAAACCCTTCAAGGAGAAGGTAAAATTGGGGTGAGTATGACACCTAGAAATCTTCACTAATATAGTTGTAAAGTGTGGTCTATTATGGCTAGGAAGTTTTGATCATAAACTATTATCTACCCTATGAAAGGTATGTCTTGTTAAAGGCTTACAAGACTATTAGGTCTCACCTTGATTAGAGGATTTCAAACTCATAATTAAGTAAGCACTTTGTTAAGAGATTTATAATAGTTTTTTAGGACTATTCTATTAAGAGATTTACTCTATATCACCTATTAGAATGATCTAGCACCTGATCCTTCAATTAGCACCTTAATACTTAATGTTAGATCTCCAGTTTTTTGTTTAAACCTTGATCCTCCCGATCAAATATGTCTTCTCTATCCTTTCATTGCTTCACTATGTTCTCCTTAAACTGATTCTACAATGTATAACTTTGTCATAGCCATCTATGCCATCATGAATTTCCTTTGAACTCTTACCATTCATCTCCTTGTGCATGGATAAACTTCTTTAGGGTTTACCTCCTTAAATAGGCATTGGTGGAGATGGGCTAGGTCATAATCAACGATTGTGGTTGATCCATATTGTCACCTAATTGCTTCCCTTTTCTAATTGGTTACATGCATTTTATAGGGATGCATAATATGATTGGATCCTTATCTCTTATGATCAAAAAATCATGTTTGTATTGGCCAAAAAATGGTTACATGGACGTTTGTGCCATAACAAAATTCTATGTCAAAAATTGTTTACTTGGCATCAATAGACTCTGATGCTTAGCCTTCATTGTGCTCTATATGTTGTTACTCGACTTCTATATAACTTGGCACTTGTTGTTTGCTCAACACTCAATTCACTTGACATCTATTTACCACTCAACACTAGAGTGACTCGACAGTGACTAGTCATATTACTCAAGATGTATTATTTGGAGGCTTATGCTTAGCATATACTATGCACTTTGGTTACACTATTCTTTGCTAGATAATGATTAAGGGTTTTTTCACTTCCTTTTCAAAACCAAAATGAGACCAACACTTAGTTTATCTTTCAATTCAAAAATCTATCCACTAGCATCTGCCAAGGCTTCCTCTAACTCTCTTTAAAGTTTATAACTAGCTATTATCCCAATTTTACTCAAGTTTTTAAAATTTCTTCCAAGAACCAAAATATCTAATACCAATTGTTGCTATCAACAATTTTATTGAGGTATAGAGAGGGGGTAGTGAGGGATGAATCAATACCTTGTTAGAAACAATAGTCCACCAAGATAACTGAGGGGGGGGGGGGGTTGAATTAGTTATCCAACAATTAAAACACTTATCTTCTTTAAAAAAACTTAACCATTCAACCAAAGTAAACAACAACCATACAAAGATGCAATAAACAACTACACTAGATATTTTGACTAGGTAAATGATCGATTATAGGGAAAACTCTAGTGGGAATGATACCCACAAGATGATGTACTAATATAAATATTCCTTGTTAGAGGATGGACCCTATGAGGAGTCTATTACAAAATTTAGTACAATGAGTACCTATTAGGAAACGTTGAATCCCTATTAGGAGATTCTAATCTTGTTAGGAGTTTTCATACAATGTATGCAAGATGAGTCCACTGACCAAAGATGCAATTTCAACTACAAGAAGAGCTCACTGCTCAAACAAGTAATTTACTATTATCTTCTTCATTCCTCTATCCTTTCCTTTATCCTATCAACTAGACCAATCACTGTTAGACCTTATAGACTAGGTCATGAACCTTGGATCCAAATACCAAACCTTGGATCACTCATCAAAACCTCAACAGTGAAGTTTCCTTCACTTTCGCACTGTTGTGCTCAACTTTACATTCTACACTCTCTACTACTTATCAAACATTCACAATTTGTATTCATCTATTTCATGATAAAGGAAAATGTCCTTCCTTTATATCAAGTCCATTAAAAAATTCATTGGGTCAGTTGTTAGTCCTTCTCAATTATTTATTATAGGAATACATTAAGAATACATTATACTTAGTGATAACACAAATCTTCCACCTTACAACTTGAATAACATTCTGTGCACACAATATTATGATGAGTGAGCTTAGCCACATCATCCTCAACATGTCTTCTCCATGTCCTCAACCTTGATCCTTAAGATAACAAATCTGCTAAGAGATATAACAAGTTTACCAAAACATGCCTATGTAAACTCTATCTCAAAACAAACATCACCAAAGCTTACATAACTTCTTCTGGACTTATCCTTTCTACTTCCAATGTTAATTGCATATGATAGATACTTAGAAGTATCTCCCATAACCTTGGGTGGTTATCATGCTCAACTAGCCATCCGTACCAACTTGATCCTTTCATTATTCTTCTGTCAGATACCATAGAAAACATCAAACATGCTATATTGACATTAATGAAAAACTTAGTCATGAATGTAACCTATCATCATCAAACCAATCTTCCAACAATCTCCCAACAGTCTCCCCCTTTGGCATTGATGAAAACATAGATGAAAAACATTTAGTTCTAAGAATACCAACAAAAGACTATTCATCTTCAAATCCTCTTCATCAATCATACTCCCCATTGATATACCTCAAAGTGCTCAATACCAAACTATTATTCCACATACTATGCTTATACCTAACATCTTCCTTAGCATATTGCCAAACTTCTCTCCTTAGCATAATATTTTCTTGCAATAATTCTTCCCCATTTAACATAATGTTTTTCATCCCAAACTTTTCCCCCATTAACATCAATGTCAAAGATTTATTTAACCAATATTTCTACATCAAACTCTACAACAACTAATACTTATTTAGCTCCAGTGTCAAAAGATACTATTCACAACAATATCAACAACAGTCCCTGATGACTCTATAAATCATAGATACTCCCCCATATAGGAAGCATCAACATCCAATCTAGACAAACAATGGTGCTTTGTTACCCTAGACTGATACATTCTTCATCTTCTACTCTGATGTAGGAAGGATCATAACCCCAACGATACCTTGCAAATACTCAAAAGTCTCTTTGGGAAGAGGCTTAGTGAATATGTTTACAATCTACTCTTTTTTGCTCACATACTCCAATCTGATTTATTTTTCTACAACTTTTCTCTCAACATATGATACTTAAAATAAATATTCTTAGTCCTCAAATGCAACACTGGATTCTTAGACATATTTACCAAGCTTGTCTTGTCACAATGTATAACAAAAAGCTCACTGATTTCTATCCTTATATCCTTCAGCATCTGCTTCATTCAAATAACTTGATTGCAATTATTTTTTGCTACAAAATACTCATTTTTTGTTGTACTTTGAGATGTACAATCCTTCTTCTTGCTTGACCAAGAAACCAATCTTCCTCCAAGAAAGAAAGCTCCTCCACTAGTGCTCTTTCTATCATCCATACTACCTTCCCAAACTAAATTAGTATAAGAACTTAGAGTAAAATCATTAGATCTGTCATACCATAATCCAAATTCTAAAGTTCCATTTGGATATCTAAATATCCTTTTCACTACTAGATAATGTGCTTCTCTAGGATTAGTCTAGAATCTTGCAACAATTCCAACTACATTTGCTAGATCTGGCCTTGTGTGAGTTAGATATTGCAATTCTCTAATAATAGATGTGTACTTCTTCTACTCAATAGTAGGTGTTTCATCCTTTGTAGATAACTTGTGTCTAGTTACCAGTGTTCCAATGGTTTTAAATGTTTCCAAACCAAACCCTTTTAGTAAATCCTTCAAGTACTTAGTCAAAGAAATATAGATTCCTTCTTTATTTTGTACAATCTTCAATCTTAGGAAATATTTCATCTCTCCTATCATACTCATTTCAAATTCTTTCTTCATCTCTTCTACAAACTTCTTAATTTCTTCATCATTTCCTCCAAATATAATGTCATCAACAAATATTACCAAAATCATCAAACCATCATTAGTTTCTTTCCAATACAGATTATTATTTGTCATAGCTTTTTTGTATGCAAGCTTTGCCAAATTCTTGTCCAACCTCACATACTAGGTTGTGGGTGCTTACTTCAATCCATACAATGCTTTCCTTAGTCTACATGCTATGTCCTTGTCATCTATCAAAGTGCATCCTTTAGGCTACTCAATGTATACCTCTTCTTCAAGTTCTCCATTTAGAAATGTTGACTTGACATCCATCTGATAAAATTTGAATTTCTTCTATGCTAAATAGGCTAAGAATAGTCTTACTACTTCTATTCTAGCCATTGGAGCATAATTATCCTTCTAATCTATTCCTTTCTTGTGTGAGTAACCTTTACATACCAATCTTTCTTTGTTTCTTATAACTTTTCCTTGCTCAATCATCTTGTTCCTGAATACCCATTTAGTTTCTATCATATTCTTATCTGCTGGTCTAGGGACCATTTCCCATATCTCATTCTTTACTATATGATTAAATTCCTCTTTCATATCTTGCTTCCCATAGTCATCTTTACATGCTTCATCTACATTCTTTGGTTCAACTTGAGATATCAAGCATAGTTCTTCATTCACTCCACTCCTTGTTGTCACACCTTTGTCTTTGCTTTCAATGATTTGTTCTAATGGGTGATTCTTTATCATGTTCTTTCCTAAAGTAGGAGTTGTTATCTCAAATCTTGGATCTACTAAAGGTTCTAAGATTTGTTCCTTTCTTGGATCTCCTTCATTCTACAAATCATTGTTAGTCTCAAGAAATACCTCATCATTTCTTGCCTTAATAACAACATCATCATCTAAATTGTAATCAACTATTCTTTCATGGATTTTGAATTTCTCATTAATTCTCAAATTTACACTTTCCACAATAGTCTTGGTTCTTTGATTATAACATCTATAAGCCTTTTTTTTCAATGAATAACCAAGAAACATACTTTCTTCACTTCTAGCATCAAACTTACCAATGTCACCATCTCTCTTTGTGTAACACTTACTTCCAAATATTCTAAAATATTTAACTATAGGTGAGTGACCAAACCATAATTCATAAGGTGTCTTGTTTTTGTCCTTCATAACTTGCACTCTATTTATAGTGTAGACTATTGTATTCATAACTTCTCTTCAAAATGTCTTGGATACATCATTCTTTGCTAACATAGCTCTTGTAACTTTTGTAATACACTTGTTCCTTCTCTCTGCAATGCCATTCTATTTAGGGGTTCTGAGAGTTGATAGCTATCTTTTAATTCCATTTTCTTCACAAAACATTTTAAACTCATTTGAAGTAAATTATCCTTCTCTATCTAATCTTAAACATTTAATCTTCACACTAGATTCATTCTCAACTCTATCCTTGAATATCTTGAACTTGTCAAATGTCTTAGATTTCTCTTTAAGAAATGCAACCCATGTCATTCTAGAAAAATCATCAACTATAATCATAAAAACCTTTCACCATAGAATCCTCAAGTATTTGTACGACTGCTGAGATCTTTGTGTACAATCTCCAACTTTGATGTAGTTGTAAACATTTTGCTAGGAAAAGAAGTTTTGTCATACTTTGCTAAAACACACTCGCAAATTGTGTTAGTAGGCTTCACAATCTTCAAAAAATCTCTAATAGAAAACACTTTAATAGTCCTCACAATGCTATCAAAGTTTATATGACATAATCTCTTATGCTATAACCAACTAATCTGCCTTTGCAACTAAACATGTCATTTTAGTAGGATTCAACTGATATACATTACATCTAGATCTGTTCGTGTTCTAATTACCTTTCCATCTTTATCTTTGATCATGCATGTCATTTTTGTGAACTACAATTGATAACCTTTTTCTACTAGTTGTCCAACACTCAAAATATTGTTCTTTAAACAATCAACAAAGCATACATCCTTAGTAATAGTTTTACCATCAAGATTTATAGATCTAATACCTTTAACTTGGCATATTGCATTGTTCCCAACCTTGACAATTCCTCCATCTTGAATTTTGAAGTCAAAAAATTTGTTCATGTAATTAGTCATATGATGTGAACAACCACTGTCAATTATCCAATTAGATTTCTTCTCAACCTGTGATACCAAAGCTACCTTCTCTAGAATTTCTTCTTTAGTTGCCACAAATCCAATTTCATCATCACTAGCACTTAATGCTTGTTCATTAGAATCATCATCTTCATTTTCATACAAACATTTTCTATCCCTTTTAGACTTAAAACTTCCCTTATACTTTTTCTCCCTTTTAGGACACTTAGATGCATAATGACCCTATTCATCACAAGTCCAACACTTAAAGATTTTCTTACCTCCTTTTTCTCTTCTTACCAGAAGGGCTACTACTTCCTCAATCTTCTTGTCTTCCTCAGCTTTACTTGTTTCTATAAAAATCTCCTCTAACACTAGTGCTCCTTGATAGGTTGGGTTGAATATTCAAGGCACTAAAGGCTATCTCTATTCTGGTCAATTCTCCAAACTGTCTAAGTTCATTTTCAACTTCTTCAAGTCTTTCGAGAATTGTATCCTTAGTGAAATCTTTGGTACAAAATATCAACAACTATATCATCCAAATTGCTAACTTGAATTGTGGTGTAAGAGTCTTAAATATCTTCCATTTAACTTCATCATCTTCTTTGGTTTCTCCTTGAGCTTTAATACCTACAGTAATTTTTGATATCCTACCTATATATGTTCTTATAGATTCATTTGCCATCATCTTAGCATTGTGAAACACAAAAATCCAACTCTATAGCCTCAAATTCTTAGAATTCTCATCACCTTCAAAACTATTTTCTAAAGCTTTCCAAATTGAATGTGAAGTAGCAAGTTTTTTTACCTAATTGTACTCAATTTTAGGAAGTACAGTCAATAGTGCTTCTCTAGCTCTCATGTCACACGTGAAAAAATCTCTTTCTACCTTGAAGCAACTTTCCAAATCCTTTTCTTCAATGATTGTCTTGGCTGATTTTGCCAAGATCCAATATCTCGAACCCATACAAAAGAAATGTGTCTTCATCTTTTCCTTCCAACTGTCATAGTTTGTTCCATCAAACTTCAAACTATCTTTCCTGAACATGTTGACCATGGATCTCCCAAAGTTGTTAAACTTTTTCTTCAAGGAATTGATGCTCTGATACCAATTATTAGAAACAATAGTCCACCAAGATAACTAAGAGAGAGGGGTGTGAATCAGTTATCCAACAATTAAAACACTTATCTTCTTTAAACAAACTTAAGAATTCAACCAAAGTAAAAAAAAACCATACAAAGATGCACATTGACAACTACACCAGATATGTTGACTAGGGAAACTCTTGATCAAAGGAAGAACTCCAGTGGGAATGATGCCCACAAGATGGTGTACTAATATAAATATTCCTTCTTAGAGGATGGATGCTATTAGGAGTCTATTACAACATTTAGTAGAATGAGTCCCTATTAGGAGATTCCAACCCTATTAGGAGTTGTACCAACCCTGTTAGGAGTTGTGGTACAATGTATGCAAGATGATCCCACTGCCCAAACATGTAATTTCAATTACAAGAAGAGCTCACTACTCAAACAAGTAATTTACTGTTATCTTCTTCTTTTATCTATCCTTTCCTCCATCCCATCAACCAGACCAATTACTATCAGACCTTGTACACCATGTCATGAATGTCAAATCCAAATACTAAACCTTAGAACCCACAACAAAACCTCAATAATGAAGTTTCCTTCACTTCCACACTACTTTTCTAAACTTCACATTCTACACTCTCTGCTACTTGTCAAAGATTCACAATTTGTATTCATCCATTTCATGATAAAGGAAAATGTCCTTCCTTTACATAGAGTCCATAAAACAATTCCTTGAGTTAGTTGTTAGTCCTTCTCAATTAATTATTATAGGACCACATTAAGAACACATTACACTTAGTGATGACACAAATCTTCCACTTTGCAACTTGAATGACTTTTTGTACACACAATATTATGATGAATGAGCTTAGCCATGTCATCCTCAACATGTCTTCTCCATGTCCTCAACCTTAATCCTCAAATATCAACTCTACTAAGAGATATACCAATTTTACTAGAACATGCCTTTATAAAAATCTATCTTAGAACATACATCACCAAAACTTACATAACTTCTTCTAGATTTAAACTTTCTACTTTTGACATTAACTGCATATTCCAGATACTCAAAAGTATCTCCCATAACCTTGGGTGGTTAACATGCTCAACTAGCCATCCGTATCAACTTGATCTTTTCACTATTCTTCTGTCAAATAGAATAGAATACATCAAACATGCTATGTTGACATCAATGAAAAAATCAGTCATGAATGTAAAATATCATCATCAAATCAATCTTCCAATAGTCTCGCAACATACCTCTATGACTTGACCTCTAAACTCTTTTTCTAAAACTAATAGTCTACTTAAGCATATAACCAACAATGTTATTCATAATCTTCTTAGTATACCAATAGTTAGCGAATTTCCAACTATAAGATAAAATAAATATTTTAAACCATAAACTTAAAACACATAACACATTAATTTTGGTATCATAGAAAACTATTGGTATGAGAGAAAAACTACAGTGGGGATGGTGTCCACAACTCATCATTGCAATAACAAGTTTCTTAGATAAGAGTATTAGAATAATGCCACATTTTAAATAACTACATTTTTTTAAAAGTATCTAGTACCTTGATAAGAATATCAAAAGTCCTAATATATACTACTTTGTTAAGAGATTTAATTGCACTCTTATAGTATTCACTCTACTAAAGGATTTAAATAATGAGTTCAAAATATAAATACAAAGTCCTATTAAAGACAACCTTGTAAAAGGATTTCAAAATCTTGTTTATTAATTGATTAGGAAGAAACAAGATATTGACATGTCTTTTCCTTTTCTCTACTTGATAGGTCTGTTGCTTCAAACTCTTCTCTTTCTAATCTCTTGTTGTTCTATCTCTTTATTGATAGGTTCGGCTCTGTCTCTTCACTGATAATTGTTCATTAATACTTCTTTCAATAGCTTCTTCACTTGCCAATAGGCTCTCCAACCTTTTTATTCTCTTATTTTCTTGTTCATATCACACTTCCTTATCATTTTAAATTACTAACCTAATTAGGGTTTCTAGAATATTCCATACACTTCTGTTGAGCTTTCCTTTTATTTTACACTAATATAATTTGATTTCTCTGATATGGTAAGTCTTGATATGTGCTTGATAATATATTTGACTCCAATAGAAAGTTTCTTTCTTAAACATGTCTTATAACATAATATAAAGTTTTGATTGATAATGAAAACATTAAAAATCATACCAACAAGGTTGTAGGATTTTGTCCAAAGCAATAGCCTTTACTTTTGTTGATGGATTTCCAAAGGAAGGAGCTTCCATTAGTTTTGTTCCTTTCAATAAAGGAACCAATAGGGTCATGAGTTAAATATTTAGCTCTTAAAATAGTGGCTTGGTTTTTTTCCCTTTAATCTATAAGGAAACTCAGGTGCGAAAACAACTTCCTACACTAATCTCTTAAGAGAAGTATGGTGCAAATCCTATTAAAATATTTTACACTTATAGATTCAATATCATGTAAACAATAATATTTCAGCCAACCAAGCATAAATAAAATAGATAGAGAAAGAAAAACATAACACAAAGATTTTTCGGTGGGGAAAAACCTTTCGGTAAAACAACCCCACCCCTCCAAAACCTGCACAATGGTTATAATACACTTGCAATGCAAGTTCAACAATGACAATAGAAGACTCAAGTAGCAATTCATAGTACCAACAATACAAATTCTCACATCACATCTCTTCACAACCCTAAAAATGCTTATAACATGCGCTTCACTTTAGGGCTACTTTGAAAGGTAATCGTATTAGGGTTTTTACCATTCTTCGAGAAAATAGGAACCCCACGATTGTGATAAAGTGTACAGTACTCAAATTTATTAGTCACCATATGTCCTCACCTGTCATTGAATCTTCCTAACATAGTTCTTATGTATCATAGGAATCCATCATAGCCATTTTAGCCATGATCTCCTTATACACAATTCAAGATGCCGACACATCAACATTATTTGCAAGAAATACATTTTACAAAATAAATAATAAGAATAGGAATTATCCAAGGTTGAGACACCGTATTCCTAACATTCTCCCACTTGTTGAACACCTTGTAAGAGCAATAGGAACATAACATGAACTAAATGCTATAGGCCAAAAGGCCCATAGACTCTGAACACCATCTGAACTTCTCAATGCCCACTGGTTTCATTAATGCACTAAAAAAATTCTTCATATTATCTACCTTCTCCAAATTTATCTTTCCATCTTCCAACATATCTCTCAAAAAGTGAAATTGCACATCAATGTGCTTCGTTCTGGCATGGAAAGTTGGATTCTTCACAAGGCAAATAGTTCTTTGACTATCACACCAAATAGTAATCTATTCTATATCAACACCAACATCAAAACATAATCTCCTAAACCAAATGGATTCCTTACAAGAATGAGTAGTAGCCATGTACTCAGCTTCTATAGTGGACAAAGTAACCATAGGTTGTTGCTTGCTCATCCAACTGATGGCACCACCAAACATAGTGAACATATAAGCACTGGTGGATCTCCTACTGTCAATATCACCTACCCAATCTAAATTCAAAAACCCATGAATACAAATTGAATGCAGAGATTCAGAAGAGTTACTATGATAACATATGGAGTAATTTGATGTACCCCTCAAATATCTAAATACTTGCTTAACTGCATCCCAATGTAGCCATCTAGGATTAGCCATAAATTGACTCAGGACTCCCACTACTTGGGCAATGTCTGGTCTAGTACAAACCATAGCATACATAAGACTGCCAACTACACTAGCATAAGGTACTCTACTCCTGTCATCCACCTCACTAGGAGATTTTTGGACAATCATCTATAGATAACTTTGTTCCCACAAAAATAGGAACACATAGTGGTCTACAATTTTCCATGTTGAACCTGTCCAACACAAACTTCACATACTTACTTTGACTCAACCAAAGTTTTTTGTTAGAACCGTCTCTACTGATTTTCATACCCAAGATGTATCTATCTGCCCCAAGATCTTTCATCTCAAACTATGCTAACAAATGAGATTTAAAATCAAAAATCATACCTTTACCCTTTCCAAACAGCAACTTATCATCAACATATAATGCAACAATAAGAAGGCGATCATTTTCAACTTTGAAATAAACACAATGATCTAATTTTGATCTTACAAATCCAATTGACAACAAAAAGACATCAAACTTAAGGTACCACATCCTAGGAGATTGCTTTGAACCATATAGAGATTTCTTTAATCTGCAAACTAAGGATTCTTTACCTTAACAATGTAGTGCTCAGGCTATGACATATAAATCTCTTCCTCCAAATCACCATGAAGGAAAGTTGTCTTCACATCCATCTGTTCTATCTCTAAATCATATGATGCAGCAAGAGATAACATAAATATAATGGATGTCAAATTTGTAATAGGAGAGAATATTTCACCATAATCTATTCCCTCTACCTGTGAATACAGCTTTGCAACCAATCTAGCTCTGTACCTTTCAACACTGCCATCTGCATAGAATTTCTCTTGAACACCCATTTATAGCCAACATATTTTATCCCTTTAGGAAAAGGTACAAGATCCCAAGTTTTGTTTTTCTCTAATGAAGCCATCTCATCATCCATAGCCTCAATCCAAGAACTCACATCTTCCATGCCCAAAGCCTCTTTCACAGATCTAGGCTCATCAGTGTTAGTAATTAAAGCAAAAACACAACTAGAATCTAACATAGAATAACCAAACCTTTCTGGTTGCTTTCTTTCTCTCGTGGATCTCCTCAAGGGCTATGGTTGAGGTTGTTCTTCCTCTTCTTCTAAACTATTAGAGCTGCTAGAGCTCTCCTCATCATTAGACCCAACATGGTCTCTCTGTTTAGTCTTCTCAAGGGTAGGAGACAACTGAACAACATCTTTTTCCTTTTCTTTTTCATCTGGTTGTAGCATAATAGGAGAAGATGTTAGCTCTCTAAAAATAACATTTCTACTATACAACACCTTACTAGTCACAGGATCCCAAAGCTTGTATCCTTTCACACCAGCACTGTATCCAATGAAAATACATTTAACAGCTTTGTTTTCCAACTTAGATCTTTCCTCCTTTATAACATGTGCATAAGCTTCACAACCAAACACATGAAGATGTCTAATTGAAGGCTTCTTACTAGACCACACCTCCATGGGTGTCTCACCAACAAGGGCTAATGTAGGAGATCTATTAACCAGATAGCAAGCAATGGCCATACCTTCGGCCCAAAACCTTTGTTCTAAACCAACTCCACTAAGCATACTCCTAGCCTTCTCCATTAGTGTCCTGTTCATTCTCTCTCCAACTCCATTTTTTTGTGGGGTATAAGGAGTTGTCTTATGCCTCTTGATACCTTGTTCTTTATAGAATTGCTCAAACTCTGCTAAGGAAAACTCGCCACCATTGTTAGTTCTCACACACTTAATCTTCTTACTAGTTTGATTCTCTACAAGGGCTTTAAATTCCTTGAATCAACTAAAGACATGTGTCTTACTTTTAAGGAAATAAATCCATGTCCTTTTATTGTAATCATCTATGAAAGATAAAAAAAATATAGACTTGGAGATTGAAGAAACTTTTATAGGACCAAATACATCAGAATGAATAAGATCCAAAACATCAGAAGATTTGTGAGAACTAGAGTAAAACTGAACATGATTTTGTTTACCATAGACACAATGTTCATATAAGTCAAACTCAAGATTGCAATCATTTCACCCCTCAACAAGATTTTTATTTTTCAGGGTTCTAAGACCCTTTTCACCAATGTGACCAAATCTCATATGCCACACCATTGTCTTTTCTGTAGGAAGCTTACCTTCCAAAGTGTTTATGTTTCCATCGAAACCAATAACCACAGAATTCTTCACTGCTCATTTAGATGGTCAAGATGAAGAACTATTACATAGAGGAATACATGCATCTAGTGAAAATAAGGTACCTCTCCTAGTACCCCTTACAAGCACTATCGATCCTCTCATCATCTTCCATCCTTCTTTTGAAAAAACAACTTGCACACCTACATCATTCAGCATACTTAAAGATAATAGGTTTCATGCCAAACCTAGAATGTGCATAACTCTGTTGATTCCCTTTACTCATCCATCAAGAAATTTGATAGTGACCCTTCCACGTCCAACTATCTTTAGGTGAGAATCATCACCCAAGTACACCTTTCCACCATCAAACTCTTCATATTTTGAGAACCAGTTTTGATGAGAGGTCATGTGAAAAGATGCACCTGAGTCAATCAACCACACATCATTAGATGCATGGGCTGCCAAAGCTATGATGAATGCATCACCATCTTCTTGAGATCTTTCTAAAGCTAAATCTGAACCTTTTTTCTTCTTCTTCGGCTCTTTGCAGTCTTTACGAAAGTGCCCAGATTTATCATAGTTCAAACATTACCTTGGACTTATTGGAAGTCTTTGACTTCCCACAGGATTTGGATCTACCCTTATTGTTAGACTTATTGTCATTTTTCTTCCCTCTTTCAGTGGATCTCCCACGAATAGAAAGGCTTCTTTTTCTAAAACGGAAGCCTTTCTTTCCATCTCCTTTGATAGCAGCGAAGAAATGATATCATCCATTTTGAAGGTGACTAGCGTGCTTCTGAGAGCCATCACAAGATGGTCCCATGAATCTGATAAAGAACACAAAAGTGTGTAGCAATGATCCTCCTCCTCTAACTTGACACCAGCTCATGTCAACTATGTAGCTAGCTAATTAAATGCATTTAAATGATTTGCTAAGGATCCACCTTCCTCCATTCATAGACAGTATAACTCCTTGCTCAAGAACAACTTGTTCACTAGAGATTTGGCCTGATACATGGCCCCAAGTCTTTCCCACAAACTATATTGGATTTTCTCATCTAGAACATTCAGAAGAACTGCATCCATTAAACAGAGTCTTATGAGACCCTTAGCTTTACAGTCTTTGATATCCTAATCTTCTTGACCTATAGTTCCTAGTTTTGTAGCACTTGAAGTTGCTTCCCATAGGTCACGATCTTCCAACATGTCTTCCATCTTGAGTTTCCACAACTCAAAATTAGTGCCATTAAATTTCTCCACCTCCATTCTTCCATATGATTAACTTGCCATCTCAATTTGCAAATAAGATTCAGGATGCTCTACACAAGACTCCTACTCAACTTGAGATTATCTCAAAAAACCCTACCCAACAACTAGGATCAAAAGTTGATTAGACTCTAATACCACTTGTAAGGAAACTCAGGTGCGAAAACAACTTCCTACACTAATCTCTTAAGAGAAGTATGGTGCAAATCCTATTAAAATATTTTAAACTTACAGATTCAATATCATATAAACAACAATATTTCAGCCAACCAAGCATAAAGAAAATAGATAGAGAAAGAAAAACGTAACAAAAAGATTTTTTGGTGGGGAAAAACCTTTCGGTAAAACAATCCCACCCCTCCAGAACCTGCACAATGTATTATCTTCAACACAAGGTTACAATACACTTGCAATATAAGTTCAACAGTGACAACAAAAGACTCTAGTAGCAACTCATAGTACCAACAATACACATTCTTGCATCACATCTCTTCACAACCCTAAAAATGCTTATAACATGCACTTCACTTTAGGGCTACTCCCAAAGGTAACCATATTAGGGTTTTTACCATTCTCCACGAAAATAGGAATCCCACAATTGTGGTAGAGTGTACAGTACTCAAATTTATCAGTTGCCACATGTCTTCACATGTGATTGAATCTTCCTTACATAGCTCTTACGTTTCATAGGAATCCGTCATAGCCATTTTAGCCATGATCTCCTTATACACAATTCAAGATGTCGACACATCAACATTATTTGCAAGAAATACATTTTACAAAACAAATAATAAGAATAGGAATTATCCAAGGTTGAGACACCTTATTCCTAACATAATCAACTACCAAATTATCTTTTTTTATAAGGTCTCTATTAATTTCTCATAATATTATAATGCTAAGGTCTCCTTGAGCAAAGGGTTTGCACACTCTCTCCCACCAAACTAGAAAAAATTTCCTTTTTTCCTTTGTGTCCTCCCACATAAAAGTATTTTTTATTTTTCCAAGTGTCCAACACTTTACTTGTCATAATCGTCATAAACATGAAAAATATAGGGATGCTTTAGAAACATGTCTTGAGAAGTTAAATTTTTCCTCCAAGACTAAGGATCTTCCCTTTCCAACTAGACTAGAAATATTCTTTTGGGATATTTCAACTAAGATAATCTAGAAATATATAAGAGGATTTTTAAGAGAGAAAGGATGTCCGAGGTAAATGCCACGGGTCAAAGAAATCTCATAGTTAAGAATAGAGGATATATGAGATTGTAGGTCTCTCTTACTATTAAAAAAAAAAATTTACTTGTTTGAAGGTTAATGTTTTGGATAGAGACCCTAGCATAATAATTTAAGAGGGCTTTCCATCTTTTAGCTTCACAAATAAGGGGTTCACCAAATAGAACAATGTCATCAACAAATTATTGATGCCTCAAGGAGAGGAGTCTATGAGAAGCTCTTACACCTTTTAGAGATTGACTTAAGTTGAGTATTCTTATATTTCTTCCTTTAACTTCCACCAAAAAATAAAAAGATAATGGGACAAGGGATCTCCTTGTCTAAGGCCTATTCCCACAAAAAGGAAAGTAGTGGGAGCTCCTTTAATCAACTCATCATACTTTGTAGATTTAACACAATACATAATCATGTTTTGGAATTTTCCCTTTGAACCTAAACATCTTCCAAGAAAGTCCAATTAAGCTTTAGAGATGTAAATTTTAAGATCCATAGTAGCTTTTCTTTTTGAATCCATATAATGAATTAATTCATGAGTAGTGCTGCCAACATCCATGATACTCCTTCTAGAGACAAAACCTTTATGTTCTTTAGAGACTAACGTATTGAATAAAGGTTTTAATCTATTAACCAATAACTTTGAGATGATTTTATAGGAAGTGTTGTAGAGGCTTATGGGTCTATAACCAAAAAATGAAGAAGGGTTATCCTTCTTGGGTATCAAGGCAATATAAGTATTATTTGAGTCTTTAAATAACTTTGCCATTCTAAAGTTACAAACAAGTTTCAAGTTATCTCTGATCATAAATTTTTTATTTGCCTATATATTGATGTCATCTTCCTTAGTCACCATCACACTATCCAGCATAGTTAAATATTGTATTCTCTTTCTACATCAATGTTTAAGTGTAGCTTGGTGGAAAAACTAATTTTTTTTGTCACCCTCAATAAGATATTAGACACTAGATTTTTGCTTCTAGGATACATGTTCTTGTTTTGAGAATTTCAACCATTTTTGTCTTAAGTTCCTTTCTAAGATATCCACCTCTTTATCTTCATTATCTATTTCCATCTAGTTTTGAACCCTCTAATTTCCCCACCAAGTCTTTTTTTCTTTCAAATATGTTTCCAAAAGAGTTTTTAGTCCAACCCATAAATTTAACTTTGATTTCTCTCAATTTAGTGAATAGATTAATCATAAGAGAGCTCATTGCCAAGGTATTTCATTACCCATGGATAAGATCCCTTAGGCCATGGTAGGATAACCACCCATTTTCAATTTGAAGGGAGTATCTACCCTTTTACTATTTTTCCATTCTAGAATATAAATAGTATTATGTCCAAATCAAATTGTAGTTTTGGCTATGAGAAGGAAGTCTTCAAGATTGCTCTAGTTAGTGGATAGAATAAATCTATCGAGTTTCACTTGAATAAGTATACTTCCCTATCTTTAGTTGGTCTAAGTAAACTTAGATCCTTCAAGATCAAGATCAATAACCTTTGATTGAAATAAAAACTCCCCGAGGTCTATCATACTTTCATATAAATCTCTAGTTCCTCCAAAAAAATTAAAGGAGTAAATAGGGGAATTAAAATCTCATGCTACCACCCATTGGTTACTCTGGTTATTTCCCATCTAGTTGGACAACAAGGACCGGAACTATTTTCTCTGACCTTTGTTTTTAGGAGTATATATGTTAACCAAATTCCAAGACCAACCAATTATAATGTCACGATGACTTAAAATAAGGGAATTAGAGAAGAATGAAGTAGAGTACTGGAGATTTTATTCTTGTTCCACATGATTTTCAAACCTCCTAAAGAACCTAAAGAGGCTATCAAAACCTAGTGTAGAAAAGGCCACACAATACTAGCTATTTTATCAAACCTCTCCTATTGCATCTTAGTTTCTTGAGTAAGGATCATATCAACTTTGACCTTTTGAAAAGAACACTTTAAAATATGATGCTTTTTTTTACTATTAAGATGTATCAAATTCCAAGATAACAATTTCATAAAAAAAAAAGAGAAATTTTTTTGGGGACCCAAACTTGCAAGGAAAAAGATAAAGAAACCACATTGGCCTCTTTTCCCTACCTATCCATATGTGGGTCCCTTCTTTGTTTTCCTTAACAAGTCCCTCATGTTTTTTTCTTAGGTAGTTTTTGCCTGACATTTTTCATGCCCCTTTGACAAATTTTAGATCTCTACCTAGGTCTAAATTATTAGTTTTCTTATTTTTTTCAATTACATTCCAATTTATCTCTCCAAAAAGTTTTGCATTGTCTTCTAGTGCTTTATAAGAAGAGTGATCTAAAACAAGTTTAAGATCCCTAAGATGATCTCTAGATATGAAAGTATACATGTATTCAAGATCATTAGGAGAACAAGGGGGAGTCAAAACTACAAAGAACCATGAAAGTTTGATAGGGTTGGTACTAGTAGGGAGGAATAGAGAACCAATGCCAAAAGGGGTGGAGAGAAATGGGTCCTTACAAACTTCTTCATCAATATTCTTCTATTGAAGAGGGTTAAGGAGAGGACAATGTTTCTTCAAGATAGGGATCAAATTGGGTGGAAAAAGATGGCTATTAGGATTACAAATAGGGGGCATCCAAGAGGGAGGGGAGAAGGTGGGGAGGTTTAAGCTCTTCCTAGCATAATTAGCCAAAGGCATAGGACCACCTAGAGAGGACGAGAAAGAGATGTTTAGGTGCAAAAACCTTTAGCATTTGACATAGAACATATCTTCTTCCTCATACTCTAGATGACGGATAAAGGATCCTAGCTTAGATTCCAAAGTAACAAAAGTAGGTAGCTCTTTTTTTACCTTAACACTTACAAAAATTCCTGAAAAAATGAGCCTAGACTTAGATTTTGTGATCATATCTATTGAAAGTGGAGTTCCAAATGATTCTTCTATTCTTGTGAACAATTAATTAATCCAAAATTTAAGAGGAAGCCTTTGGAGAAAAATCCTTATTGACACCTTTACCGCAAGGTCAATCTCTAAGTCAAGTGTTGCCTTCCATTTACATAATGCTAATGTATTCTTTCCATTTGACCCTAGAGAACATGGTCCATCAGAAACAAAAAAGATTATATCATCCTTGTTACAAAATAAAAGAAAGGATCATACTAGTGACCAACACATTAATTTTAACACGTTCTTTCAGGATCCAAGTAGAGGTAGACCACTTTCTAAGAAATTCAATAGAGGGTCTGAAAATAACAAAGTGCCCAACCAATGTTAGTTGAAGTCCATTAGTTGTTTCCTTCAAGATCACATACATGACATTTATTGTATTTTATTTAATCTAGCAAGACCCTTTAGAAACTAGGGGCAAGGAGTTAGGAACTTACACCAAATACCTTAGAGGAAAAACAATCCCTTTTGGGTAGGGGAGCCTTGGGAGTTACCATCAATAAGTGATATATTGTGATTTCCTTTAGCAATGAATAGGGAAATCAAGAGATGGTTTTGGGAAGAGGGTTCCAATCTGTTAGTAGCTTCCAAAGGCTTAGACTAAATCTTAGATACCCTAATGGAGGAAAGGCTCACTCAAAGTAGAGGGTGGGAGAATAGAGTACCCTTCGGTCATCTCATAGCCAGGCATGGGCCAAAGGAATCAAGTGAGGGATGATACATAGCTAAAATTAGAGGAAATTGTAGATGAGAAAATTGGCCAAAATATTTTTACAATGATACTTAAATTTTGTGTTATTAAGTCGTTTCTCCAAACATAATTAATGTAGGACCTTAATTATGGGTGTTCTCTCTTTAACTAGTTCATTCAATCTTTTTCTCTTGTATTGATAGGACCTATTTCAATAATAGTGGTAGTTTATATATTTATAGTATTAGACCTTAATTTTGTACACATTTCTTATATCCTCATGTCCATATGGACTCATAATTTAAATATGAGCCTACATTTCCTTACATGGGGTTCCCTAGAGCATATGAGGTGGCCTAAGAATTCCCCTTGTACATTGGAGGTACCCATGTCACAAAAAAATGGCCCACAAATTTAAATTAGAGCTTGGTCTTTTAATGTTTGATGAGATTTTCAAATTCTTATCAACCTTCTTTGAGTTTTGTGCCTTGAGATGGTCTAGAGAGGTATGAAATAAATGCTACCTCTTTCATTTGAAGACAACATTAGGCAAAAAGGAAATCAATCCACCAATCATCTTCATAGTATAACATCTCATTCCTATCAATAATTTATGGAGTAATCAAGAAAATCTAAGAATTCAAGAAATTCATCATGGTGGCAAGCCTAGAAATCAATATGCAAGAATTTATATTTTAATGTCATTTTTTACCTTTGTAGAGTCATACTATTGCATCAATAATTTTGATCACATTAAACTTGCACTATCATGGTATATGACACTTGTAAAGCCTCTACTATTGACAACATGCTTCCTTTTACTTCATGCAATTTTACTTTATTTTCAAGATTAATTACTAAATGGATTTTAACTAAGAAAAACCACTTTCCCCTATCATTCTTCCCATTTTTTATATACATGTAACCAATGGAAGTTTTTTGGTACTAGCTATAGGAACATTTAATAATTATCCTTATATCCATAGCCTCTCCACCTCCTTTGGTTGGCTAATCAAGAACACCTCCCAACATCATGGGTGATTTTAGTTACCTCCTATAATCTAGGTCACTCCTAACATACATTTGTATTAAAAAGTTACATTTAGGTTAGTCTCTTTGTTAGCTTCTTAGATAGGGTTTCAAAATTTATTCTTTTGGTCTTTAATTTTCTTTGTACTAAAAAAACATATTTCAATCCATCTTATTTTACTACATTCCTCTTACACAATCAAAAACTTGTAAAGAAAAGGAAAATCATACCATTCCATGCTTTAGTCTTCATAATAAAAATTGTCAATTTATAGACATGTTCCTCAACCTTATGTCCCTAGTGTACTTTAAAAGAAAACCTTCCAAAGAAAGAGCATGTGAATAAGAGATCAACATTTATGTGTTTCCAAACTTATGTAGAAATTAAATTATAGATTCTCCAATGCTAACTTAAATCTTCTAAAATCATTTTTTCTTTAAGTATATATAGTCTTAAATACCTTATGTATTATGTAATATATATAGATATGTGTTCCCTCTCATTTTTAATGTTTTTGTATATAGTATGGAAATTGATTAATATAACCATATTTTATCTAATATCATT
Organism: Cupressus sempervirens; assembly: GCA_028749045.1. Classification (NCBI taxonomy): domain Eukaryota; kingdom Viridiplantae; phylum Streptophyta; class Pinopsida; order Cupressales; family Cupressaceae; genus Cupressus; species Cupressus sempervirens. The sequence continues at coordinate 695,963,544 of CM053784.1, forward strand.
TCACTATATTCAAACCAAATACTATATGAATATACTTCAATTTATATGTTTCTTAATCTTGTCTACCCTAGTTTCTTAGAATAATTTATTTTGGATATTAGTTTACATTCATCCATTTCATCTATAAGTGTGTTGTGAAGTTTTAGTCTTACCCTTAAAAGATTGCAATTATTGGTATTAAAATGAGGTTGTGTTCAATGTAAAGTATAAGTATCTATAGGTTACTTACTTCTCATATTTTCCAAGTACCTCATTTCCTTTTCTTTCTAGGTCTCCTAATCATGTCGCATGGGCACTAGTAAATTTAGGCTTAAATTTTGATGCAAAAAGGTCAAAATTGTAACTAGAGTTGGTCAAATTGGCAACAAAACTTGTTGTCAACCTTTTTTAGTCAGTTTTTCAATGCAAACATTTTGTATTGAAATTTTGACTCCATAAAGGTGGAGTTACTGATGTGAATTTCATCGATTTCCTTAGTCTAGCCTGAACTATTATTTTCCCATTTGTGGGTGTCCTTCTTCAAAATTTCAATGTAAACCCCTTCACCTAAGACGACCAAATGGCCAATTTTGCATCAAAATTGTGACCAACACCCCTTAATTTTCTATGCTAGTGCAATACATTCAATGTCAAAGGGAAAACATGTGCATCAAAATTTTGACCAACACTAGGTAGAAATTTAGAAGAGTTGTGCCAATTGTTGTAAAAGCTTTGCTCTCATAGGAGCCTTCTAAATTGCACAAAATTTGATTCTAAAGCATAATTGCTTGATGCATGAGAGTCAAGGTATCATGCACATTTCCACCTCCACACAATTTTTTCATTCATCACATGATTTATTTCATACAAAATAATGTGAAGAAGGAAGAAATGTGCACAATATCCTGAGTCTCCATCGAGCAATTATGCTTTACAACTCAAATTTTGTGTAGTTTAAAAGGCTCCTATGAGAGAAAAGCATTTGCAATAATTGGCACAACCCATCTAAATTTTGGTTCTTGAGACACCATTGCTTGTAGACTACAGGGAAAAATAAAATTAGGAAAGAATTATTTATCAAGAATGAGAGCCAATGATTTCACTTCAAACAGAAAAATGTGACAAAAAAACTTACAGTCCCAATCAAATCATCATAAGAGTGAATATATAACTATAACTATAACTATGTCCAAAACCAATATAATTTACAAATATCCACAATTCAAATATTATCCCTTGATTTTTTTTTAATACAAAGTTTTAAGTCAACTACGTTATCACCTTGGATGATGTAATACCAAACTGTCATTAGGCTAAAGATTGCAACAAGATTTACAAATGCAAGGAGAACTACCCAACCAAAGTAGAAAATGATATGAAAAGTTAAAAATCTATCAATTGACACCTCTAGATGAAATATTTCTAGCAATTGAACTATATTTTATAGAAACAAAAGTTTCCTTAAAATTGACACCTCACCAGTTGTAGTTCATTTGCATTCGTAATGGCTTCACAAAAGTTGAAAGCTTACGATTTGTCAAGAAAAAAAAAGGCACTCGTATTTTAGCTACATCAATAAAAGTAAAGTAGTTCAGTTGCATGGTGAGGTCAAGATACTATCAATATTTATTATGGAGTTGTAGATACATAAGCGATAAACATAAAAAGGTAGTACAAGGCACCATTTGCCATGGTCTAATATGATGAACTACCTTGGAGTTGGTTCTAAACCTTGATTTCTTAATTTTGGATTTGATCCAATGGTACCATTATCTAGAGAAGGTCCCACACCCCACTTTCCTGTTGATTCTAAAGGTGCTAATAGAGCATCTTCACTAGCTAATCTCCCTTGCAAGCTCAACTGAAAGAGAATTCTTGATTGAAGAATTCCAAAGATAGTCACGATGTGCCTATTAGCCAAAGATAGTCGCAATGTGCCTATTTCTAATAGGCACATGGTGACTATCTTCAACATTCTCCTATGGCTCTTTTGGTTCTAATCTTATAACATGAGGCTTCTTCTTCTTTTTTCGAGCATAAGGCTAATGTGGCCCTGTAATAAGAAATAAATGGGTTTAATTTTGATTATGTACAACACAAAGAAAACCAAAATGTAATAGAAATTTTTAATAGAGAAATGAACTATATAAACTTATAAAGCTCATAATAATACTAGGCCATAAACAAGAGCTAAATTCTAAGTAGACAAAGTCTAGACACATGAAGCATACTTGATTGATCAAAACCAAATCACTACCAAGCCTTTTAACCACTCCTTAATAGCACTTTCTCTATCACCAAGTTTGCAGCAGGGTTTCTATTTAGTTTTGGATCTAATGTTAATATGGCATCTCCATCTAGAAATTTCTTCAGAGCCTAAAAGATTTATACATGAAGGGATCAAAAACTCAAAATCTATCATAAGGAATAGAGCTCCAATACTTATAGTTTATACAATCTGTGAAATCAAAAAGTACTTGCATATAAACTGAAACTATAAGTTGGAGAAGTGAGAATAGAATTGTAGACCAAATGCTTGAGAAGTAGTTGAATATGTTATATTTATAAAATATACATGTTAAATTTGGAGTATTAATTAAAACTGTACATTAAAATTTGTAAAATTGAATTTCTTTCTGCTTTATTTTTAACATGGTATTTTTGTAAAAATACAAAGCTCGTTGTCTTAAATCTACACATATACACATACCTATATAAGGACTACATAACATTAATATTTAATTTACACATTTATAAAAAGGCTTTAGAATCTTTCAAATTAATGCAATCTTTGGGTATAAAGCTAAATTCCATGACTATTAAACAAATATATATTGAGTAGAAAGTTGGTTTTCATTGACATATAACAGGGCCACTACCATGCAGACTGGTATCATCGGTTGTAGCATCTAGGTATAGACTAAAGAATAGTAGGGATTCACTGCATACAAAAAAGAAGATTGAGAGTAGAGAACATTGACAAGCAAGATTTGGCATTTATCATATTAGACAAGGACATTCCACCTAATCACTTTTTTAGTAATTTCAACTTAGAGATAGCATAGCAGTACTAAGACAAGCTCACTCAATTAGCCAAAAGTCTATATTATTGCCTCCTTTTTGAGCCCTTATCCCCACTATTCTATTTATTTTTTCAATGCTCATTCAACTCCATCTTGATGTCAAAACATAGACATATATTCTTGTACTCCACATTACATTACTTTTTTGTTTTATTTTTTGCAACAAATCTAAGTGGATTGTAACATTAAGAATGAAATGTATATGAACATGATAACATGTCCAAGTGCAGGAAGCTCAGTAATCAATTCACTTTCCACAAGTTATCTTCTTCTTACCTCTAAATGAGATGAAAATGGAATAGATGACTGAAACTTGCAACACAGCATTGGACACATGCCAATTGTCTACAAAATGAAGGATCATAAACTAACTGCCATCTCATTCAAAGGAATCAAGGATGATTAAATGTATCCTCAAGGTATTAGTAGTCTATTCAAAGTAAAGCCTGAATTGCTTTTCCCAAGACACTGACAAAGCTAAAAGAAGATAAATCCCTTTAGTTGCCTACATTATCTACAATCTTCCAAGAGATAAAGAAACTTTTAAGGTTCTAGAAATAGAAGTACACAAAATAAATAGTAGCAAATTAAATAGATTACAATTTGGTTGACATTATTACTTCCATTCTAACAAGCTATAAAGCTATTCTCAAAAAGTCACCTTCCTACTCCATATAAATAGGGTTGCACCATTTAAGACAAGATTTGGCTTTCTTTATTCATGGAGGGGCTGGACTAGGTAATTTCTTCCCTTTCTATGGTTGATCTTTGTAATCATTATGCTCACCTCATTTAAAAGATGAACCATTTAATTCTAGGGTAATTAATATAAGTTACATCCTTCCCCATCCCTCAAAAAATGAGCATACCAAAATCACTATGAAATATTTACCAAACATATATCTTAACAATAGCTATTCTTAGTGAAAAAACACTACTGGGATTTACTAGAATCGAGCATCCATGTGGTGATTGTACATCTAAAGATCATTTGAAGTGAGCAAAGGTGGTTTTTCCATTGTAACCACCCCATGATCTTTAGATAATGGTTAGAATTTGGAAACAAGACAATATCATTATGTCCATTACTCTGATCATTCTCTTTTTGTCATTTTTTGCAAAAAATCATACTCCTATAGAGAATTTGACCTACCTAATCTAGCAAAATAACTCTTGCTCCACAGCCTCCTAAAGTTAAGGTATTCAACACACAAATGATAAAATGAATGAAAAATGTCATCTTGATAGTGTCTCAAAATTTTTGAATCAAAATTTTCCCACCTACATCCAATTTTTCAATTATTATTTTAAGTTATTTGACTTTTAGGTCTCTTGGTTGATCATTACCGAGGAAAATTTCATCTGAAGCAAAAACATTAGAAGTGATACATTCCTTTAAGAAATGGATGTCAACCAAAAAATTGGAATTAAATGGCTAAAAAATTAAAAATATTTTTTTGGATCAAACTTTCTGTCTTGTATGCTTTGGCTCTTGGTGTTCCATTTACATCACATTTTCTTTAATCTAGAATCCTACCATTAAAAAAATTCTCCATCTAGGACACACATAAATTTGTTCCCACATTTGAGCTTTCAAGAAGTTCCTTAAATTTCCTTGTCACACTAATTTTGCATATTGGTTCTAGATAGCTAGGATTATCTCTATTATTGAAGATGAATACCCAAAAAAACTTTTTTCTAGAAGCAACCAGATATCCACATGTAACACAAATCAAAATACCTTGCTTTGATAAACAATCGCTAGAGAAAGGAATTTAGAGTCCCAAATATCAGCCCAAGACACTGAATATTATTACCATCCAAATAAAATATGTTCCTATACTTTGAAGATCATTTCTACTGCAACAATCAAAATCTAAAATATTACATAATTACAGACCATGTCTTGGATGATGGCTTGTACAAATAGTGGAGTTAATAAAACCAAGGCCTATGCCTTCATGTCAGCCAAATACAAGTTCGATCTTTTTGTTCAAAATGCCTATTTCCAACACATTGGAGTAATTCTCACATCTATACTCAACATTACCAAAAAGTTCACAAAATTATAGAAAGCCATTTTAACTAGGTGAAGCATGAAGGATGGTACATTATCATTAGGGCCACTAGCTGCCATGAATTTTTTAAGACTATGATACATTTAGCTGCAAGTGAAATTAACTATGTTAAAATTTTATGGTTTTGTTTTCATCTTTAGTAATTGCTCTAGATCTTTGCCAAAGTGTAGGGATATGAATTCCAAAGAAATTCTTGAGATATGGGCATTACACTAGATTTGGAATCTATGTCAATTTTAGATTTAATTAAGATGATAATGTTAATTTAATGATCCTAAATTTAGTGCCATGACCAATATGCATCTCCTAAAGCACAAAATTTTGAAATTTATCATTATAATCCTCATTCCTAAGCAAATTATTTCAAGTCATTAATTGAAATAATATATACTGACTATAAGATTTAAAGAATTGATATGAACTTTTAAGCCATCTTTTATAACAATTATTATATCTATAAAATAATCTTCTTTCCTATAATAAAGGACCCTTTCTATGCAAAAAATATATAAATATATTCAAATGTCCAAATCCCAACAAGTATGATGTCTGTATTTTTACTATTTTACCAATCATTTACATAGGCATGGTCTTTATAGCTTCCAAGCTATTTACTATTTTACTATTTAACCATTTCCAAGGTTTGTATATATTTACTATTTTACCAATCATTTACACATGCATGGTCTTAGGGGTGAAGTCTCTATAGGTTCCAAGCTAGACCTTAGTTACTTTAAGGAGTCACATAATCATGGTATCTCCAATTATTTGTCCCATTGGGTCTATCTGATACATGCTAGGAAGGGTTGTAAAGACAAGGAGCAGGAAGTATTCAAAAAGAACATTATCTTACCAAAATTCTATAGATTCTACAATAGAAAAATAGTCACTACCTTTTAAATCATTTTAAAATAATTTCACTTTTTATTAGAAAGAGATATATTCCAACAGAAGACATGGTTCACTATTACATAGAATTTTAGCATCAGTTGGGAATGAAGTGACACTTGAGGAGCCAAATATTGATGCTCCTAGACAAAGTGGAGATTTAGATAAGCCATCAGAAGGCAATAAATCATATGTGTCTGGCTCATTATCAGAAATTGAATCACTTGCTGTTGAAGATCCTTCTAGTTTAGGACAGTCAATACCCACTAGAAATATTAGTAGGAATGGGAATCCAAGATTGTCCAATGAAGATTTAGTTTTTGGTGTAACTTTATAGGGATAGTGAGAAGAATACAATCATTTGGCACTTTTGCTGATTTTGGAGCTCTCATGGATGGACTAGTACATGTATCCAAGCTTAGTGATATAGCTTTGTGCACTCAAGGTCATCATGAGGCATTCCACAAGGACCCTACACTACACCCCCTTCCTAGAGAATTCATGAGTAAGATAAAAAGGTTTTAGGATGTTAGGAATATTATGAATCTAGACACTGAGTATGAATCTACACATAAAGTTCACACTATTCTTATCTAAGAATCTAGACATTGAGTATGACTCTGTACATAATGTTCACCTTTCTCTTTCTCCTTCACAATCAAAACACTCAATCTTAAATATCAATTCATAACACAATGTATAACTCTTTAAAGTTGTTGTTCAATTTTATAAAAGATATTTCTTCTAAATTGAACATAATTCATATTATATATATAAACTAAGAAAAGAAATAAGAAGTAATCTAATTGACTTTACCAAAAAAACCTAATTCTATACAAATAAAAGGAAATTCTTAACAACTTAAAAAATAGAATAAAATATACTAGCAATAAGAATTATGTGAAATTAAGACTTAACTATTAGAAATGGTTATTATTTTTTATGCTAATGGCATTCCTTCACCCATTTCATTCTCTATCCAAAATCTACCAAGGAAGAACATTTATTTCAAACAATATGCAAATCAATTCATAAAATGTACTACAATTAGTTAGAAAAAATATCTCCCAATTACCTATAGACATCATCTAGAACCTCTTTTATCTCATTTTTGAAATGTCTTGCTATACCCAAGCTCTCTAAATGATTTACCATTGAGAGGACAAGAATCAAATTGATAGGATAAGCACTGAGCACTACACCAACAAACAAATGTCTCTTACATTTACATGATCATTATAAAAATATCATCAAACTATATAAAAGAATATTTAAAGACCAACTTGTATCATAAGCAGAAAGAGATGAATATCTTCTCTTAATTTCCAAGAACAACATATTTATCCTTGTAATATTATCATCTATGCACATCGAACCAAATGATTTGTTCTCTCTATTCTCTTTCTCAGCCTGCCATATAACGAGATGAGTGGTTATCAAAGAACAACATATATAGTTAAATGTAAAGAGTACAATAGGTAATATAGTTAAATACATTGGAGGAATCTTTAGCACTCATAGATTTGATTTTCTGATGTGTTCTTGTATTGAACTTCTTTCTTCCATTGAAGTTAAAATTAGAGGCCCCTAGATTAAAGATATTATTACAAATCAGTTCAAGTAAACTCAATGAAAAAATTGATTATGAAATAAATATATGAATGAGTATAAAATTGTAGATTGTGCACTAATCGTACCCTTCCAAACTGTAAATAAATTGGACTATGAGTAGGGAAAACACAAATGCTTAACCAGAAAATTATTGTAGTATTCAACTATGGTCTTCATAGCCCATAAAAGCTAACTAAGTTTGCAACATTTATAATGACTATAGACAAAAATATAAATTAAAACAACCAATATTATCATCAATTTTTTTAAATGTAGAATGAAATGGTTGTAAGCATGCATTTCTACCACATGCAAATGATTTTGAGATATAGACCTATGCAATCCAATCTCCCAAGGAATAGACAACATCACTTATCGCCATCTTTGCCAAAATAGGATTTGTCATAAAGTGATGTTAGAATAGTTACTAAAATGGTCATAAATTATGTTGTTATAGTAAAAGAATACTTTAACTTAAGAAAAAAACTACACAATATTAAAACATGACATTGTGCTTTAAAAACTAAAAAGGTACCTATAATGAAGAACTTCATTTCGACTTGCTAATTGGTTGTCACTATTAACTATAAGCTTATCTTTAAAGTTTGAGCTTTACTTGGTTTTGAGAATAGTTAAATATTCTATACTAAATAGGGCCAACCACGTGAAGGTAGAAGCTCATTTGGCCCCTCCACCCCCTGCAACCCCCCCCACTAACATCTCTAAATTCCCCATTAACATTTAATAACATTCATTCATTCATCCATTTTTGAAATATAACATTCAATCATTATAATCACATGATAACATTCATTAACACCATTAACACACAACATTCATGAATAATTCATTAATGTGCAACATTCAAGAGTAAGTCATTCATGAATAATTCATTAACACAATATTCATTAACACCTAACATTAATGAATAATATTCATTAACACAATATTCAAGAGTAAGTCATTCATGAATAATCATTTCTTTTTGGATTTCTTGCTATTTCTTTTTCATAAAATTTCTAAGAGGAATATTGATGTCCTCATCATCCCCCTCCTCTACTGGTTCTAATGCATGTCTCCTCCTCATTTGTTCAAGAACATCATGAGGTAGCTGCACCAAAGGGGGGTTTGCTACAATAACAAGTACTTCATGAGTTAAACTCACACCATTTTATATTAGTTAATTACAAGATTTTATTTAAGTAAAAGAACTATAAATCAAAAAATTAATTTAAAAGAACAAAACATAGATTTTATTTACCTGAATATGCGACATGATCTACCTGTTGATCAATCTAAACATCCTCCGACAATCATTCAACATGACATGATTCTATATCCTCAACACAAAAAGGTTACACCAAGTTCAATTAAAGATGTTAAATTGTATTAATAATTACATAATTAGTTTTAAATAGAAAATGAGCACCTCCATCGATAGTACGATGCACATTAGAGGCTTCATGATGTTGCATATGATCTGTGTCACAATTAATAAGCTGCATTGCAATGTCATGCACATTATTATCAAATAAATTGTTTCTCAAGTATTCAATTTCTAATATATTTTTTGGCATGTTTACCTGTGCACATGATGCAAGAGACTATTTGGTTGGGGCAATGGAAGCTTGCCATAGGCGTTCAGCCATGGCTACATAGCCTTGCTTGAAGGCAATTCTTTTGTGTTCTTCTATGGCCTCCAGATTAAAATCAGCGCCCTACATTTTATTTTCATTTTTTATTAATTAAAAAAATTATTTTCATTTTATAAATATTTTTTCTCTGCAATTCATTTATTGCTACTTACAACTTATGCTTTGATTTTAGAATATCCCTCAGAGCCAAGTTTGTGTTGCCCAACCTTTTCCAGCTTGGCCTTTATATCCTTTGATGTGTCTTGCAACCTATGAAAAGTTTGAAATATGTTAGATGATATAGATATAAAGATCATTACTAATTAGTGCATTATTACATTAATGTACTAGTAGTTAATACTATTGCATACCTTTTTGGATTTGCTAGTGTACTTTCTTTTTTACCTTCCCCTTTCTCCTTTGCATCCAAAATGAACTCATTCCACTCCCTCACTAAAACAAAGGGAGGATGCTCATACTTCAGGTTTAGGACAAGACTCTTTCTATATGAGTCCCTCACAACCTTAAGATGTTTGCAAGCTTTTTGTAACAATTTCTTATGATAAAAAATATTACTACCGAATTCATGCTCTATATCTTTGATGAGCTCATCTTTTAATTTTTTATCTTGGAAGTTCCACCTTTTAAGAAAAAACACAAAATTATTAGATATAGCTAGTATAAGAAAAGACCTAAATGAAAGAAAAAATGTTGCACCAATTAATGATATGGAAAAAAAAGTGGGATAAAATTAGTTCAGTTATAATGTTTCACCTTGTACGTATGGTGGGCCCAAATCTTCGCAATGTGAGGTCATAAAACCTCCTATAAAATGTATCATTTTTTGCAAAAAATGTCATGGGATAATTAATAGTAAGAACCATTAAAATGAATCATGCAAAGAATGCTTTTCATAGTGAATAAAAAATACATAAAATGAGATACATTTCATCTTTTTAGTGATCTATTTTAGGGTTCGAGGGTCAACTTGACCAAAATTGACCAAAAAAGAAGTACCTAAAATATTACCATTTGAGCAATCCAAATTAAAACCACCATGGGTACTAAATCAAATACTTCATAGCTCAAATTGAATTACTAAACTGGAGAATTACTAGTATAGACAAAAGGCCATTGATAATTCAAATGATCCTACCAAACTCCTAATAAAAAGAAATTCTAGAATAATTAAACAACTTGCACAATATGACATACTAAAGAAGGTCATTAGGCATCACTCTACATCAAAATGCCTTGCATTCACAACTTCCTATCATGTTTATGTCTTGCAAAAAAATCCTTATTACAGTATAAAAAATAATTATTTAAAGTAACTAGAATCTTAGGACATTTCAAAGGCATTGATTCATCATCGTCAATCAACAACGATGTCTGCATAGCTCCCATGCTAGAAACATGAGTAGATCTAGGAAATGATAGTGAATTATCACCAATACATGCACTATGATCTGCATCTGGCAGTGTACCAGATGGTGCATCTCCTACTACAAAAAAAATAATACGCTATGTGATGCACCCAATATTAAAGTACAAATTATCAACTCATCATTAACACAAAACCAAATATAGCAAAATAAGGATTTACCAATTGGACATCCCCTTGTTGCCATCATTTTTGTCGACAATCTCGAATGGGTATCCGTCAACCTTGTAGGAGTCTCCTACACTGGATGACCTGAACAATACATTGTTAGCAAAGACATTCTAAAATAATAAAAGTGAGAGTTAAGTTAAGAAGTTTTGAATGTTTGAAACAAAAAATTCCTTTTGACTTGTCAACTAGAAGATTATTTTACCAGTGGTAGTTAGAGCTCTACTACTACCAGCCTCGCCATGTTGTCCTTGACCAAGTTGTGGATCAATTGCCAAAAAATCTTGTATAACAAGAATTTAGTAGTTAAAGTTTCTTACAACTCTTTAAAAAAAATTCATCAATAAAGTATTTTTGCACATATTACATATTTTACTTCACAACATAAAAGATTAAAAAATATAAATCTTTATTGAACTTTTTTTATAACTAAATATTCATTACTACTTACTTCATAATGTAGACACCAAAATTTGTCCAAAACCCATTTCGTGACCAATTAAATAAATATTTGTTATTTATTTAATTCCTCTACCTTAATTAAATAAATTTTACATTTATTTAATTATGTTCACCTTTTCTTGATTTAAACAAACTAAGGTTTACTTAAATCCTAACCTATTCCCACTTGCATCTAATCCCTTTCACTTTAATTAAGTATGTCATTTACTTAATTAATTCCCTCCTAATCCCACTAGGAATTAAATATTACATTTAATCCTATTTGAGCACATGGCTCCTACTTTTAACCCTCACCTAACCTCACTATCCTAACTAACCCATCATGCTAAACCTACCCACTTCCTTAATCATGCTTGCTTTGCATAATCGCCTTAGCTAATCTCCTCTTAATCCTAAGTGTGTTCTCACACATGTGTGAGGAATCCCCGCACATGTGTGAGAGATGTTCACACTTTTCTCATCCCTCATGTCTTGCATGTCTCTTGCACACTTGTCCTCTTGCATGAGAGTCAAGTTGTCTCACACATGTGTGAGAAGCCATGCCTTCTCACACCCCTTGCACACTTTTCCTCTTGCATGAGAATCAAGTTGTCTCACACATGTGTGAGAAGCCATGCTTCTCACACCTCATTGATCATGTCACCATCAAAGGTTGCTCACACATGTGTGAGCATATTGCCCCCTTTGAATGGTCAAAACCCTAATCCATGTGGGGTCTACTTGGCCTCCACCTCATGGACATCTCATTGATTCTAAGAGATCCTAGCCCTCCATCTTGCATTCAATCTTAGTCGTTCATTCTTCTATAAAAGGAGAGCCTTCTCCTCATTTTTTTGAGGGAATCTACTATCTACCTTATTGTTATGCTGTTGGATTTGTGAGCAACCACATCCCACAAAAACAATGAAATCATCTACACCTGATGATTTCATGAGGTTGCTGACGTCAGCACTACATCAGCAGTCCACATGCTTTCTAAGCCATAAGGAGTAGCCTTCACATTTTTACTCATAACTTGAGCATACGAACTTCATTTTCAAAAAATGAAATATCATCAAAAAGTTGATTCCGAGCCCATCATCATGGTGTTGGTTTTATGAGATTTTGATGCTGTTTAGATCTTTGTACTTTCTATCAAAGTCCAAACTTTGTGCTAACCTTCTCATTGCAGGGTTGTTTCACATTTGCTCTACATTTTTGATACAATAACTTATGTTTTGCAGGGATATTTTTTTCACTAACCATATTGCTTGCAGATTTTGCCTTAATTTTATTTTGAAAATGAACTTGTATGCTCAAACATTCATCTTTGAATGCATGGTTAAATGCTAAAACAATCAAACACAATCTTGAATGCCTTAAGGGAAATTAATTTTATTTTCAACAATTTTGCTTATGTACATGCTCGATTTACTTTCTTGTTGATGAATCTACTCTTTTCATTTCCATTGACCACAATTTCAAATTGGAAAGAACATTGTATGCTATAAACACGTGTGTCTTCAAGTAGATTACAAAAACCTAAAGTTTCATTGGGAACGAATGCATGTCTTTTTGAACCTCAAGGCCACTTACGTATTCTCTCCCCTCGCGCCTTTAGGTGATCTTGGGTGCACAAGAAATAAGTGGTCTTGTTTTTCTTTTTAGGAGGCCTACTTGGGGATTTCATCACCCCTTGGGATGACCTCAACTCTAGTGTTCTGGCGGAGTATAAAAATTGGGAGGTGAATCGAAAGACACCTCTCTTGGAAGCATAATATTATCACTCTTGGCTAAGCCCCAAAGAACTTTATACGTTTGGGAAGTGAAGGAGGAGATTTGGGTTACCGTCTCCCCCCGGCTATGTGGCAGTATTTTCTTTCATCTACAGATTTGGGCCTCACGTACCTTGTGTATATCGAGGATGCCCTCTAGTTGAAACTTGTATATCCTAGTTGCAACCTTATAGGTTTGTTGGTGTGTTCTACGTGCTTGAATGTTCAAAAACCTCCTCATTCAAAGGGGACAAACACCATCTAAACTTGCCTTGTACATATTTTCTTGTTTTCTTTTGCATCTTAAAACATAAAAATCCAAAAACATCATAAAACATAAAATCCAAAAAATCATAAAACTTCAAAAATCCAAAAAAATCAAAAACAATTTCCAAAAAAACAAAAACAAGTCTTGGTTTAAATCCCCTTAGTCAAGTTGTCCACATCACTCCCATGCCATTTCTTCTTTCCATCACAGTCATCATCCTCATCCATCTAGTCTTCATCATCGAAACCATTCCTTGACATCTGCATCATCTCTATATTCGTCCAAATCATTCCTCATCTTCATCCTAGTCATGCTTCATCATCATCCAGCTTCAATTTCCTCTGCTAATCTCATTATGCGTTCATAATTCACTCCTCCACATCATCATTCTTCTAATCCAATCCCTTGTCAAATTCATTCATTTCTAATCAATTTCTAATTTAATCCATTTACATATTCCTCCACAATCAATCTTCCTAATTTCATTCATCTTTCTCTAATTCAACTTTTCATCAAATATTCTACTTTGGTCATAGGAGCATTTTCATAAACATTGGACTTTAATTCAAATCTCACATTCACTTGTTTGCAATCTGATAGGGTTTTCTATCAAATCAAATCAAACCCTTATCCATATAATATCCAATCAAATCAAATCAAATCATATCAAAATCAAATCAAATCATATCAAGTCCAATCCAATTCACATCAAATCAACACAAAGTCCAACATTTTCTCCTAGTCCTAAGTTCATCTTCCATCTATCATCAAATCTTTCATCACTCTTCTTCTAGCATCTATGGATTTGAATTTGCTTAATCAGATGGTTGACAATCTTCAATGACAATATGGAGTTATACCTCCCATTCAACCTACATATCAAATCCATCCTCAGCACTTCATATCAACCTCTCATCCAACTCATGTTCATTATTCTTCTACCTTTGACAAGGGAAATCCACCTCGTTACCCTTCCACTACATACAATTCCATTCCTAGCTCACACACTTCCTCCAACACAAATGCCCTTTCCATGGAAATTGAACTATTAAAGAATTATCTATTGGCAAGCCAACAACAAGAGGCCACCTTCCATGCCATGTATCCTCTTCCCCCATGTTTCGAAGATCCTAGTCCTCATGTCCCACCCAACTCCAACCCTCCATGCAATCCCCTACCCATAGTTCAACCTTCACATAATCCTAATCCTCCAAACACATCATCCCCACCTCGTAAGGGGTTGTTCACATCACTCTTGGCTAAATGTAAAATACAAATTCAAGTGAGCCAAGCACCCAAAGTTCTTCCTCCAAAGCATGTCATTATAGATGCCTCTTTTCCTCTAGATCCAAGCATTTCTCCATCCCATCCTTCCCCTATCCCTCAAGATCCATTTATCCCTCCTAGTCCATCTCATGGTTCCCTTCCTAACCAAGATCAAGACATTCCATGTACCACCAATTCCATTCCATCTCATGAGTTAGCCTCCGTCAATCCTCCACTTCATGTAGATTCTCCTTCCACTCCATCCACTGATCTTCCTCCATATCAAGATCAAATCACCCTATCTCGTGGTTCCATTCCCTCCACTCCATTCAATGATCCTATTCCATCTCATGATCCACTCATTCCACTACATGATCCTCTTTCAAGTCAAGATCAAAGCTCCCCTTCATTTTCCTTTCATGATTCCACTCCATCTCAAGATCCTATTATCCCTCGTAATCCCCTTCATGATCCTAATCCTCCACATGATCCAATCACACCTATCCAATCAATTCATGTATCCCACCTACCTAGACTCACATCTTGTATTGAAAATGTTAAGTATCCCATTGTAGAAAACATGGCTCAAGATGTTGGTACACCTTACACTCCTTCAAAATTAAAAATTCCTCCATCCAAACCTAAAGCTTCCCATCATTCCTCTTCCAAGTCCATTCTAGGTCCTTATCTTCCATCCATTCTAGGTCCCTATATTCCACTGCTAAACCCTTCATCCCTTCCATCCATTTTGGGCCCTTACATACATCCATCCACCATATCCATGTCTGCCACATCATCCCCTCATGCTCCTAAAGATCAACAATGGCACACATCCTTGACCTCCTTCCAAAGTTCACCATCCATATGCTCTCCATCTCCTTTACTTTCATGCACCCATACCATAGCCAATGGAAGCAAATTGGATGCTAAAGAAAAAGCGAATGAAGCCAAAAATCCACAAAAATCCAAGGATCAACATGTCCCTTCTAAAAGACATGTCCAAGAAAATAAAAATCTGATCCAAAGCAAAATCAAAAGGCCACAAAGTCTGCAAATCAAAAATGTGAAGATTTTGTGGATACCAAAGCTACTTAATGTAGCAATGAATCTCAAAGAAAGATTCCAAATCACATCCAATTTTGCAAATCCAAAGGCTCCCCTCATGCATAATCTATCCATGTTTTCACTTTCCAAATCCATTTTGGGTCCTTATGCCCCAAAATCCACCTTCCCAAATCCATTTCCGCCTTCTTTAATTTTGGGTGACTATATCCCAAAATTCACACTTTCTCCCACATATCCCCGACAATTTCCTCCTTTCCATCACCCTTCAAGGTGTGTGCCAATGCTAATCTTTCTGCCTCCTTCATCCCCTCATTCACAAGCCTTCCAACCTAGCATCCATTAACCATATCTTCCTCCCATCCATTCATAAGTCATTTTCCTCCATTCACCATCCTAGCAACATCTATGAGCAAATAGTAAAAAGTATTTGAAAATAACAAAGAAAAATAAAAGGAAAAATATGTCAAGGGATACCATCCACATATATAGATGCTTGAGTCCTCCCTTTTTCTATCATGTCTTCCACGTCCGCTTATCCATCCATTCACTTTTCCTCTTCCACTTGCACTCTACACTAGGGGCAAGCGCCATCCATATTTCTCTTCCTTGCATATCTTCCATCATTCCATCTACTGTTCATCCATTTCCATCTTTGATCTTGACTTTCACTTTCCATTCATCCATCCATATACACTTTCCATATCCCTTGCACATTATCCATACATCATCCTATGCACTTCCATTCACTTTCACATCTTTGATCATGACATGGTATCTATATCTTCCATCCCATAGTTCTTGTAATGTTCATTTCATCCATTTTTCCATCCATACTCCTATGTATTTCCATCCTTCTTTCATATGTCCTTGATCTTGGTTATCCCTACCTTTCATCCACTTCATATCTCACATTCCATCCATATCCTTCATATCATTACCCCTTTTCCATACCCTCCCTCCCATATCCCTTATTCATTCTACTTTCATACCCATGCTCATGATCAATACTAGAGGCACAATAACATAAATGTTCATACATGCTTTGGAAGAGCACATGCCTTCTCTTCCTCCACATGCTAGCCTTCACACTATCCTTCCATTTCCATGCATCCTTTCCCAGCATTTTTCCCTCCACTTTCCTATCCTTGGTATGGGGCATTTGGACTCCTTTGAAACATGATCCTTGGCCCCGCATTTTTTCTGCTACCATATCATTTGGCCCCTCATATCCTTTCACTATTCCTTGCATCCACCAACATCATGTTGCTTTTCCTCCATTTACCATACCTTGACCCTCCCTTGTCATTGGTTCCATTCTATTCATTCAATCCATTCATTTTATCCATTCTCTTCCACATTCGTTCGATCAATTCTATCTCACATTCATTCAATCTAGTTCTTCCACTCAATTCAATCAAATTCATACCTCAATTAATTTTTAATGCTTCTAATTCTTTCACATCAAATTGATTCTCCTCTCATCATTCTTCATCCTATCAACATCATTCTTCCAATCTCATCCACGTTCATTTTTCTATCCACCATAAAATCAAAAAATCAAAAAACATATCAACTATGCAATCAATACTAATCCAATTAATCTAATCTTGCAATCTTGAACATCAATCCTTAATCACTTCATCAATTTGACCCGATCAGCTGATAATCCATTTATTATATTCTAACATCATTATCATGGGATGAATCCTTCCCAATCCTCAAATGTGCATTACGCTTAGCATTAGCTTTGCCATCCTTAATCAATCATCATTGATCGATCTATTAATGGGTTTTCAGCTTGACTAGGGGCAAAATGGTGGTTTGCTTTTGGTCTTTTGTGCATGGTTGCTTGATTACTTGTATGCATTAGCATTTCTTGCATGTATCATGGTCTTTGCATCCTACTATCCTAGGAATCATGATCTTCCATATCATGGTTTCATAAGGCATATGGTTGTATTAGACCCCTTTTTCATGTACTTGACACATTGTCATCTTGGTTCCTCATACCTTGGTGCATAGTGTTAAATACAATATCAAACTTAGATTGTTCACACCATTGCAGCATAACTTCCTTCCATCTTCCTTGCATTTCGAGAGAACATCTGTGTTATCCTAACCTGCATGTCCTCTCGAGGGGGCATACCCTTCCATCTTCGTCATCCTTCCTCATCCTTTCATGACTAGGGCATCATGCTACTAGTCTTATCCTCCTAGCCACTATATTTTATTCTTCTTTGATATAACATTACTAATGTTATATCAAAGACGGGCAAAATGTAGACACCAAAATTTGTCCAAAACCCATTTCCTGACCAATTAAATAAATATTTGTTATTTATTTAATTCCTCTACCTTAATTAAATAAATTTTACATTTATTTAATTATGTTCACCTTTTCTTGATTTAAACAAACTAAGGTTTATTTAAATCCTAACCTATTCCCACTTGCATCTAATCCCTTTCACTTTAATTAAGTATGTCATTTACTTAATTAATTCCCTCCTAATCCCACTAGGAATTAATATTGCATTTAATCCTATTTGAGCACATGGCTCCTATTTTTAACCCTCACCTAACCTCACTATCCTAACTAACCCATCATGCTAAACCTACCCACTTCCTTAATCATGCTTGCTTTGCATAATCACCTTAGCTAATTTCCTCTTAATCCTAAGTGTGTTCTCACACATGTGTGAGGAATCCTCACACATGTGTGAGAGATGTTCACACTTTTCTCATCCCTCATGTCTTGCATGTCTCTTGCACACTTTTCCTCTTGCATGAGAGTCAAGTTGTCTCACAGATGTGTGAGAAGTCATACCTTCTCACACCCCTTGCACACTTGTCCTCTTGCATGAGAATCAAGTTGTCTCACACAAGTGTGAGAAGCCATGCTTCTTACACCTCATTAATCATGTCACCATCAAAGTTTTCTCACACATGTGTGAGCATATTGCCCAATTTGAATGGTCAAAACCCTAATCCACCTCATGGACACCTCATTGATCCTAAGAGATCCTAGCCCTCCATCTTGCATTCAATCTTAGCCATTCATTCTTATATAAAAGGATAGCCCTCTCCTCTTTTTTTGAAGGAATCTACTATCTACCTTATTGTTATGTTGCTGGACTAGTGAGCAACCACATCCCACAACAACAATGAAGTCATCTACACTTGATAATTTCATGAGGTTTGCATTAGTAGTTTGAGTCCTTTTAATTTCATGTTGTCTTTATGTTACATGTTTATCTTCCATATTTTGAGGTTTTGCATGATAATGTAGGAATGTGCATTAGTTGCTTAATGTTATTTCCTTAGTTACATTTTTATGCAACACATTTTTTTTCAAATCAAATCAAAATCAAATCCAACCAATTTTGAGTCCAATTCAATTCAATTCAAATCAAATCAATGCAAAGTCCAAAGCTCCTAGTCCTAAGTTCATATTTCCTTCATCATTCATCACTCTTCTTCTAACATATATGGATTTGAATTTGCTTAATTAAATGGTTGACAATCTTCAAAGAAAATATGGAGTTATACCTCCCGTTCAACCTGCATCTCAAATCCATCCTCAACATTTCATATCCAACTCTCATCCATCTCATGTTCATTATTACTCTACCTTTGACAAGGGAAATCCACCTCATTATCCTTCCACTAAATATGCTTCCATTCATAGCCCACACACTTCCTCCAACACAAATGCCCTTGTCATGGAAATTGAACAATTAAAGAATTATCTATTGGAAATCCAATAGCAAGAGGCCACCTTCCATGCCATGTGTCCTCTTCCTCCATGTTTCAAAGATCCTAGTCCTCATGTCCCATCCAACCCCAATCCTCCATGAAATCAACTACCCATAGTTCCACCTTCACATCATCGTATTCCTTCAAAAACATCATCCCCACCTCGTAAGGGGTATTTCTCATCATTCTTGGCTAAGTGTAAAATACAAGATAAAGTGAGCCAAGCACCCAAATTTATTCCTCCAAAGCATGTCACTATAGATTCCTCTTCTCCTCTAGATCCGATCATTTCTCCATCCCATCCTTCCCCTATCCCTCAAGATCCATTTATCCCCCCTAGTCCATCTTAGGATTCCCTTCCTAACCAAGATCAAGACATTCCATGTACCAAGCACATTATTGATTCCTTTCCATCTCAAGCATTAGCCTCCATAGATCCTCCACTTCATGAAGAAGTTCCTTCCATACCATCCACTCATAATCCTCCATGTCAAGATCAAATCCCACCATCTTATGATCCTATTCCATCTCATGATCCAAACATTCCACTTCATGATCCTCTTCTAAGTCAAGATCAAAGCACCCCTTCATTTTCCTTTCATGATCCCACCCCATATCATGATCCTATTAGCCCTCATAATCCTAATCCTCCACATGATCCCATCACACCTATCCAATCCACTCATGAACCCCATACATATGGACTCACATCTTGTGTGGAAAATGATAAGTATCCCATTGAAAGAAATAATGGCTCAAGATGTTGGTACACCTTCCATAATTCCTCCTTCCAAACCTAAACACTCCCATCATTCATCTTCCAAGTCCATTCTAGGTCCTTATCTTCCATCCATTTTAGGTCCTTATGTTCCACCGCCAAACCCTTCATCCTTTCCATCAATTTTGGGTCCCTACATACATCCATCTACCATATCCATGTTTTCCCCTTCATCCCCTCATGGCCCTAGTCAAGATCATCAAAGGCACACATCCTTGAATTCCTTCCAATGTTCACCATCCATACGCTCTCCATCCCACTTACCTTCATGCACCCCTACCATAGCCAATGGAAGCACATTGGATGCTAAAGAAAAGGAAAATAATGCCAAAAATCCACAAAAGCCCAAGGATCAACATGTCCCCTCTAAACAACATGTTCAAGAAAAGAAAAATTTGATCCAAAGCACAATCAAAAGGCCACAAAGGCTGAAACTCAAAAATGCAAAAATTTTGTGGATACCAAAGCTACTTAATGTAGCAATGAATCTCAAAGAAAGATTCCAAATGAAATCCAATTCTGCTAATCCAAAGGCTTCCTGCATTCATAATCCATCCACGCTTCCATCTTCCATCTCTATTTTGGGTCCTTATGTACCCAAATCCACCACCCTAAATCCATCATCTCCTTCCTCCATTTTGGGTCCCTATATCCCAAAATCCCAACTTTTTCCTACCTATCCGCCACAATTTCCTCCTTTCCATCACCCTTCAAGGTGTGTGCCAATGCTGATCTTTCCACCTCCTCTCTTCGCTTCCTTCACAAGTCTTCCAACCTAGCATCCATCAACCATATCTTCCTCTCACTCCACCCCCTTAATCCAAACCTTTTCATAAGCCATTTTCCTTCTTTTCCCTACCTTATCAACATCTAGAAGAAAATAATCAAAATTCCTTGAAAATTAAAAAAGAACAATATCAAGGGATACCATCCATATATCTATATGCTTGAGTCCTCCCTTCATTTTCCTATCATGTATCCATTGTCTTCCACTTCCACTTATCCATCCATTCACTTTTCCTCTTCCACTTGCACTCTACACTGGGGGCAAGCTCCATCCATACCATTTTCCCTTACATACCTTCCATGTTTCCATCCACCATTCATTATCCTTTTCCATCTTTGATCTTGACTTTCACTTCCCTTCCATCCATCTATGCACTTTCCATATCCCTTGCACATTATCCATACATCATCCTACGCACTTCCATTCACTTTCACATCCACATCATTGATCTTGACATGTTCTCCATATCTTGCATCCCATAGTTCCTATCATGTTCATTTCATCCATTTTCCATCCACACTCCTACATACTTTCCATCCCTCTTTCATATGTCCTTGATCTTGGTTATCCCATACCTTTCATCCATTTCATATCCCACATTTCATCCATACCCTTCATATCATTATCCCTTTTTCATACCCTCCCTTGCATATCCCTTCTTCAATCTGCTTTCATACCTATGCTCATGATTAATACTAGAGGTACATTATACAAAATGTTCATACATGCTTTGGAAGAGCACATGCCTTCTCTTCCTCCATACGCTAAGCCTTCATGCCATTTTCACACATCCTTTCCCACCATACTTCCTTCCATCTTCATACCCTTGGTATGGGGCATCATTTGGACTCCTTTGAAACATGGCCCTTGGCTCCACATTCTCCGATCCCATATCATATAGCCCCTCA
Organism: Cupressus sempervirens; assembly: GCA_028749045.1. Lineage (NCBI taxonomy): Eukaryota > Viridiplantae > Streptophyta > Pinopsida > Cupressales > Cupressaceae > Cupressus > Cupressus sempervirens. Next base: position 695,985,470 of record CM053784.1, read on the forward strand.
TATCCTTTCACCATTCCTCTCATCCACCAACTCATGTTGCTTTTCCTCCATTTACCATACCTTGACCCTCCCTTTTCATTGGTTCCATTCTATTCATTCTATCTCACATTCATTCAATCCATTCATTTTATCCATTCTCTCACACATTCGTTCAATCAATTCATTTCTATCCATTCTATTTTTTCATATCACATCCAATCTAATTCTTCCAATTCACTTCAATCAAATTCATACTCCAATCAATTTTCAATTCTTCTAATCCTTTCACATCAAATCTATTCTACTCTCATCATTCTTCATCCTATCAACATCATTCTTCCAATCTCATCCATGTTCATTCTTCTATCTGCCATAAAATCAAAAAATCAAAAATATATATCAACTATGTAATCAATACTAATTCAATCAATCTAATCTTGTAATCTTGTACGTCAATCCTTAATCAATTCATCAATTTGACCCGATCAGCTGATAATCCATTACCCATATTCAAACATCATTATCATGGGATGAATCCTTCCCAATCCTTGGATGTGCATTACACTTAGCATTAGCTTTGCCATCCTTAATCAATCATAATCAATCAATCCATTAATGAGTTTTCAGCTTGACTAGGGGCAAAATGGTGGTTTTCTTTTGGTCTTTTGTGCATGGTTGCTGATTACTTGTCTGCATTAGCATTTATTGCATGTATCATGGTCTTTGCATCCTAGTGTCCCAGGAATCATGGTCTTCCATATCATGGTTTCATAAGACATATGGTTGTATTAGACCCATTTTTTTTATCATGTACTTGACACATTGTCATCTTGGTTCCTCATACCTTGGTCCATGCTCTCATGCATTTTGAGAGAACATTCATGTTCTCCTAACTCGCATGTCCTCTCGAGGGGGAATACCCTTCCATCCTCATCATCCTTCCTCATCCTTCCATGACTGGGGCATCATGCTACTAGTCTTATCCTCCTAGCCACTATATTTTATTCTTCTTTGATATAACATTACTAATGTTATATCAAAGATGGGCAAAATGTAGACACCAAAATTTGTCCAAAACCCATTTCGTGACCAATTAAATAAATATTTGTTATTTATTTAATTCCTCTGCTTTAATTAAATAAATTTTACATTTATTTAATTATGTTCACCCTTTCTTGATTTAAACAAACTAAGGTTTATTTAAATCCTAACCTATTCCCACTTGCATCTAATCCCTTTCACTTTAATTAAGTATGTCATTTACTTAATTAATTCCCTCCTAATCCCACTAGGAATTAAATATTTCATTTAATCCTATTTGAGCACATGGCTCCTACTTTTAACCCTCACCTAACCTCACTATCCTAACTAACCCATCATGCTAAACCTACCCACTTCCTAATCATGCTTGCTTTGCATAATCATCCTAGCTAATTGCCTCTTAATCCTAAGTGTGTTCTCACACATGTGTGAGAGATGTTCACACTTTTCTCATCCCTCATGTCTTGCATGTCTCTTGCACACTTGTCCTCTTGCATGAGAGTCAAGTTGTCTCTCACATGTGTGAGAAGCCATGCCTTCTCACACCTCTTGCACACTTGTCCTCTTGCATGAGAATCAAGTTGTCTCACACATGTGTGAGAAGCCATGCTTCTCACACCTCATTGATCATGTCATGATCAAAGTTTGCTCACACATGTGTGAGCATATTTCCCCCTTTGAATGGTCAAAACCCTAATCCATGTGGAGTCTACTTGGCCTCCACCTCATGGACACCTCATTGATCCTAAGAGATCCTAGCCCTCCATCTTGCATTCAATCTTAGCTATTCATTATTCTATAAAAGGAGAGCCCTCTCCTCATTTTTTTGAAGGAATCTACTATCTACCTTATTGTTATGCTGTTGTACTAGTGAGCAACCACTTCTCACAACAACAATGAAATCATCTACACTTGATGATTTCATGAAGTTTGCATTAGTAGTTTGAGTCATTGTAATTTCATGTTGTCTTTATGTTACATGTTTATCTTCTATATTTTGAGGTTTTGCATGATAATGTAAGAATGTGCATTAGTTGCTTAGTGTTATTTCTTTAGTTGCATTTTTATGCAACACACATAATGATGAGCTTGCGCTCTCAAATCTGATAGCCTCTTCATCATCTCCTCAGATTCTATATTTGCCTTATCCAAAAATTTTATCATTTCTAAATTAATTTTTTTAAATTTTTTTCTTCAACATTTTTGTTACATTGGGATTTTCAGCAATATCCTCATCAGAAGGCGTAGCTAGTGGCTCGGTACTTACTGTTCGTGCTTTACCCTTATCCTGAACATCAAATTGTGAGAAGTAAAACTATCATAAAAACTCAAAAATTGTAAATAAAATAACGTAATAATACAACATTTTTCAACTATCTAATTTGTACAATTTCAATAAGGTTTACCCTCACTGAAGAAGGCATGAGAGTAGCATCCTGGTGGCCTCTATCATCAGTCGAATCCATATCATCTTGTCACGAAGATTAAACATATAAAATTCAGCTAACTAAAAGCAATAGATAGTGAAAGAAAACTTATTAAAAAAATGGTATATAGTACTTACAACCCTCATGATAGTAACTTTGTTTATATCTATGCAATTTAAATGGTAATCTATAAGTAGCTCTTCCCCTGCACTTATTAAATTTATTGTATCAAACAAAAATTTCATTCCTCTCACGTGCCTCAAATAAGCAACTGGGTTACTTACTAGTTGAGGAAGGTTGCATACTATTTATAAAACCTACAATATTACCTATTTCTTTTGGTCTCCCATCAATGCACATAGAAAATCTTTTACTTTGATCATTTTCTTTTTTATGTATATAATTAGCTGATAGTGCATACCTACACATACTTTTTTTATATCAAACAATCTGCATCCAATCATTGTAATTGTAACATGGACTGACATACTTGAACAATTAGACAACTTTTTTGTAACATACCTTTATCCCATCCATGGAAAATAGGCCCAAACCATGTAATGAGGATGGAGCAATGCAATATATCCTCTCATTAAGACAAAATCTATGTTAATTAGAGGTAGCTCATTGGGTACCCATTCTTTCTCAATATGTGTGTACCAAAAGGGCACCTTGATGTTTCCTTTGGTCTCATCATCATAAGAACATGACCCCCCATTAGCAAAGAAAAATTGCATGCATTTATAAATTTTTTTTTCTAATCTTTTGACCTCTAGTTGATCTCCCTATTTTAGCCATATTACATGTAGAGCTTTCATCTACCATTTCCTCATTTCCCTCATTCAATGTAGATAGATCTGACAAGTACCTATTTGGTGGGTCCTGCAATCCATCAAATGGAAAGTGAAAGTGACAAATATAAAATGTAGTAAGTTGAAAGTGATTATACAATTATATTTCTATATGGACCTTCTTTTGTCTATATATACATTATATGATTATATAATATGTCTATTTATAACATACGTGCTCAATGATAAACAAGAAGAATATAAGAAAATTATGTCTATTTATTGACTTATACTTGCCAATCCATGTTACTGTGCATGATCCATGCCAAAGGGGTCAAATTTCCTACATATGTTAATCATTTATCTTAAGTTAGCTAAATATTACATGATACATGTAAACATGAACAAATTTACCTTATATATGAAATGCAACATTGTCAACAGAAGGGGTGATGATGTACCTATAGTGTGATGATGTACCTGTAGTCAATTTACTATTTTAAAAAAGGGTGATAATCAGACACAATATAGACATTGTTAATTATAAATAACATATGTTGTAATCATTAGAAATGGACACAATAAATATGTAATCAAATTTCCTGCATATGTTAATCATTTACTTTAAGTTAGCTAAAAATTACATGATACATGTTTGCTACAAATAACTTAGAAGAAAACATGAATAGTAGGAAAACATCATAAACATGAACAAATTTCCCTTATATGGAATGCAAGATCATCAACAGAAGGGGTGACAATGTACCTGTAGTCAATTGACTATTTGCAAAAAGGGTGATAATCAGATACAACATAAACATTGGTAATTATAAATAACATATGTTGTAATTATTAGAAATGAACACAATAAATATGTAATCAAATTTCTTGCATATGTTAATCATTTATCTTAAGTTAGCTTAAAATTACATGATACGTGTATGCTACAAATAACTTAGAAGACAACATGAACAATATGCAACATCATAAACATGAAAAAATTTACCTTATATATGGAATGCAAGATCACCAATAGAATGGGTGACAACATTTGTAGTCATTGACTATCTTCTTCTTCTTCTTCTTCTTCTTCTTCATCATCATCATCGCCATCATCATCATCATCATCACCATCTTTTCCATCATCATCACCATCATCGCCATCATCATCGCCATCATCACCATCACCATCATCATCATCACCACCATCATCATCATCATCATCATCACCACCATCACCATCACCATCATCATCATCATCATCATCACCATCATCTTGATCTTCATCATCTTCAATATCTTCTTCTTCCATAACATTATACTTTATCGGCCTTCCTCTTGGATCAAGTCTAACAAAAAATTACCAACCCTATTTATGTGGAACCTTTGAGTAAAACACTTTCTCACATTGGCTTGGAAGAACATAGGGCTCATCTCTAATTGGCTCAAATGACCTTGTATCAATCATTGTAAATCCATTATCATGTTGAAGAACCTTTCTATCTGGATCATTTTGATTTAGTTGTAACCTGTACCATTTGACATTGAATAGAACTACATTGAAGGTGTTAAATTCACACTCAATTATATCATCCAAGATGCCATATTATTGATTTTGAGATTGTTGAGGATGTATGTTGTTTCTAGATGATATATTGGTGACCTCAAAAACTACAGTTATCCTAGAATCACAAGTTTTCTTTGTGTTATCCAACTTTTTTTATGTGAAATTTGTGGCCATGATAGTACATAACTTTGTGGTGCTTGACCTAAAATTTATGAAGTGTGTGTAAATTATTTGTATTTCGAGTTGTAATGAAACATACATTGAGTTATGATCATTAATAAATTTCTACGTACCTCTCCACCTCTTAAACCCTTTACTAGATCAACTACCATCAACGTAACATTGGAATCTCCATTACGATGAGCTTCTGTTACCAATGAAGCAAAAACTTCTGATGTTAATGGGCAACCATTTTTTTGACATCGTTCAATCCATTCCACATCCAATCAAGATTGTTCACAATATACAAATGTATTGCATCCCACTCTCAACCACCTATTTCAAAAAAATACACCAATTATAGATAACTTATATTGAAGATTTATAAGAATTAATTAACTATAGTAACATCTTAGATTTACCTCTCACTTTCCTCGATCTACCTTTTTCCATCAAGTACTCTCCTTCAAATTTGTTAATTGAGTTGGGATCCCAAATATAATCTACATGGATCTTTGCTACAAACTTAGGAAGATATTCACTAATGTACATCATGGTTTGGTATACCATATATCCCTCCACCATAGAACCCTCAAGATGTGCTCTCTATCGAACCAAGCCTTTCAAAAATTTCAAGTCCCTCTCAACCTTCCAAATTGACCTAGTTGGTATAGATCCACACAGTTCAATCTCCTCAACTTGATGTATGAGGGAGTGTTCTTGTGCATTGAAAAAACTTGGAGGTAGACACTTTTGCATTTCACACATTAGAAGAGGAATTTTTCTCTTCCAATATTTTATATCTTTTTATTGATTTCTTTAGATGAAAACCACCTCATGTATTTTCCAAGATCATATATAACCTATTTGACATTGTTGGCGAAGTGGTGTGAGAGAGATAGAGGTAGAATAACTTATTACCTAAAATTTATTGAAGATAATCAATATTTTATAAAAGAATGCAATTAAAACTACATGCAATATATAAATATATAGTGAATAAAAAATAACATGAATTACCTTAATAAATGTATGCCAATCGTGTGTTTTCAACCCTGGCCCAAATTCACTTTTTTTTGATATGAGATTGTTTATGTTTGCAGAAAATCCTATGGGAAATCATATTTTTTTTATGACTTCTTTTATAGAATTGCTCTGCTGCTCTAATAATAATCAACCAAGGGCATTTGTATCAATCTGGTCTCCATTTTTATTTGATCAAATGTCATTTTTCATTGCATGGTTGGATTTTTTAATGTCATTACAAGTTTTGACAATTTGGTCTTTGTTACACCTTCCATCCAAGATTTTCCATAATGTCTCTATTACATTCTTTCCAATATGCATAGGATCAAATGAATGCACAATTGGGAGTTTCTCGTAGTACAGAAAACTAGTAAATTGTGTAGGATAAATTTTTAGTCCTTTTGTAAGTTGGTCATTGATGTCTTGATGACCTTCGCAAGCATTAATCACATCATCACTAAACAAAACACAATATCAAAATATAAATTTGAAACAAAAACCATTAGATGGAATGACATTACCTCGATGATTTATTTTATTGTATGCCAACTTCCATAGGTGAGGTGTCATTCTTTGTCACTTTGATGTAGTCTCTTCTTTCCCATTGAAAAGATATTTTTTGAAAATTTGGTACTTATGATTTCTGTGCAGAAAGTGTCTACTCTCATCAAACACCTGCTTTCTTGAAATTTTTGAATGAAAAATTTTTGTCTTTAGACAAAAAATTGGACATGCAAATTTTCCCTTTGTCTAAAGACCTAGAAGATCATGTATAATTGGATTAAATTTGTTAACTTTGACATACCAAAAAAGAGGTGTTAAGAAGAGAACATACCACAAAAATGTGTTAGCCCAGGGGCACCATGTATTGTCGATACAAGCATTGCATGAAATTGAAATTGTCTTTGTCCTATTGGTCTACAAATGTCATAGATAGTAACCCCATTCCAAAACACCATCAACTCATTGATAAGGGGTTAAATATATACACTAATATCTTTAACTTGGTACTTACCTAGTTGAATGAACAAAAACATTACATAATTATTATGACCATTTTGATGGATTAGTAATAATAAATTAATTTAGATGACCACTAAATCAAAAAATATCTAGAACAATCAGTGTCAAAATTATGTGCTCTCTCTTTATGGACAACCAAGGAGGTATGTTATTGTTGATAATAAAAATAGGCCACACCGAGTAAGTAGATCTCATCTCTCCAAAAGGATTGACACCCTTTGCTACCAATGAAAGCTTCAAATTACAAGGTTCTTCTTGAAAGTGTGGTCATTTTTCCTCTATTTCCTTAAATTTTGAACCATCTGTAGGCATTCGCATAATGTCATCTTGACTTCTATTGTGTGCATGGTAATCCATAAATTGTGCCAAGCTATTGCACCTAAATAATCCTTGCAAATGTAGAATAATGGGAATATTTTGAAGAACCTTGCAAGGCACCTTTTTTGTTAATCGATCTGATTGATATCTAATAATATGACAGATAGGGCATTGTGTTGGAAATTCATGCTATTTATGATAAATAATATGATTGTTCAGACATGCATGTATTGTTTGATACTCTATTCCAATATCTTTCATGATGGCAGATAATTCTCGGTACAAGCAAGGTAGAATGTTTGATGGTGGTAACAAACACTCACCTATCAACCTATGACCAAAAATATAATTGTTAATTTAAAGAATATTAATTACTACACAAACCCAATGTTAATTGTAAGGGAACTATGAGTAAAATGATGAAAGAAGATGGCATACCTTAACATATGTGTCATTGCTATGTTAGATAAACCATTCATAACCTTCAAGTTCACCAACAATAATACAATGGAAGGAAGAGTTATTTTGGAGCCTTCATATAGGGATTCATGTGCCTTCTCAAGTATAGGTACATCAAGCTCTACATCAACATCATCATTTTCATCATCATCGTGATCATCTTGATCATCATGATCATTTTGATCATTGTGATCTTCATCATCATGGTCTTCTTCCATGGTATCATTACCTTCTACTTCAATATTCACACCTCCATGTTCCCTCATTTGAAAATCCGCATTCTCTGAATTGTCATGGTCCATAAAATGAAACTCAGGGATGTTGACCTATATGAAAATGATGACCTTATATTAACCATGAGCATGATGCAATCATCAAAACATGTCTTATGTAATTTATAAACTATTAAAATACATATCAATGGATGATATTCATTTCCCCCTTCAATGTGACCATGTTGCCTACAATGTTGCTTAGCTATTGTGATTAGATATCTTTGAGTCTTTAAGCTCTTACAAATTTTTCAAGGACAATAACATTTTCCATCACCTTTTCTTTTTAAGTTAGACCACAGTCTAGCAATCGTTTCCCTATTTTTTCGTGCATTGATATTGTCAAACATGGTCTTTCTTGAATGGAATGACTTGTTGGTGGAAGAAGGATGATTTGTTTGCAACCTACAGATGGAGTAGCAAGAGGAAGACACATATAGAAATGAATACTAAAGAAAGATAGATAGAAAAAGGTATAGATAGAGAGATAGATTGATAAAGAGATAAAGAAATATAAAAAATGAAAAGAAAAAAATAATTCGTTGACCTTCCATAACTCTACCTCTACATATTGCACTTACTACATACAAGCACTTCTTGAGAAAATGGGTACTAGTAGTGAAGAAGGGAATAGGAGAGTCCATTTGGCTCAAGAGGAGGATGCACAAAGTGACCAAGGGGCAAGAGGAAATGTTGGTCTAGAGAGAGGAGAGTCTCTAATGTTCAATAGAACCCTGCTGAAGACTATCACAGAGCAAGAACATCCCCAAAGAAATACATTTTTTGGAACTCTCTACAAGGTAAGAGGTAAGATCTATAAAGTTATTGTAGATTTTGGTTCACTTGATAATATAGCCTTAGTAAAAATGGTAGAGAAGCTTGGATTGAAGAAGTTGCCTCATCCTAACCCTTATAAGGTTTCATGGCTAAATAAGGAGCAGCAAGTCATAGTAAATGAATAAGTTCATTTTCAATTTCAAATAGGGGCATACAAAGACAAGATTTTCTATGATGTTGCAGAAATGGATGCTTGTCACCTATTGTTAGGCAGGCCCTAGCAATTTGATGCCAATTCTAAGCCAAAAATGGGAAGGAATACACCATGAGACCACTACCAAAAGATAGGAAAGAGATCCAACATGCATCTAGTGTGATGATGGTTGGAGAGAAGGAGTTTTTGAAGATCCTCAAGGTGAAAAACACCCCTTGCTTTGCCATAGTAGTAAAGCCAAAACTTGGAGAAAAAGGAAAGGAGTTAGGTCTATGAACCAAGTAGGAGTTAGGACATGCTAGAGTGGGGTCAGCCCAAGATATCTTGGAATCTTCAAGAACCTAGTAAAGGGTATCTAGAAAGGTGAAAATAAACAAGTATTTTTACAGCTACAAAGGAGGAATTGAGAACATTATAAATAATAAAGAAGAAACTTAAATCCATACAGCTTCACCTCTATTTACAATTTGACCTTTTTGCATGTGAAATATGACAATATACAAAATTTCTAGTCACATTTTCACTTTAAGAAGAAAACCAAACATACCTTTGCTACAATATCTTCTTCAGATTCTTCACTATTAGATTCTTCAAACTGCAAGCTCATGTGCAAAAAAAAATGAGATGTACTAAGTAATTTTTGATGGGCAATATTTAAACAAATCAACTATCAAAAAAAAATTTATGAAATTTAATTGCTTTATTATGTACTGAAGACTTGGCAAGATGTTCCCACTTCTATCTATAGAATGCCTATATGCATGGTTGTTTCCAAATAGTCTAGTATGGTGTCACTTTTGAACAAAAAAAAATGTCATTGGGGTTGGTAATTTGGCTCAAGAGGTGCACAAGCCTATTGACACCATAGAACTTTTAGTTCATATAGCATTCAGCTATCTTCTTTAACAAAATCCAAAAAGAATACAAAAAAACTAATGAGCTGTGTCTATCTCAATTGAATAGCAAGTTCTATAGTGAGTATTAGGAAACTAACCCTATGAATAACATCTAGTTCATAAAGTAAAACTTGATAAAACTGTCCTTCACTTACACCATCTCTGAATAAATATCAAAGCTATCACCAAGGAGACATAAGAAATGAAGAACTAAATCTCACCACAAAAACCAATCAAAATGAAATAAATTACCTATAAAATATGATTTGCAGAGGTTTTTGTCTTGTTTCTCTATGAAAAGGAATTAGTATCTCCCTACAAACAATCAAAGTGAAATAATCATTTGAATTTCCTAATATCATACTTTAAATTTTGAGTAGCAAGTGAATTTCCAAAAATCATATTTTTAATTTTGAGAAGCAGTAACTTGTCTAAGAATTTTCAATTTCATTGGTTGGTTTAGTGTTAATAAAATGCATAATAATCAAGGCAAAAATTGTGCTCTAGAGGGTTTTCTCCTCTTCGTCATTTAGTAATTTAGAACACATCCCTAATTCATGGTGTGTGAAGTTGTAAAAGTTTTCCCCAAGTTAATTCTTTGTGACTTTAGGCTAGTCTTGAGATGCAACCACCTGACATTTGCACCAAACCCAAAATTTTAAGATAAGCATTTCTCATATGAATTGTGTGAACTAGAATAACAAAAAACAATGATCTATATTGAAAACCTAATACTGCTATTGATGGACTAGAATCTTCTCCAAGGTGTGGATGTGTAACATCTACCCCACAGGAGTCTAAAAGACATTGTGAAATTTTTAATCAAGTAATGTTTCTTACTTGTAAGAAAACCTCGGAAACACAAAAGTTGATAATCTGAAAAGTTCTCCACAATTGCACATTAAATAAATCACAACAGATCTACAAAATAATAAAAAGGAAACTCAACATCAACTTGTACCAAGAATAATTGATCAAACTCAGATCACCTCAACGTGAAAATTCATTTAAGATATGGTGATTAAAAGTTAGATTTTTTCTCAAAATCGTTGCAACTCAGAGGACCAAATTTTGGCTAATTAGTTTAACATAGATTGGTGACTAGAAAATTTATAATAAAATTATGATTTTTTTCCACACTTGTTCAAATCATATAATAAATGACAAAAAATGAATTGTATACGAGTCACTCCAAATCCTTAGCTTTTAATACGCTTCATAGATGAGATTGCATTATACGGTTTGAACAAGATGTGGAAAAAAATGAAATGACAAAGTCACTCCAAATCCTTAGCTTTTAATACTCTTCATAAATGAGATTGATCATGACTATGTTGATGATTTGAAGTGATAAGGATAAAAATAAAGTGTAGTTGCTTTGTAAGCTCATGGTTTTTAAGTCATTTTGAAGGTCACTATGTTGGAACAATCAAAACCAAAGGAGTGTATGGAATGGTCAGAGCTTTAAGTAATATATGAGATCTAAAATCACTTGTAACATCAAACAATCACTTTGATATGGCTTAGAGAACCTAAAAATCCAAACATTATAGGGAAGCATATAGTACAAAAAAAGCATTTTTCACATACTTCGCATGGATGATAATTTTACAAACTTGGAGACAAATAAAGCTCACTTAACCTTGAACAAAACTAATATTTGTTCTTCAAAAGTAATGAAGATAGTAGAATACCCAAAAAAATTCCCAAAAAAAATTAACTTAGATTTGGTTGAACTTAACAAGAAGGTTCTAAAGACCATTCATTAGAGAAATCAATTCAAAGGTGATGTCTTGTTGCATATGGTAAGAGAATTTCACTTTCTAAAAGAAATAGAATGTTTACTAGCTCTGTGACACATTTTGATACAAAGAATTATAGTTGTAGACACCTAAAAACCTTTAGAAAATAAAATATTTTTATTTTTTGAAAAATTCCTGATGACATCATCATTTATTAATTAATTATTTGTTTAATTAATTAATTAATTTTTATGCCATTAAATCCCTTTATCTTAATTAAAATTATTTAATTAAGGAATCCCTCCCAAAAATGTTTAAATCTTATTTAAACATTATTTCCTTATTTATTAATTATTTAAATTAATAAATTGACCAAAAAACCCAAAATAAATATATATAAAAAATTTGCCCAAAACTTGGTCAATTTCCTTAAGACCACTAACCTCTTCCAAAATCTTCTAATCCTTCTTTAATTTTGATTAAAGGCTAATCCCATCATTTCCTACCCCTAATCCCAACTCAAAATATTTAATTAAGATTAAATATTAATCCTCATGTTTATTAAAAAAGTTTTAATAAATATCTCCTCAACCCAAACCCTTGAAATAAATAAAACTTTATTTATTTCCTAAAAATCTAATTTATCCTCATCCTAAGAAGTTCTAGACTCTTCTAGAAAGTCTTCATCCTCATCTTAGGATATTCTAGACTATTCTAGAAAGTCTTTATCCTCATCCAAAGTCTAGACTCTTCTAGAAGATGTCTTTAAACCTAATCCTAATCCCCTCCTAACCTTGTCACATTCCCTAAAAATGGGTTAAGACTTACTAACCCAAGCCAAAGTTAACAAAAATCTCCTCCTTCACCCACCCTCATTAAATGCCATCCACTTGCCTATCCCTAAGCTAATCCTAAACCATCCTAATCCATCCTCTAATCATTTGCACAAGCCTAAGCAAGCTTAAAACCTTCCTAATCAAGCCCAAGTCGAAATTCCTCTCATCTCCCTCAAAATATCCCAACAATAAAACTTTATGAAGTCCACTGGGCCATAAATGACTCTTCCAAGCCCTTTTATTGCTCTTAGAAGCCATTATGAGGGTCTTTATGAAGATTTTATCCCTTGAGCCTCCTTTGTTGACTCATACTTCCCATTTCCTCCATCCTCTCACCCTGTGACATGTGTCACTCCCTGATTGGCTATAAGGAAGCACAATCCATGTGCTCTCCTCTCATGCAATCTGAGCCCTCCATGAGCTTTTTCCCATCCTTGCATCTTAGCCCTCAATCCCTCAAGCCTCTTGCCTATAAATTGGATCTTTCCCCTTTGCAAAACAACACAATCCATGAATTAAAGTCATAATGCCATTTTAAGAAGCCATTTTATATCAAAACCATACACTCACACCCAAATTCCAACTCCATTTGAAGCCCTTTTTGAAGCATAAGCTTGAGCATACATCCTATCTATTTAGACAAATCCACTCAACAAGAGAGCTTCTCATTGAGAGAGTCCATTAATGGCTTATATTCTCAATTGAGAGTTCATCTTAGTCTATGTTGAAGTTTATGAATTTTGTTTAGTTTGTAGAAGCTTTATTTAAATTTGGTTTCTATTAGCATACTAACATTGCTCATATACATTCTGGCACGCCCGGTGGGACCTCGCATGGGTCATCTTCATTAGCTTTTTTAGTCAAGTTTTGTATGTCATTTGCTAATTTTGGCTGATTTTGCTTCTTTTTGTGATTGGTAGGATTGTATAAATTGGTTTTGTAGGTCCACATGAGCATGAAAAAGACAAAGGAACTCATAATCTATCTCATAGTGTTTGCAGATTTTTCAAGCTTATAGGTGGACAAAGCACTTGGAATTCTTCTTCCTCTTCTTGTCTATATTCTTCTTATTCCATCTACTACTTCTTCTTGTTCTTGTGGGAGATCTTGGCCTTTTTTTTTTTTGAAGGAAGCAAAATCATACACACTTCTTTTTAGTGCTTAAAATGAACTCCTAAATCATACTTAAATCCATTAAAAAACTAAAAATTTGCAAAAAAAAAAAAAAAAGCCTTTTAACAAGTGAAACTAAACCAATTCAATCATTTGCATCCTTGCAACATCAAGGTTTTAGATGCATTCATGCAAAGTTATGAACACTTCATTTTTGGAAATTTAAAAATAACTTCAAGTTTCCATTTCAAAAGGTTCAAAATCAACACTAAGTGCACACTAAAATCTAAATCGAACTCAAAGCATCAATCAAGGATAAAATGAACCTCATTTGCAAATATTTTAAAGTTCTTTTAAAAATCTCATGAAAACTAAGAGTCCTAAATGGTTGCCAAAAATTTTCCTAAAAGCTTTGTTATTTGTTCCAAACAAATGTCTTGTTGCAAAACCTTGAATGTTTCTTAGGTTTTTCATGCATCAAAACAATCTAGGAATATCATTTTTGGGCTTAAATTATGCAAACTAGAACACAAAATCTTGAATGAAAACCAAAGTCCAAAGAGTCATTTTCACTTTTGAGTCCAAAACAATCTTGAATGATCTAAGGTTAAAACAAAGCACTTCAAAGTTCTTAAAACAACACACAAAATCTCAATCTTGAATGCTCAAAGGAAAAAATTTGAATGTTTAATCACTTGTCTTTGAATGCATGTTGCTAAACACACTCTTGAATGCCATAGATTAAAATCAAATTTTCCTTGAATGCATGATTAAAACAACAAATCCAATCTTGAATGCCAAGGATCAATTAACCATTGCAATATCAAACACTTCATTTGGAGCTTTTAAAATTGAACAAAACAAATCTCTTTTCCACATGCAATTTAGGAAAAGTTTGATTTTTGCACATTTAGGAAACTTCGTTAAGTTAAATACAAATTTGCAAAAATCAATTTGAGTAGTTCCTCGGACTCACCTCTTTTTTAATCACCCATCAATTTAACCATTGGTTGCAATCTCAGTGCCATCTATGGGGATGGGTCTACCTAAGAGGGTGTTAAGTGCTCCACAAAGATCAAACTCCACTCACTTGGGTCTTTAATGGTTTTTCTAAGTTAAAAAATTCTTTGAATGCACATTAATCTCACTCACGCTTCATTTGGGCATAAAAATTGGACAAATCTTGACGTAGAGGGCCTTTGGGCGCGCACTTGACAATCGAGTTTCACACATCTTTTTTTTGGGCTTAAAACAAACTCACACTCAATCTTGAATGCCTAACAATCAATGAACATCACATGGTTTTGACGCATTTTCAATGATGCTTGCATTTCTTATGTTGACGATCTCTCGACTTTCACTATGCTGACGATGTTGTCAAATTGGAATGAAAATTTTATGCCATAATCACAAGTGTCTTCAATCATAGCTTACAAAATCTAAATCATCAATTGGAATAAACGCGTGTCTTTTAAAGCCCAAGATCATGTATGTGGTCTTGTTTTACACTTTTTAGGAGGCCTGCTTGGGGATTTCATCACCCCTTGGGATGACCTCAACTCCAGCGTTCCGACAGAATATAAAAGTTGGGAGGTGAATCCAAAGACACCTCTCTTGGAATCAAGATTTTGTCACTCGAGCTAAGCCTCAAGGAACTTTATACCCTTGAGAAGTGAAAGAGGAGAAGTGGGTTACCGCTCCTCTCGGCTGTGTGACATCTTTTTGGTTTCATCTATAGATTTGGGCCACACGTACCTTGCGTATATCGAGGACTCCCTAGCTATAACAAATTTCATCCTTGTAGAAAGCTTCCTAGGATGTTGGTGTTTTTGATGTGCTTGCTCCAAAATTTTGTCTGCTTGTTTGTTCATAGCTTTTGAATGAATGTTTCCCAACTTTGGTCAAAATCCCAAAAAAGCAGAAATCTTCTAGCTCAAGGCATACTAAGCGTAGTCACTGCCTCATCAGAAAATCATCCAAGCTCCCCTGCTGCAACCGAATCTATCTAGTTCCTTGCTTTAGAGCAATCCCAAATCCAAAGTCCATCCAAATAATCCCCCCAGCCAGCTAGCAACCCAATCCAAAATCACACCCAAGCCTTTAGAGAATTATTGTCATTCTGCTAGAATTTTCTATCCAATCAATCTGACCAATCCACTAGCCTCACCAAGGTTATCCCTTTGACAGAGCTTTGTCTAGGGTAATCTAAGCTTTGTCACTTGTTATCCCTCATCACCTTGAGCTAAAGGTTGGGATCCACAAGTGGTCAATCTCGTGTCATGCCCATAGGATCATTAGTCTATCCTTAAGTTGACACAATCTCCACCAATCCTGCACATAGGAAAGCAAAACTCTCACTTTTTGACAGCATACCCTTGAAAGTCTTCCATCCACAGGAAAGCCAAAGATCTCCAACCAATCCTCCTTAAGTTTTTCATACAACTTTGAATCTCCCTAGGAAATCTTTCATCAACCAATCCAAAATCTAAGCTTAACCCAAATCCGACCATGAGCTTCTGTGTTCAACCATATGCAAGACCTCATCCCCATCAAACTCATCGTCAAAGCATGAAGTACCAATCCTATCATGATGTGTTTGGTCGTATTGTCCTTGCTCCTGCCACCTCCTATTCCAATGATGATGAAAATTTTGTTGACTATGAAGGGTATCTTGAGAGCCTTAGAAAAATTCCACCAACCATTCCCCAAAATCCAAGAGTTATTCCAAACTATCTAGTCATGCCATCTAATATCCCAGCTTCTCCTCCATCACCCAATCAACCAAGCTTCCAATCTTCCACCCACATCACACTAGCTATTCCTGTCAATCCACCTCCACCTCTGACACATGAGTCTCCAAGGAATCTCCTAGAGGAAATACAAGAAAAGCCACCTCTAGCAGTCGATGAGCTATGTCATCTAATCCAACCATGTGAAGTAGTCAGTGATGAAGCTTCCCCATCTATAATATCACCTCCATCTCCCATTGCTATCATCCCCATATCATCCATCAAATTGCTTAAAATCCTTCCACTTCCCACAAGCATCAAAATTCCAAAACCTGTCAAATCCCTCCAAATCATATCCACATCACCTCCAAGCATTTCCCAAATCTCCCATAATGACCTTTATGCATCCATCTTCTACTCACCCATCTCCACTACTGAATCTCCCATCTATCCATTCACTGCCTTTGAAGAGTCCATCCCTTCACCTCCTATTGCACCATCCACTCCAAACCAATCCTATCAAGATCCTGCCCAAAAGCATGTTGACATCCCTCAAAGGATAAATGAAGATATCATTGTACCATGTCTTCCATCCATAGTGCAGTCACTATCCCCTCCATCTCCAAAACCTCAAGCCATACCTCCTCTACTGCAGGATATCTTTTCATCCCATCAGCTAAATCAAGATCCTATCCTACCACTCCTCCACTCCATGCTTCCATATTACTACCTATCCAAGTTATTTCACCATCTATAATATACCCTCTTGGTTCACTTAAATTCATCCACAGTGGCCTCCTCTCAGCAGAATAATTAAGAATAGTATCTCCCTATTGCAGTACATCTGATAAAGAACTTCCACCATTTTTTGCAAGCAAAAAGTATCCTCAGCTAGTTCAAATGCTCAATCGATGGCATTATCAAGGTCAAGGTTTAGGACCACAAGAGAAAGGAATCAGAAAGCCTATTATTGCACAAAAAAATCTAGGATTTCATGGTCTTGGATATGTATCCAAAGGCTCACCATCTAAAGGTGTTGGTACACCACACCCCCAAGCCAAGCCTATCTCCAAACCCCCCATGCCAGCCTCCCATTACTCCTTCAATAAATCTTATGTCATCCCCCCTCCACCATATTTGCAACCTAAAACAACCTACCATATCCCCCCTTCGTCTGCTAAATCCATTTTGGGTCCCTATATCCCAAAATCTACCATCCTCCATCCTCCTATTAGCCATCATTCAAATCCTATTCTCTCCATTCCTATGCAAGATCATCAAAGGCACATATCAAGGCACATCATCCATCATCATCCCCCTACATGCTCTCCCATATCCTCTCCATCTCACAAAGCTTCTCCTAACCATCTTCCCAAAGCTTACCACAACAATGTGAATGCCAACTTCAAAATGCATAAAGCTAAAAATCCACATCCCAGGCAATCATATGTCTATTCTAAAAAAAATACTCCAAAAAGGCAAAATCCAATCAAAGAATGCAAAACAATGCAAAAGCCTATGAAAAGAAAATCCAAAACCATGTGGATCCCAAAGAAAAAAGTTGAAACCCAGTGCATAATGGCATCTACCATTGCTAATCCCCCATCCAGTGACTCGTGTCCCCCATCTCCTAACTCCATCTTGGGTGCCTATATCCCCAAGCACGCTTCCACAAATCCTCCATCAAGCCCCCGTCTACCATCTATCCCCCATATGCTCTTTTCACACCAGTCCCAACATGTGCCAATGTTGCTCTTGCAAGCATCCCCATCTCATGCTCCTTTCCAACCTTTTCCTCCCTCCATCTCCTACCATCAATCCCATCTAATCCAATCTATTCCATAAATCACACATCCAATGTACCAACATCTAGCAATAAAATTGAACATTCCAACAGCCAGTGAAAAATCCCAAAAAAAGCCAAAATAGCTGAAGAAAGCCAAAATCATTCTAGCTAAGTCCAAAGTCAAAAAGTCAAAAAAGAAAAAGAAAAATAAAGCATCCACTGGTGAAAATTTTGCAATTCAAGTGCCTTGGACAAGTACCATGATGAAAACTTGGCAAACAAGCGTCATGCGTAATCTTGCCATCCTCAGCTTAGGCTATCACCCTCATGCTTTTGGTCATCTCTTGACATCCAACTCCATCTTCCAATCTATCCACCTATCCTCCACCCTCCATCTTCCATCTCACACCATCCACTTATCTCCTGCAGCTTCTACCAACCATCCCAGCTATCATCCATCTCCCTAGCCCCTTTAGCTTTTTCCATCCTAGCTTCAATCCTATCACATCCATCATAAGACCTCCTTGTCCATCCTCCCTTGTCATTGGTATCTAGCTCTAGGCTATCCTCATGAAAACCCAATGTCATCTCTTTATATCCATCATAATCCTAGCTATCTACCATCCTATCTAGCCATCTCATCCTACTCCTCTAGCTATCCTTGGTCACAAAATCTCACATCATCATTGGATGCATCCTGCCAAATCCATATATTTCGCTATCACCCCACCCTTAGCTTTTGCATCTTACACAACATCAAACCATCCTGTTATCCTATCATCCTAAGCTTTCGCCTGCTTGTAACTATCTTGGTCAGCTTCATCTTGTAAATATCTTGGTCTGTTAGCTTGTACATCCTCTTTAGCTTAGTACCATTGTATCTATCCAGCATTTGTGTCAGTTCATCCTTGATCAGCATCTTGCACCCATCACACATCTTGGTTAGCTATCCCAATGCATCCTTTAGCTAGATCTCCTATCACCAAAGTGTTATCCTTCTTAGTTTAGCTTGCCAGATGCATCACTCATCCAGATCCACCAGCTTAGGTGCTCTTCGATAGATCCTTATAGGATATAGCTTTCCTCATGTCTAATCTTGGTCCGTTAGTACCTTGTCCTACCCATCTTGTTGGAAAATGTTTCTCTTTTGGATTTTCACTTTCTTTTGATTTGGAATCTTCCCTTTTGGGTCTTGAGGTATCTTTTCCAAACAATCTTTTTGTTCCCTCCTCAAAGTTGCCATGATCTTCCATATCATGGTATACTACAAATGGGGCAGTCAGAGCGTAAGGTCTTGATCATGTCTTTTGCTTGTTTTCTTTTCTGCTTGTGGGTTACCCAGTGTCATTTCCACATTGCTTCCTCTTGGATTCATGTGTGATATTGGGACAATCCTTGCGTGTTTTTTTATAGTCAGTTCGTCAGTCCTCTGGACAGTTGGTGAAAAGGCCTTGATGTTCTTGGTAACCTTGGCTATTAACCAACAGTCCTATAATAAATCTAGTGCTCAACTACATGGTGGTACTTCTCTTTGAAGTATCCCCCCACTCAAAAAGCTTCAATGGTTTTCCTTCATCTCCATTATCCCCCATCCATATCCTCCATCCATCTCTCCTACCCCAGCTTATGCATCAATATCTCTTTGAATCACTCCTCACCTTTAGCTTTAGGGATCCACAATCTTGGTCTTAGGGATCCACCAATCCAAATCAATCCACCAAGCCTCATCTTTCGAGATCCATAATCCTAGTCCTAGGGATCTCCGAAACCCATCTTCCACCAATCTAACTCTTTGAAATCCTATCGCATCAGCTTTATAATCCCCTCATCCATCTCCCTATCCTGAATTCCTTTTTATAGCACTCTGCTCCTTCATCCTCCACCTTCCCTAAAGTCTTAAGCTTGCTTCCTCTTGTGCATCTGATTCTCCTTTATCAT
Source organism: Cupressus sempervirens (assembly GCA_028749045.1). NCBI lineage: Eukaryota > Viridiplantae > Streptophyta > Pinopsida > Cupressales > Cupressaceae > Cupressus > Cupressus sempervirens. The sequence goes on from CM053784.1 coordinate 696,005,563, forward strand.
TCTCCCATAGTGATAGTTTGAGCTAATTTAGCCCCTTCTCTTTGCCAATCTGAGTTTCCTTGTTCATCTAAGATTCTTGTACTTTTCAAGAAGCCATTGAGCCTTGCTTTCTCTCCCTGCCGCCTTCTTGAGGAGGCATCACACAGTCCATTCTCTCCTCTTCTGCTCTAGCCTTGGGCATCTTATTTTCTTATCTTTGATGCCATGCCACTTGCGGCATCACATCAAAGAGGGGCAAAATGCAGACACCTAAAAACTTTTAGAAAATAAAGTACTTTTATTTTTTGAAAAATTCCTAATGACATCATCATTTATTAATTATTTATTTATTTAATTAATTTATTTATTTTTATGCCATTAAATCCCTTTATCTTAATTAAAAATATTTAATTAAGGAATCCCTCCCAAAAATGATTAAATCTTATTTAAACATTATTTCCTTATTTATTAATTATTTAAATTAATAAATTGACCAAAAAACCCAAAATAAATAAAAAATTTATTTTTTGCCCAAAACTTGGCCAATTTCCTTAAGACCACTAACCTCTTCCAAAATCTTCTAATCCTTCTTTAATTTTGATTAAAGGCTAATCCCATCATTTCCTACCCCTAATCCCAACTCAAAATATTTAATTAAGATTAAATATTAATCCTCATGTTTATTAAAAAAGTTTTAATAAATATCTCCTCAACCCAAACCCTTGAAATAAATAAAACTTTATTTATTTCTTAAAAATCTAATTTATCCTCATCCTAAGAAGTTCTAGACTCTTCTAGAAAGTCTTCATCCTCATCCTAGGAAATTCTAGACTATTCTAGAAAGTCTTTATCCTCATCCAAAGTCTAGACTCTTCTAGAAGATGTCTTTAAACCTAATCCTAATCCCCTCCTAACCTTGTCACATTCCCTAAAAATGGGTTAAGACTTACTAACCCAAGCCAAAGTTAACAAATATCTCCTCCTTCACCCACCCTCATTAAATGCCATCCACTTGCATATCCCTAAGCTAATCCTAGACCATCCTAATCCATCCTCTAATCATTTGCACAAGCCTAAGCAAGCTTAAAACCTTCCTAATCAAGCCCAAGTCGAAATTCCTCTCATCTCCCTCAAAATATCCCAACCATAAAACTTTATGAAGTCCACTAGACCATAAATGACTCTTCCAAGCCCTTTTATTGCTCTTACAAGCCATTATGAGGGTCTTTATGAAAATTTTATCCTTTGAGCCTCCTTTTTTGACTCATCCTTCCCCTTTCTTCCATCCTCTCACCCTGTGACATGTGTCACTCCCTGATTGGCTGTAAGGAAGCACAATCCATGTGCTCTCTTCTCATGCAATCTGAGCCCTCCATGAGCTTTTTCCCATCCTTGCATCTTAGCCCTCAATCCCTCAAGCCTCTTTCCTATAAATTGGATCCTCCCCCTTTGCAAAACAACACAATCCATGAAGTAAAGTCATAATGCCATTTTAAGAAGCCATTTTACATCAAAACCATACACTCACACCTAAATTCCAACTCCTTATGAAGCCCTTTTTGAAGCATAAGCTTGAGCATACATCCTAGCTATTTAGACAAAGCCACTCAACAAGAGAGCTTCTCATTGAGAGATTCCATTAATGGCTCATATTCTCAATTGAGAGTTCATCTTAGTCTATGTTGAAGTTTATGAATTTTGTTTAGTTTGTAGAAGCTTTATTTAAATTTGGTTTCTATTAGCATACTAACATTGCTCATAAACAATAGTGACTAGTCAAAATATCAATATGCTCAATTTGGTATTATATGTCAAATTTTATAGTGCAACTTGACTTCGAAAGGCATAGGTACTATCTTTAGTTTCTTAGCTCCTATTATTTAAGTAGACTTTGATGCAATGAAGCTTAAACTCTATTTTGAAAAGAAAAGAGTTGTTGATTATTTAACTTCCACCAATGCCACCTATCCAATTTAAATAAAAATAATACCATCAATATTTGATAATAATTTCCATGATAAGTTGATGTAAAAAGAAGTAGAATGAAAGTATAGTAATAGTCCAGATTGAGTTGAAGACAAATTTATGGTATTCATTGATTGTGAAGGATATCAAAATCATATATTATAGTTTGAAATTTTGAAATAGAAGAATATGTGAATGTTAATTTTAGTTCTAATCCAAGATATAGTTCTAGATATTTTTAATGGTTATATACATACTCTTGTCAAGAAATAAGGTTATTATTTTTAAAATAACATTTAATCTTCAAAGCCACCCAAATGAAAACACACAATATTTTGGTCTTTTTGTTTCAATAATCCACTTATCCAATGAGCAATCATATCATTAAAAGCTTCATTATAGTATTTATAAAGGTCTTAAATTTGGTCGATTACAATCTTCCATAGAAAGAAAAGAAGTTTCCAATCGCCCAGCCTAGATAATTTTTTTAAGGAGATCTATGTTGTGGAACACTTCCAAGAAATGCAAGTTACAGTTTAAAACAAACAAAGAAACACAAAGTTAGATGGTACTTTTTTCTTCTATAAATTCTATTTAATCCTAATATTAACATAAAATAGAATGAGTTTAAATGACCATAAACAAATTGGCTTTAGGAACTTTCATTAATTCTTGGAAATTTTTGAAACATTTAAATTGAAACCCAAAGTAACATGAATATTTGGACTTAGTTATCAAACCTTATTTTAGTAGCATATTAAGGACTTCAAGAGCCTTATAGAAACTGAGGGTTGAAGTAATCCACCATTGGTAAGAAATAAAGATTGCATGTGCATATAGCCTCAATCAAAGAGGATGATATTAATAAGAACATCACATAAGAAATAAGATTAAATATAAAAAACTTCAGAGTAGCTATTATATCAAGCCATCATTTGGATAAAAAAGTGGATCATCACATACACAAAATTGATGAACATCAGAAATAGTGATGAGCATATTACTTTCAAATTGATGAAAGAAACCAGATATCTCTCTCTCTCTCTCTCTCTCTCTCTCTCTCTCTCTCTCTCTCTCTCTCTCTCTCTCTCTCTCTCTCTCTGTGTGTGTGTGTGTGTGTGTGTGTGATAGCTTCCTCTTTATTACTGCAAGGGAAACCCCTACTTTCCATAGCCTAGTTCTGTGAGAGCATTAGGTTCTAGTTTGTACTTGTATATAAAGATATATAAATACACTAAGTGTATAAATTTTGAAAGGCCATTGTGTTAGGATAAACCACGGACAGAAATAAAAAACTACATGCAAATATAACCAATAACAGAAAATAATAGAACACACAGAAATGAACACAAGGCACCAAGATTTAACGTGGTTCACCCAATCCCTGGGCTACGTCCACCAAACAGCAAGTCCGATCTTATTACAATCCAGTGATTACAACCTGATTACAATCCGTAATCCCTTACAGCTCAATACCGCCGCAAGAACCAATTTCGTATCACCACATATCAAAAATACCCAACCCTAAGCCCTTTTTATACAAGTATTAAACCACTTTAGGGTTATAACATGTCGGCCATATGTCAGCCATAATATGTCGGCTACCATGTCGATGTCGGCTACTTCCAAAAATTTTTTTTTTTGGGGTGATGCCCCGAACCCCACTATTTATGAAGTATGTACAGTACTTTCCTGATCAGTCACCACAATCTAACAATCTCCCACTTGGGGACTGATTAGGCTCCACACTAAACAACAATCTCCCACTTGGAGACTGATCCTGTAGCAATACAACTACCGCATGGGGCTCCCACTGGATCAAACCACCCTGGACTCTGCTGTTCTTGTATTCACATTTAGTCTAAAAGACCAACTGAAGCTGAAGAGGAGTTCAGCTTCTCCCTTGTGACAACCTTTGTCAACATATCTGCTAGATTTTCATTGGTATGTATCTTCTCCAGCTTTAACTGTCCATCCTCCAAAACTGACCGAATGAAATGGTACCGCAACTGTATGTGTTTGGTCTTAGAATGCAGAGCTGAATTCTTAGCAAGATGAATGGCACTCTGACTATCTGTGAACAAAAAATTATCCTTCTGAGGATGTCCCAATTCTTCCAAGAAGAACTGAAGCCATATCATCTCTTTGGCAGCCTCTGTAGCAGCAACATACTCTGCCTCTGTAGTGGAGAGAGCATTAATCTTCTGTAGCCTAGAAACCCAGCTCACGGCTGCCCCACCAACAGTAAAGACATAACCTGTAGTACTCCGCCTGGTATCAATATCCCCAGCCAAATCTGAGTCAACATAGCCCTGTAAATCAGTAGTAGAGCCCCCAAAGTGTAAACACTTATTGGATGTTCCTCTCAAATATCTGAGAATCCACTTGACAGCATTCCAATGCTCAAAACCTGGATGACTCATATACCTGCTAACGACTCCCACTGCATGTGCAATATCTGGCCTAGTGCATACCATAGCATACATCAAACTTCCTACAGCTGAAGCATAGGGTACCTTGGACATCTTATCCTCCTCTTCCTGTGTCTTGGGACACATCTCCTTAGTCAATTTCAAATGACCAGGTAAAGGTGTGCTGACAGCTTTAGCATTCTCCATAGAGAAACGTTGCAACACCTTCTCAACATAATCAGCTTGAGATAGCGTCAATGTTCTGTTCTTCCTATCTCTGCAAATCTTCATACCAAGGATTTGTTTTGCTGCCCCCAAATCCTTCATAGAAAATGCATGTGCTAATTGGCGTTTCAGCCCCTTAATATGATCCATGTTAGACCCAGCTATAAGCATATCATCAACATATAAACATAAAATAATGTAGCTATCATCATCCAACCTCTTAAAATAAACACAGTAATCTGAATGACACCTATTATATCCATGCTTATGCATAAAACTGTCAAATTTCAGATACCATTGCCGAGGTGCTTGCTTCAGGCCATATAAACTTTTCTTCAATTTGCACACTAAGTTCTCCTTACCTTTGACCTCAAAACCCTGTGGCTGAGCCATATATATTTCTTCATCCAAATCACCATGAAGAAAGGCTGTTTTAACATCCATCTGCTCTAAATGCAAATCTTCAGTAGCCACAAGACTTAAAACAGTACGAATAGAAGTCATTTTAACAACAGGAGAAAATATTTCATCAAAATCAATTCCTTTTTTCTGTGCAAATCCTTTTACAACTAACCTGGCCTTAAATCTTTTCTTACCTCCTTCCTCTTCTTTCAACCTGTAAACCCATTTATTCTGTAAAACCTTTTTACCTGCAGGCAACTTGCACAAATCCCATGTCTTATTTTTCAGCAAAGAGTCCATTTCATCTTTCATTGTAGACTCCCACTGAATCTTAGTATCCACCTGCACAGCTTCATCATAACTTTCAGGTTCACCAGCATCAGTAAGTAAAATAGAATACAAAGAGGGAGAAAACCTTTGTGGAGGTCTAATTGGCCTTGTTGACCGTCTAACATTCACTGGTGTATGTGGTATTCGTTGTTGCGGTTGTTGCACATCATGAGGAATGGCTGGAACATCAACTTTTGGAGTATCATCCAGCACTAAATAATCATCTTCTTTCTTCTCATGTTGCTGCAACAGATCTTTGTACAACACTTTTTCATTGAATATGACATCCCGGCTTCTTATAATTTTATGATTTTCAAAATCCCAAAGCCTATAACCAAATTCATTAATGCCATATCCAACAAAGACACATTTCTTTGATTTAGCTTCTAGCTTGGTTCTATTTTCAGAGTCTATATGAGCAAAAGCTTCACAACCGAAGGTCTTGAGAAAAGAATAACTCACCTTCTTACCAGTCCATGCTTCCTCTGGAATACCATAGCCCAAAGGAGTAGAGGGACCTCTATTAATCAAATATACTGCAGTATTGATAGCCTCCGCCCACATGTGTAAGGGCAACCTAGCATGCAACCTCATGCTCCTTGCGCGCTCCATTATAGTCCTGTTCATGCGTTCAGCCACTCCATTTTCCTGTGGAGTCCTTGGAACAATTTTTTGTCTACGAATACCATTAGTGGAGCAATAATCTTCAAATTCATGACTGCAATACTCACCACCATTATCAGATCTAAGACATTTTAATTTCTTACCAGTCTCATTTTCAACCAAGCATTTCCATTTCTTAAAAGTTTGAAATACATCATATTTCTGTTTAAGGAAATAAACCCATACTTTTCTAGTTGCGTCATCAATAAATGTAACATAATAATGAGACCCACCAAGGGAAGATACCTGAGCCGGTCCCCATACATCTGTATGCACAAGTTCTAATTTCTCCTTTTTGTTTTCCTTCCCTGTCTTTACAAAACTCACTCTCTTTTGTTTTCCATACAAATTTCACAAAAATCCATATTCACACATTTTATACCTGGTAAAACTTTCCTTGAATGAAGTACTTTCATACCTTTCTCACTCATGTGCCCAAGTCTATTGTGCCACAGCGCTGTATCAGAATCCACATCAGCTATTTGTTCTCCCTGCTCATCTGCAGTAATTGTTCCTGAATATTCATTTTTCTCTGAAACAATCAAAGTAGAAGGAACAATATGACCTGTACAAAGATATAAGGTGCCTACTTTCACACCTTTTGCTACTACAAGGGAACCTTTTGAAACCTTCCAATTTTTATCATTAAAAGTAACTACACAACCCTCATCACCGAGTTGCCCTACTAAAATTAAATTTCTACTTAGTTTTGGAACATGTCTTACCTCATGTAGTAGCCAATGATTCCCATTCTGCAACTTAATCTTAATTTTTCCCTTTCCAACAATCTGACAGGGTTCATTATCCCCCAAATAAACAAGCCCAAAATCCCCTTGGACATAATCAATGAAATAACCTCTATGAGGTGTAGCATGAAAAGAAGCACCAGAATCTAAAACCCATGAATCATCAACACTCTCTAAAGACAGAAGCAAAGCATCCTCTTCGGATTTGTTACTTACCACATTTGCCTCTTTGTCTCCATCTGATTTATCTCCTTCATTTTTCTTTCGAGTCCAATAATCTTTCTTTTTGTGCCCTGGTTTCCCACAGTACCAGCAATCATTTGGTCCTCTCGATTGAGACCTCCTCCCCTTTGACTTTTCTCTTGATTTCCCACGATTTCCAGAGTTACTTCCTCTTTCAGTCGTTCTGCCCCTGCTTTGTGCATTTAAAGCACTTCCTGATGTAGATCCACCTGAGGATTTTCTACGAGTTTCCTCACTTAAAATAACACCGATCACATCATCATATTTTAGGGTACTAGATCCAGGAACAGAATTACTCACCGCCATTACCAAGCCATTCCAGCTTTCAGGCAAAGAACACAAAATCAAGAGAGCCCTAATTTCTTCATCAAAATTGATACCCACAGAAGATAATTGACTAGTAATAGTATTAAACTCATTTAAATGATCTGCAACAGATCCACCTTCTGCCATTTTCATATTAAATAAACGCTTCATGAGAAATACCTTATTTGAAGCGGAGGGCTTTTCATACAGTGTCGCTAGGGTTTTCATCAAATCTTCTGTCGTCTTTGCTTTTGTAATATTAAATGCCACCGATGGTGCCAAGCATAACCGAATGCTTCCAAGTGCCTTTCTGTCCAAAAGATCCCATTCAACCTCTGACATAGTTCCCTGATTCTTGGCTTTTCCTTCCAACGGCTTCCACAAATCCTTCTGATATAAATAGTCTTCCATTTGCATCTTCCATAACTGGAAGTTCTGCCCATTAAACCTATCAACCCTCAGCTTAGCATCATCTGCCATTGCTCCCACTCAACCGTGAGACTCCCACTTAACTGTGAGACTTTCCTGCAGAGGATAACTGAGAAACAACTAGGCTCTGATACCACTTGTTAGGATAAACCACGGACAGAAATAAAAAACTACATGCAAATATAACCAATAACAGAAAATAATAGAACACACAGAAATGAACACAAGGCACCAAGATTTAACGTGGTTCACCCAATCCCTGGGCTATGTCCACCAAACAGCAAGTCCGATCTTATTACAATCCAGTGATTACAACCTGATTACAATCCGTAATCCCTTACAGCTCAATACCGCCGCAAGAACCAATTTCGTATCACCACATATCAAAAATACCCAACCCTAAGCCCTTTTTATACAAGTATTAAACCGCTTTAGGGTTATAACATGTCGGCCATATGTCAGCCATAATATGTCAGCCATAATATGTACAGTACTTTCCTGATCAGTCACCACAATCTAACACATTGCATTTTTTTTAATTGCATCATTATGATCTTCAATAATCATTTAACATTCTTATTTCTCTCATTTGTTGCCTTTTCCTACCCATATATCTATGTTGATTACCTATAAACTACACACTAATTAATGAACTATTTCTCTTCTAAGCATGTGTGGATAAATTTTTTCTTAAAAATGAGAGAGAGACAACTCTAATTTTTTTCTTGCATTATCATAACTTCAAAATTTTTAGCACAACACCAATTATCTTTGACTCTCTAGATTAGCCTATATACTATGCATGTTAACCCCAATAAGCAAAATAAATTGCTTCTTATTTACACCCCAACTACCATGCACTCTTAACTTGTTCAAATTGGGTAAGTGAAATAAATTGTTTACTATTCACATCCTAGCTACTGTATATTCTCAACTTTCTCATTTTGGGATCTCAATGATCAAAAAAAAAAAAGTGTTATCATTTGCATTCTATTTCTAAAAATTTAGAAAAATAAGCTAATACATCACCTTGCGACATTACACTGCAGTACTAATTCTCTAAGATATATTTATTGGAGATCCTTCCCAAAGATGGTTTGTAGTCAAAGTTCATTAAATTTGATTCCTATGCGAATCTAAAATTTAGGTACCAGCTTAATGCCTTCTAAGTTCTATAGTTAACATGTATCTAGAGTCCAATGAGAAAATGGAGATTATGCCTTCCAATTGATCACTGACCATATTAATTTTGTACAGGTAATTATGCCTTCTAAACTTGACAATAACACTTATTGCTTTAATCATAGTACCTTGAACCCTAAACCCTATCACAACCTCTTCTACTACATCTTGAGGACCAAAGGATGGATACTTGGATAAATCATCTAAAGCTCCCACTTAGGCTATGGTCAATTTTTTTGCACTATTGAATTTTGAAATCTCAGTCAAGAAACTAGAACAAGTGATGTTGCATCTAATTGACTTGGCATAGGATTAAGCTTCTCAAGCTCCCATTTTGTCCATGGCCAATTGCCAGATTGGATTTTGAAATCTTAGTCAAGAGAACTAGACACGTAGAGTTGCATTTGATTGATCTAGCATAGGCTTAATTAAACAAAGAATAGATTTACAAGTAGTGGCAACCGCCATAATGTCATACACTTTAAAGAAATATGTATCATCATCCTAAGCAAGGTGAAACAAAAGAAAATTCTTCAGATAATGATCAAGTGATCTTATGCCCTTTAATCCTCATAGATAGTATTTTTCCCCTTGCCCTTAGGAACTCAACCCTTGCAACTTCAAGACTTTTTCCACACTAACCTCAATATTTATTAAACTACCCTATCACAAATCTCTCACCCAAGAACAATGTTCAATGTTCTTTATTATCAAAACAAGTAGTTGATTACTCCTCCAAATAGTCTTTGAACCGAACATGATTTGAATATACACATATATTTGGACATATTCTAGACTCCACATTATTCTTTTGATACCAAACACAATCCTTCCCTATTGTTTTGTATGGACAAATCCACATCTACTCACTCTTGTCTCCATCCTCTTAGTAGTAAGATGATTTTCTTAGACCCTTCTTGCACCTTTTGCACATGTTTCTTTGTGCATGACATCCCACATCCTTGTGGATAGATATTATAGACCTTTTCCCATATTATTTCCCAAATGTTAGGTTTTATTGCATGTAAGATAATGTTAAAATACATTTTGTAATGTTCTTACTTAACCTATATTAAGGTTTTGACAATTCCTAGTAAAATTATTTGATCTCTACAAATATCATAGGGTCTTAATCCCTACAAATGCCAAAGCAATGGATATTCAATACTCCACCATCTATACTAATGGATCTTTAGCAACACAATATAGAACTATGAAAAAAGAATTAGACTATGAAAAATGTCAATATATAGGAATTATGTAGGAAATTTAATACTTTATTTGTTTAAAACAAGTTTACATTCATTCTCCTCATGTCATCGATCATTGCAAATTTTATAAACTTATACCAACTCCTAAAATTGACAACCAATTGTAACTACCCCTGAATTGACCAAAAACTACGTTTTTTTCAGTCGATTACATTATGTTTATGATGTCAAGTTGATGAAAAAATAAATTTCCCTTGCATATGAATACTAGCAAATTATATCCACATGATTATTTCACAATATAAGGAACACATTTTGCTGACTATTTCTTAGTTTACCCCATCAACCCTCTATTAGCCTTTGTTAGACATATTTTGACTCAAATGACATTCATATGGCATTGATCATTATAGAATGACCTTATAGGTCATATTAAACTATATTTTCTATTGGAACATCAGGTGATCCCATAATGTTCCTTTAGCTCTCAAGTGCTTCTGTAACACAAGGAAAACATTTAAAATGAAAAATATAGTAGTGGAACACCAATAAAAGGAACAAAAAATATAGATTAGTGAATAGAAGATTAGGAATGAATTGTGTAAAGTTTGATGAGTTGGAAAATAAAATAAATGAATTATAGGGAAGAAAATGATGCCAAAAGGATATATAATATTTTGACACCCATTGAAAAGATTATTGTCTAAGAGCAATGCCAAGAATGATCTAGCTACAACTAGAAAAAAAATTACAGTTCAAGATGATACCTTGGTTGAACTAGATAAGAAAATTGCAAAGTTGAAAGTAATAAAGGATGAGTCAAATGCCAAGATAGAGACTTGAGTAGTGGACACACATTTAATATTCCTAGACTTATTGAAGTAATTTTGTAAATTCTATCATTCACTTTCTTACAACCAAGAATTGATATTAGACCTCTGGCTACTTTTGAATTCTCTTTCACCAAAATTGAACTGTACATGAAAGAGTAGGTAGGGAAAATGAAGAACCCAAAAAAAGCAAAGATTGCGAACTATCACAATCTGATGCCCTCGATCTGCCATAAAACCCTCTTCCAATTTTATTAGCTTGAGAAGAAAAAGTGAAGGATGAAGTTAGTTGCACAATTTTTTAGAACCCAATCATATTCACATTGTAGGAGAAACTCTTACTAGAGAAAGACTATACACTATCTCTTAAACATATAGCAAATAGCAATGCATACTATATAAAATCTCCACTATTTTGTAATATCCAAGAAAATTATCATTAGTTGGCTAAAAACCCAATTGATATAGACTAAATTTTTACCTATTACAATGGTTGGCATTGAAGTCAAGTCCCATTTGACACATTCCTTTAAATCAACTTGGTACTGGTGGCAAACTAGCATCACTAAAGCTTTTGATTTTGGCCAAACACCTACATTTATATTTTCCAACTCTTCAGTGTGAATGTTAACACTAGTTGAGTTTGGCCCTACACAATGTCATCTCAGTTTCTAGTGAAACTGGTCATCCTTGGTGGAGGCTATATTAACATATGCACCTAACGCAAATCCTCTCTTCAAGAACCCCCCTTGAAGACACTATACCCTTATGCAAAATGTTAGAATGCTCTAGAACCCTAAAATGTCCCTTACTCTAATTTTATATGATATTTCAAGCCTCTAATCAGATTTTTAAAAATCAAACAACCAATATTTCAAAGATCCACCAATTTCTCAATAAACCCCAAATCGGGTATACCCAAAATAGTGCCAAAAACTTCACAGCTTCACATATTATTAATAGATTTGAAAGTGGAAATTTTTATAGAAATTTTGGCAGCATAACAGCCTAAAAAATTAAAATTTCAGATCTATATAACATTTACACAACAACTCTCAAACTGAGGGCAAAAACAATGCTCATCGGGCTCTCGAAAATAACACAAAATAGCCTAGAAACACCACAAAACACTAATAATGTATCACAAAAGTTTAACCATGAACCAATACATATATTCAGCTTTATTTGAACATCTAAAAGTCTGAAATATAGCAACAACCCAAACTGATATGAATACTCAACTGGAAACACCAAACTCTTACAAAAAACACCCGAAAACCCACAAATTTGCACTATTCAGCACAAGGGCAAACTCTGCATGAGCTTGCACATGGAATGGATTTAAAATCCCATATTTAGCCTTCTTTTAAACCTAAAAAATTCTTTCTTTGGGTCTCCTTCTCCACAGGTTTGGCAGCCTCTGAAGAACAACAAAGCAATGAGCAAAAATCAAGTTATGGAATCAACCCAAAATGCCTCCCAATCCCTTAAAAGAGGGCATAACCCTAACTCACATCCAAGAGGGGTTAATAAAACATATTTTAATAATAATTTTCATTTATTAGTTCATTGGTTTCCAAATATTAGCCCCTTTTTCCGAAAATTCACCTTTTTGAGCCTGTCTGCCTTAGCAAAGATTATTATTTTTAATTATTTGAAAAGGGGACATGACAAGTCTTCCCCTCCCAAATATTGCTTGTCCTCAAGAAATGAAGGTTGAAATTCTCAATAATATGTGCTCCTTCCCAAGTTGCATCCTCCAGTGGTAATCCTTTCCATTTGACCAAATGCTCTATGATGCTCCTATTTCTCAATCTTTTCTCTTTTGTATCCAAAATCTCTTCTGGTATCAAAACTAATTTTCCTTCATCATCAAGAGGTGGTAATTCTGTAGATACTATGGTTTGCTGGCCTAGAACCTTCTTCAAGAAAGATACATGGAAAATATTATGTATTTTTCTATTTGGTGGGAACTCCAATTCATAAGCTACCCCTCCTACCTTCTTGATGATCTTATAAGGCCCATAGAACCTTGGCTTGAGTTTCTCTACCGCACTCCTCTTCAAGGTGCTTTGCTTATATGGTTGCAACATAACAAATACCAAATCTCCCACCTCAAAAGATCTTTTAGTCCTTTTCCTATCGGCATACAACTTTTTTTGGTCCTGTACATGTTGTAGATTATCCTTGAGGGACCTTATTATGTCTTGGCTTTGCTTGACGAAATCACTTGTTGCAGGTACTCTGCTATCTAAAAGTACTAGATCAAGAAAGGAAAGGGCATCATAACCATAAAGAGCACAAAAAGAAGGCATACCAATAGACATGTGATGAGATGTATTATAACAATACTCCCCTAGTTGCAACCATTTCACCCAAGCATGTTGTTGATTTGAAACATAGTTCCTCAAATATCCCTCTATCCATTTATTAACTATCTCTATTTGTCCATCTGTTTGAGGGTGATAGCTAGTACTGGAAGTGAGTTTAGTTCCTACCAAATGAAATAGCTCCTTCCAAAAAGAGTTGAGGAATCTACTGTCTTGGTCACTGACAATGTTTCAAGGCAAGCCATGTAATCTAAAAATTTCCTTGAAGAACAATTTGGCCACTTGTGATGCCTTGAAATCAGATGTGATAGGAAAGAAATGTGCATACTTATTTAGTCTATTTACCACCACATATATGCAATCCTTACCTTGAACCTTGGGCAACCCAGTGATGAATTCCATGGAAATACTTTCCCATTTTTGTTCAGGAATAGGAAGTGGCTGCAACAACCCTGCAGAAAAATTTTGCTCACTCTTGCTTTGTTGGCATACCATACATTCCTTAATGTGTTTAAGGACATCCTCCTTCATACCCTTCCATGAAAATTGCTCTCAAATTTTCCTATATGTCTTGAAGTATCCCTGATGACCAGCCAAAGGTGTGTCGTGAAAGGCCCTCAATATCCTCTCCTTAGTTTTTGATCCTAGCACTAAGAAGATCCTGTTCTTGAAATAAATCAATTCATCAACAACCTTGTACCTATTATCATCTACTAACTTATCCAAAATCTTGGTAGTAAAGGAATCTTTAGCATACTCTGAAATTATAGAGATTTTCTAATTAGTAGAGATAGATGTTAAGGAACACAAAGTGGGCTTTCTTGAGAGAGCATTAGCAACCACATTATTCTTTCCTTTCACGTATTCAATATCAAAATCATAAGCTTGCAATTTTCTTACCCATTTTCGTTGACAATCATTCAAATCCATTTGATTCAAGAAGAACTTGAGGCTATTATGGTCTATCTTTAGAATGAATCTCCCACATACCAAATATTGTCTAAACTTATGAAGTGCATGCATGATTGCCAACATTTCATTATCATAGATGGAGTAACCTTTCTCTGATTAATTTAATTTTCTACTCTCAAATGCTATTGGATGTCCCCCTTGAGTTAGGACAGCCCCTATACCTTCTCTAGAAGCATCACATTCAACAACAAAAGGTAAAGAGAAATCTGGAATTGCAAGCATAGGGCATGAACTCATTACCTCCTTAAGCTTATCAAATATTTTTTGTGCCTCTTCTATCCAAACGAAAGCTCATTTCTTTATCAAATCAGTCAAGGGGGTAGCAAGCTGAGAAAATCCCTTGAAAAATATCCTATAGTAGCTACACAACCCAAAGAAACCTCTCAACTATGTAAGATCAGTAGGTGGAGGCCAATCCAAAATTGCCTGAATTTTTTGTTGATCAACCTGTACTCCTTTAAAACTTATAATATGTCCCAAATATAGGATCTCTATCAAACCAAACTCACATTTAGATAGCTTAGCATAGAATGATTACTGCTGCTAGATTCCCAAAATAGTGTCTATGTGCTTTAGATGATCTTCCCATGTTTTACTGTAAATAAAGATATCATCAAAAAATACCAAAACAAATTTTCAAAGATGCTAGCTGAATACCTTATTCATACAAGATTGGAATGTTATAGGTGCATTAGTGAGGCCAAATGGCATAACAAGAAAATCAAAGTGCCCATAGTGACATCTAAAAATAGTCTTTTCCACATCTTCACTCCTCATTCGGATTTGATGGTACCCTAATCTTAAGTCAATTTTTGAGAAGTATACAACACCATGTAACTCATCAATGAGTTCATCTATGCATGGTATGAGATACCTATTTTTTTATGGTTTTCTTGTTTAGAGCCCTGTAGTCTATACACATTCTCATTGTACCATCCTTTTTCTTGACAAGTACCACAGATGATGCAAATGGACTAGAGCTAGGCCTTATGAATCCCATGTCCAAGAGTTCTTTAATAGTTTTTTCAATTTCTTCCTTATAACCTCTTGGATGGCGGTATGGGGTTGTTATAACTGGTTTGCCACCCTGTTCTAACTCTATAACATGCTCAAAACCTCTATCTAGTGGTAATCCTAGAGGCAAGTCATTGAAAACTATACTATGCTTATCAAGAATATTTTGAATTTCAAAATGGAAATTACCTTGATCCTTTGGAGAGCTTGTTGGATGGATTATGACTCCTGCTGCCCATGCTACTTGTCCTCTTCGAAAAGTCCTCTCCATCCTCTTTGTAGAGACCACCTTAGGTGCTCCATTTGATAAGCCTCTCAATAATACTTCTTTCCCATTGGAATAAAATTTAAACTCCATAGTTTGATGGTTTGCGTAATAGCCTCCAATAGAGTGCAACCATTGAACACCCAATACAAGATCTGTCTCCCCAATGCCAACCACATAGAAGTCATCACATAACTCATAATCTCCTAAGGTCATCTTGAGTTGTTTCACCACCCATGTGCAAGGCATAGTGAATCCATCAGCTACAGTAACATTGAATCCCTCAAAATCTTTTGCTTTAAGCCCTCTTTTCATGAGAAATCCCTCATCAATAAAATTGTGAGTTGCCCCACTATCAAGAAGAACTATTAACCTTTTCCCTACTAGTACCCCTCGAATTCAAAAGGGATGGTATCTTGGGACTCCTGATAATGTTGCTAAAGTGCCATCTTTTTTGATTTCTTTTTCTTTCTCTTCTTCTTCCTCCTCGTTAGTGTCATGAAATTCCTCATGCTCATTTGAATCAGATTCTAAAGCAACTTCAATATAGTGCACTTGACCTTTCCCCAAACATTTGTGTCCCGGAACCCATGGTTCTCTACAAGTGAAACAAAGCTTTTTTTCTTCATAACTCACTCCTAGTCTCTTTATCTACCTTCTTTTTTGCCACATTTATCACATATTTTGGTGGTAGTGTTGGAAAAGTCTTTTTTTGAAAATTCCCCTTATGTTGCCCAAGATTTGGGGGTTTTTAATTAGTGACTAGTTTCATAGGCACGCAAGTTTCAAGTTGCAAGCTTCTTTTGATAGCTTCATGTAAGGTTGAGGGTGAGAAAGCCTTAACCAAACCCTTAACAGAATCTTCCAAACCATCAAGAAAAAGATAAAAAATCCTCTTTTCACTCATATCAGGTACCATAACAACCACTTTTTGAAACTGTTCTATATACTCATTAACTGATTTGGCTTGCTTCAACTTTGACAATTCTTTAAAGTACTCTTCATCATCCTTGAGGTCAAATCTATCTATCACTCTTTGACTGAAATCATCAAATGTAGTTACTTGATCATGACCTTGAGTAGTCATTCCATGATACCACCAATCATAGGCTACATCTTTCAAGTGTAGACTTGCAAATTTAATAGCATCACTCTCCTTCATGGGGTTAAGTGTGAAGAAGGTCTGTAATTTTTGTAGCCATGCTCTAGTTGAAATTTTATTTGTTCCATCAAAAGTAGGTGCTGTAAACTTGCTTATTTTATTTTTGAGCTCTCTTCCACTTATGTCATGCTCCCTCAAGTACTCTTTCTTGGGCATCAAAGTGTTCATCATATCCACATATTCTCTAAAAGGAATTGAACTATGAAAGTCATCATCTAAGCCATTGTAAGTAGATCTTAATGCAATCAAGTTACTTGTAACCTCTTCCACAGGATTAAGGGCTAGATTTGGTATTGGTGACTCATCTACAGGCAGAAAAATAGTTTTTGTTGATTTAGAGGGTGTGGGTTTCAGATTTCTTGGCTCCTCTGAAGTGCTCCCTTTCTCATTAATAGATGCAACTCCTTGTAGTTTTTCTGTCAATATCTGCAAAGCCTCTCTAGTTTCTACCAAACTATCCACTGTTTGCTTCTGAGTATTTTGGATGTCTTAGAAAAATTTCTTTGCCATCTCATCTTGATCAGCCATACTTTTTCCTTCCTTGGATTTTGTACTTTTACTTTTAACTAGAGGTTTGATCAAAATTTCTTTATTCTTTTCTCGCTGCAAATATCTCTTTTCTCTTTCACTTGGTTGCATGCAAACTTCTACAAACCCTCAGGCTAGCAAGATCATAGCTCTAATACCACTAAAATTTCCTTTCCTCTAATTTTATATGATATTTCAACCCTCTAATCAGATTTTTAAAATCAAACAACCAATATTTCAAAAATCCACCAATTTCTCAATAAACCCCAAATCGGGTAATACCCGAAATAGTGCCAAAAACTTCATAGCTTCACATATTACTAATAAATCTAAAAGTGAAAATTTTTACAAAAGTTTCAGCAGCATAATATCCTACAAAATGAAATTTCCAAATTTTTATAACATTTACACAACAGCTCCCAAACGGAGGGCAAAACCAATGCTCATCGAGCTCTCGAAAATAACACAAAATAGCCTGAAAACACCACAAAACACTAATAATCTATCACAAAAGTTTAACCATGACCCAATACATATATTCAACTTTATTTTAAAATCTAAAAGTCTGAAATATAGCAGCAACCCAAACTGATATGAATACTCAACCGAAAACACCAAACTCTTACAAAAAACACACCCGAAAACTCACAAATTTGCACTGTTCAACACAAGAGCAAACTCTGCATGAGTTTGCACATGGAATGGATTTAAACTCCTATCCTTATCCTTCCTAGAAACTTGCAAACTCACATCCTTGGGCCTCCTTCTCCATAGGTTTGGCAGCCTCTAAAGAACAACAAAGCAATGAGCAAAAATCAAGTTTTGGAATCAGCCCAAAATGCCTCCAAATCCCTTAAAAGAGGACATAACCCTAACTCACATCTAAGAGGGGTTATTAAAAAATATTTTAATAATAATTTTTATTTAATAGTCCACTAGTTTCCAAAGATTAGCCCCTTTTTCTGAAACTTTGCCTTTTTGAGCCTGCCTGCCTTAGCAAAGATTATTATTTTTAATTATTTGAAAAGGGGACATGACAAACCCTCGATACCAACTTGCTCAAATGAAATGTGATTTTTGCCCTTTTTTTGTCTTTATGTTGTTGTGTGCATCACAATTGAGACCAAAATAATTGGTCACAATTGCAACCAACATGGGCATGTTACTAAAAAAAAAAAAAATTCTATATAAATCTACCAACCAACCCATTTAAAAGAGTTGGTCAAAATTTAGGGTTAAATACACTAGTGGGGTTTTCTATTTTTTTGGTGTGCAAGGGGTTTATGTGATCTACGCATGGTTGGGATGTGTTATGGCATCTTCATGATGAGAAGTAAGTTATTCAAGTTTCACAATTTGTTATCTTGCATTAGGATCCTCTTTCCCATGCATCATGAGCTTTTGAGATGATTTTCCCCTTGATTGAACTATATCAAGTGCATATCTAAAGGATCAAGCTATAATAGTGAATAACAAGCTATGAAGATGACTATGTCATACTAGGAAGGCCTATGAAGTTTTGGATCAAAGTCAAATTGAATTCCATTCAAATTTATAGAGGTAAATTCAAGTGTTATGAGGGAACATGGGTCTATGGCTTTTTTGTTGCATACTCGTGAAAGAAAAGTTGTTTTGTTATGTTCCTGAAGCTATATAAACTTTAGCCAAATCTCACTCCCAATAATCAAATAGTGTGAACACAATGTTGAATGTGTCATTTAAGACTCATAATCAGTGAGGCATGCTCAAGATTTAGCTTTAAGGCCATTAGATTGAGGTAAAAGGAATGAAGTGTGTTAATTGTACCCCAGTCTAGGAATTGATGCTAAGAAAGGGGTTTTATATCCCAAGGTAATGAAAAGGTTACTTGTATGGAGGTTTTGGATATAGAAACACAAGGAACTTTAAAGTATGAATATTCCTTGAATATGCTTGAAAGATAATTTTGGAGAAGTTAGTAGTGGGAGTGCGACCTTGAGTAAAATGAAATGTAGTGTTAAACACTCTAGGAAAAAAGTGAAAGAATGAAATGCACAAGAAAACAAAGGATCACTCCTAGTGTTGCAATCTCGAATAGAAGGAAAGTGGGTTTGTGCAAAAGTTAAGTTTCTCTCTCTCTCTCTCACATGTGTTAATATTGTCAAGTATATATGCATTCTAGATTTTGAAGCAAAGTAAGGCACTTCCTATAAAGCTAAAGCATTTTTTTTGCTTAGTAATTTTTAGTCATATCACTTTACTTTAAGTGAAGTAATAGTGCTTTTCAAAATTTAATATTTTACATGGAAATGAATGGAAAGTTCTTGGGAGCACTTCATCCAACCAATTTGATCTGGATGTAGAGGAGAATAAAAATCTACTCCTAAAGTTGCAACAAGAAAGGAAATTTGGGCACATAGGTTGAGCATGGGTAGATCAAATGAAATCTCAAGGTTTCCTATTAGTTGAGAACTTGGGAATCCTAGAGTTAGATGCTAACAAACTTAGGAAGGAAACTTCAAATCATTAGACCACCATATAAAAGGTAGCATACAAGATAACAGAGAAAATGGCCCTTCTACAAGAAGTAATTAACATGAAAACAAGTGTTGTCCTTACTCATGGGATCCTCAAGATGGGAAACAAGTCACTATTTCATGAGAAATAATCCTTGGATTTTGTTATAGAAAGATCTATGAGGTCTACAAATTAGCTCAAGGATGTACATGACCTAGTGCAAAAGGTCATCAATAAGCTATTTCAATACTTAAAGATATTTTACATGGGGTCCTTTGTGTCTATTGGCTCCTGATTTAATAGTGTTTGAACAACCAAGTATGCAAGGAAAGTATAGGTCTCTAGGAAGCTATCTCAAATGATGGACAGACTTCATGAAGAACCCGGGCCAACTGTAAGGCTATACTCCTTCTGCACTTCAAGCTCTGCAAAACCTAGCCGGGTGAACCTATAGATTCTTTATATGGTACTAGTTATGAAAGCATACACTGAATCTAATGTAAAGTAGATAAAAAACCCTAAATCTTCTATACTTAACTAGGAATCACAAGCATGAAATAGCTAAGGACATAACTCATGAAACTGGCAAGTTAAGTGCGGTTTAACATTGAATAACTTTCAACATAAAAGGGAAAATGTTTGATTAATTATGTTGATTCAACACAACCTCTAATATGCAACAGTATAACAAGTGATCCTATAATTGATCAGTACCTTATCCATTAGGCAATTCCATGAAATCAAAACATACATCTATGACATCAAGACATATTTTGTATACCCAGACATTAAATCTATCTAACCACCTTGTGATTTAGACATCAATGTTCATTCAGGTCTCATTCTCACAAAATATCCTTCTCAAATAACCAGTAACCTTGTTTAAACATATCAAGCATTTACTTGGCCCTTTAGTCCAACATCAAAATACATCAAACATACAACCTAAAGGGGAAGCAAATGGATCTCATCTCTTTGTTCCAAGACCACATAAGACTACAGATTACTGAGACAAGAGATGAGAACCAAAATGAAACTAATGAAATGCTGCTCATATATATTCATTTCCTTGAAACTATACATTCAGATGCATAAAATTGAAACATGAAAAACACCTAACATATCAGAACTTCCTATATTATCTGCACTACTACTATTCACATGAAAGAATTATGCTAAAGTATGGTATCACGGTCTAGGAAACACATCAAAATTGGAACCAGAATATGGTCTCACAGTGATGTGCCAATTTTCTCCAAAGAGCTGGAACTTACTAGTTTCTCAGTCACAAAAAACTGGAACCCTTACAATGGAAGAAAGAAAGAATAATATAGCAAGAAGTGAATTCCCAGATCTGATATGCAATTGCCATCTGTCCACTTAGAATTCAATCTTTTGCAATTGAAAGCCTCTTTCATTTCTTTACCCATCTGATTTGATTTTTTTCCATCATCATAGTCTAATTGATTTGAAAATATCCTCTACTCAATCATGAGGACCTGTTTACCAAAATATCTTATTTGCCTCATGAAATGCCAATGAAATTTTAGTTTTTATGGAGTGAATGTGTTCAAATTTTGACACATACTACATTTCAACTATTTTTTAACCATATTCAAATCAATATCATGTCAACAAAAATCAAATCTGAACTTCCTGGTCTAAATATAGTTGCAATTTAGGTACCTTAGAAAAATCCCCCTATAACTCGGACACACTGCTACCTGTACAAAAAATTGACTTCAAAATCAGAAAGTTCATCTTCTCCCAATTTCGATGATATATAATATGCCTATGTTTGCCTTCCGAAAATGCCCAGAATCTCAATTTGAAAAATGCTCCTCTGTTATAGAACTAAGGTCTGCAACTCTTATTTGATCTTTAAAAATTCAAAAATTTAAAAGTCCTAAAGTTAAAACTTTAGGGAAATGACCTTTTAAATTTAAAATTTGACATGCAGTCCATTTGAAAAAGCAAATTTTTAAAGAAAAATTATTTTCCACTCTTTAATATTTTCTCATCCTTCCAATCTGTGGTCAATTTTTTGTTTGATTAGTGCTACGTGGCATTATTTGATTTGCTAAGCCCTCTGCATCATCTGCCATGTCAGTTACATGGGACTTGCACCACATGTCGCTTGCCGCTTTCCCACATTATTTATCTCGAGAACAACTTAGAAATGTGAGATTGCAGGCAACGTCGGATTGGGACACTTGTCACAATCTGGTTGCATTTGCATCTTTGGCACCATGTCATCATCTTCTTGGGTGTGGTGACACGTGTCGACCACCCGCATGCCCACATTCTTTATCTTTGTTGCATCTTTATTTTGCAAAATTGCAAGCATCGTCGATCAGATCGACACGTGGCATCATCTCGTGCGTCCGCTCCTCAACTCGCCACATCAGCGCAATTACTTCTTTGTTCAAAATTATGCTTTGTCACACTAATGCCACTTCACTTTGTTGGATTCGGGGATCCTGCACATGCGTGAGCTTCTAAAAGCTCTTTGTGTTAAGACATTACCAATGTTGAGTGCAATATTATTTAAAATAAAAAATATGCTTCCACACAAGGCATATGGGATTAAAGGTTTCACCTTTGACCATGCCTATAAAAAAATTGGTAGGGATTGCAACCTTCTTTGCTCTATTCCTATGCTCAGAGAGAGAACCACAATTTTTTTTAAGCCTCCCAATCCTTCATTTTCGACCAGCCTTGCTTTCTTCATGTGGGGATATTTTGTTGATGCAAACTCTGCACTTTTTGATTGGCGTGACTATTTTCTTAGCCACAGACTTTATGGAATCTCCTCCTACTACCAGTGTAGAGTTCCTCATTGACGCCTTCTTTAATGGCATGGGCTACAATACTAGCATGAAGAGCTTTTATAAATCCTTTTTAAAAAAAAACATGGGGGTCCTTTTATTTATGCAGGGTCTTGTCTTCATTTTCAATGTGACTTCTGCTATATTGGTGTGCTTTACTCTCCTTGTTGTAGCATGGAAGTTTCTTGTTTCACTTCAGCTACCTCTATTTGGTTGGCATCAAGTTCCCCCCTTTTTTTTACTTCCTACAATCTGATGCTACAACACTTAGCTTCTCCAGCAAATCTCAAGGCATGAGCTTCCTTTTAAAAATGTGGCTCCTCTTTCTTTGCATGTGTGGTTACCCTACTCTAGTTTCATTTCCTCTTTATATCTGTTGTTGTCATCTCATGTTTGGCAGCTTCAGTGTTAGTGCAGGCCTCTACCCTTTTAACGCATCTTTCTATTTACTGTGCGTGGACTACTTCTATTGCTGTGTGAGGCTCATGTCTTTGTTTCAAACTGGTGGTTTCTCTTTGTAACATGAGGCTTGCCTTTGTGATATGGGTTCAACTTCTTTTCATCAGTAGCTTGGTCTCATCATGTGAGCTCTGTTCCCCTCTTCTTCTTTTTTTTGGCCAACTCCCCTATCTTACTTCAGTATGGGAGTCCTTCCTTACTCTATGCATCCAATGTAACAACAACAAAAATTGAAGTACATCTCATGGATGATTAAGTTTGATTTCTTCTTACAAAGTGGTGCAAGGTATTCCTTGGATGGCTTAAATTGAAAAATGTCTTCCCCTATCATATGGAAACAACAGATGCATTATTCCTCACTTCATTTCCCTCACATGAACTGCTTTGGTGTGGACTCTCTATGTTATTGTGCACCTTTGGTCTTAAATGGCCAATTTTTTGGCTCTAGAACTATCCTTAAAACAACTTTTGATTCTAAATTTTTTATATCCTGAGAAGTCCCCGCTTGAAACTCACTGAGTGAGTTTGTCTGACCATCAATAAGAGATGTTTGTAAAGAAACAAAGGAGGTAACTTTCAACATAACAATGTGTACACTCATATCACCTAATACCATATGAAGTGTGTTAAAAATTCTATTGCCATGTAGATGCATTATGTTAAAACAATATCCTTCTTATTGTAAGCTTTGCATCTTCAAATGCCAAGTGGGATTAACCATAGATATATTATGTTCAGAAAACATACCACACATATTATCATCATAATAATAATGAAATCATTATGGAAACCTATTAGAAAAACTTGGAAACCTGGGGCATCTCATTAATGTCGTAACACATAGGCTCATCAGATGGAATCAGTGGGGCCCAAAGTGGGTCCTGCTAAAAAAAAAATTCATTTTCAAACAACTGATTTTGTAAAGTGATCCATCGACCTCCTCGAACTGATTGAGAACCAAATAGATCACTGATTGATTGCTAAAAGAAAAACCTTAATCATTTCTGCACCACTGTGAAATCTCTGTCAGGAGATCCGTTGACTGCCTTTAAAAACTGACCCGAACAACTAACCAAGCTTTGAAACTCAAGATCTATGTTCTCTCTAACATGTTCAACGGGCTTGCTAGATCTCATTGCATGAAGACATCAAGGTCAAAAGATATTGACCTCCAAAGTTGCCAATTTAAATTCACCTACAGATAAACATGTTAGAAAACTGGAAAGTGCGTTTGGAAATGGCTTGGAAAATTGGACAAATGGGCACTTGAGGTTCTAAAAATTGGGGCATTTTTACTTTTCTATGAGGAGAATACAATTCTAAAAGTTGGTCTTTTGATGAATCATGTGACACATTTGGTGAGGGCGCAAAGTTGGCTACCTGGATTTGCAGGATAGAGGACATTAGTAAAATATCATTTTTTGTGAATGGAATGACCCTGGTAAACTCTAAAGATGGATTTGTCAAGGTTTGAAAACTAACAAACTTGTAGTATTTTTATAGTAGAATGTAGGGGAGAAAACCATTCGATCCAAGCAATCACAAATTTTAAGTTACAACATCACGAATAGGGCTACAGATCTATTTGCATTTTTTATTACCAATGAAACTTTATAAATTGCATTCAGAATCGCATTTGAAAACTTAGCAAACGGATTCGTCATGAGCTAAAACTTGAAACTTAACAAGTCCCTAATGTCTACAACGCAACGCAAAAAGAATCTCATCATTTTGGTCAACTGGTTCAAAGTTATGGCTTGTCAAACAGGGCTTCCCAGAATTTGGATTTAATTGCAAAAGCATGAAAACAGTGACTGACCAACTTTGAGAGATTCAAAACCTAGTCAAATGAACTCAAAATGACTCAAAATCTGAAACATAGGTTATTAGGTATGGATACTAGACACTCCCAAAGCAGTGAGTCCTAATACATTTCCAGGTGTGAGATATTCAGATGCAAACAAGGCCTCTTATCACTATTTGACACTTAGGGTAAAATGCAGATTTGGAACTAGCTCAAAACAGGACTTTGCCAAACAGCTCAGAATGATGTTTTAACTTCATGGAACAGGTAGACAGGCTGAATGGAGGGTGTTAGAAACATTAAACACCTTACAGGGTTCAAAAGTATAGCTGGGTACATTTGCATTTGAAAGTGTTTGTAGGGCTCAAATTTCTCAATGGTACTCAAAATTGACCTGCAATTTTTAGTCCCAACAGTGTCCACCAATGGCAAGCTTGTGGATATTGAGAGAATGAATTCAAAGTTCTTGGAATTTTTTGACAAAGTCATTGACCCACTCAACTTCCAAGTGTCCAAGATTCTAGAACTCTCAGTAGTGGATGCAATCATAAGGAGACAAATAGAGAAGATCTAGTTAAGGGTTACCAAAATAGATGAACTAACAAAGATGCATGACTACTATATGGTTCGAGCAAACATCATCATTCAAAATGTTGAAGAACTTGACAAAGTAGCTAACATAATGAAATCTTATAGAACCAAATCAGTTACTCCTAAGAAGGCATGATGTTCTAATGCTTTTCTAGACACTTGTCATTCTTCCTCTTCTCTTTCTTTTTATAGCCATTCATGGCATTTTTTCAGTCTTTGTTATGGATAATGATTCAAGCTTGTCCTATTTTTAGTTTATTCTATTCAGAGATGCCCTATGAAGTAATCATCTAGTCTAATTGGTCATTTTGTTAAGACATATAAATGTAACCTTTTTAGAAGTTAATAAGATCAACAAAATTACCTTTGGGAAAACCCCTATAGCTAGGACTACTACATGAGACTCTAAGATTATTTTTAGTTTTATTGTTCATTGAGTTTCAATACAATGTATGGAATCAATGTGCTATTGTTGAAAATTGAATGAATGTAAATGAACTTGGTTTGGTTTCCTTCATTTTGTAAATTGTATGTCTTACTCACTTTTCAGTATAAGCATCTCTTTGTTCTCTATGTTGTATACCATGTTTTATGTGTTTCTTATAGTTTTTTTTTGTAAGGAAGCTAGAAACTCATGTATGGAGTTGATAAGAGATAGACAATTCGGGCATTATTGAAATATTAGCTAATTGGGTATTCGCGGTATTACTTATTTCACCATATCTTCCTTTCTTCCTACTATAGACACCTAAATCTAATTGCATAACTTAAGTAATCCTATTTAGTCATCTCCTAAGGAATCATTAATTAATCATTTAATATTTAATTAATCTATTGTCATCCCCTAGTTAATTAATTCAATTAATCAATTATAGCCCAATTGATAAAATCAAATGACAAATCCAAAGTCTAATTATCAGTTAAATCCCTATTTTCATATTAAATTAAATAAATGCATTAAACTATTTAATTTAATCCCAAAATTCCCCTTGATTTAATAAATTATTTTAAATCAATTCCCAACCTATAACTATACCCAAATCCCTACCATTAGCTAAATCCAAACCATTGACCCATGCTAACCTCACTTAACCAACTTATTAACCTACCTCATAAATGCTAGCCCACTTGCATCCCTATAACATGCCACTTGTACCCAAATGCCCTCATAAGCTAAGCCTAATCCCTTTCTTAAGCATGTGCACAACTTCAACCAAAGGTTAAGAAAGTCTTAAACCAAACCAAAGTCAAAGTTCTATCCTATCCCTCTTAAATTCCTATCCAAGAGCCTTAAAGACTCTTACATGACTTGAAGGCTCTTTAAAGCCCTTTACACTAACTTTTCACACTCATCCTCCCTTATCCTCCCTCATAACTCCCTCTGGCCACCTATCTTGACCCTCTTCCCTATCCAATCCCCTTATGACACTTGTCACAAAGTTAGAGCTTTGAAGAAGCACAATCCATGTGCTCCCCTTTGAGTGCATCTTGACCCTCTCTCACCATTTTTTCATCCTTGCATCTTGACCGTCCATCTCTCTACCCCTTGGCCTATAAATGAAACCATCTCCCTTCACAAATATCATTCACCTTGCATGCAAAGTTATCATGCTATTTTGATAGCCTAAAAACTACCAAAATACCATCATAATGTTGAAACCCCCCCATGCCTCCATTGTTGAATCATCCATCCACCCCCATACTTGATCATCATGCATCAATTAGAAGCTTGAACACACCATGAGCACAGTTCTTCACCCATCAATGAGATATCTACGTCATCGTAGGTTATACCATTCTTGGTTTACCTCTTTTTTGGTGATAATTCTATCCTATCTTAAGTATTAGCTTATTTAGTCTTGTGAATACTTTTGTTAGTATTAGCATTCATTTTACACTACTAGATTAGGTGATACATTTTGGCATGCCAAGTGTCTAGAAAAGCATAAGAACATCATGCCCATCTATTTCTACACCATCAAGACCACCTCCATCTAGAACACCTTCATTAGGATCACCCTCATTAAGACCATAGTATAATATCTTAGAACACCTTGTAAACATACCAACTTAGATTTCCATTCTAGATCTCTTACGAACAAGTCCACTTTATCAAGAGGTCCTTGACAATACTCTCCATGAGTCACGCATCCCCACTGACATAAATGCCACCAATTTTTGCAACTTGGTCGACCATATTTCTACATCATGTGCTCTGTCCTTCAAGACCTCAGACATCCTAGCAGTTCAACTTGATCATATCCTTCCACTTTTCATAGTTGTCATGATTTATAACTTTGTAGTCAAATGGGTCATGATAGATAATGGATCAGCAGCTTTAAATCTATTTACTTTAAAATTCATCAAATAGGGAGGATACACTAAGGCAGATATCATTAATGAGGTAATCACCATCAAAGCATATGACAACTTAGAGTGTACCACTGAAGGAACCATCTTACTCCCTCTCAGAGTTGGTCCCACCACTCAAGAAATAGTTTGTCACATAGTTGATCTTAACCTTCCGTACAACATCCTCCTTGTTCAACCATGGATTCATGCCATGAAAGCCATTTCATCCACCTACCATTAGTGCATCAAATTCTCACATAATGGCACTAAGGTAACCATCCATGTAAATCCTAAACCCTTTTCTTATTGTAATGCAGTCAAAGCTTCATACACCAACCATTGCCCTGGAATCAAAGTTGGCCACACTATGACCAATTCCTTGGCACCTGCCATGATCTGGATACCATTTTAGCCTCCACTTTTTCCATAGTTATGATCAACAACAAGGTTGTGGCGAATATGATCTCATAGATTCTTTTGTTGTTGCTTCTCTACCACTTGATCTAAATACTCGAGGGCACCCAAAAAATCAAGGGCCAAGGATAGATACCACCTCTCAACTCAGATAATTGTGCCCTACCACATTTATTACTAAGGGTATCCTTGATGGAGAGGAAATCATGCTAGACATTAACACATGGATATACAAGGAGCCACCTCCTAAAAG
This sequence comes from Cupressus sempervirens, assembly GCA_028749045.1. NCBI lineage: Eukaryota > Viridiplantae > Streptophyta > Pinopsida > Cupressales > Cupressaceae > Cupressus > Cupressus sempervirens. The sequence continues at coordinate 696,033,953 of CM053784.1, forward strand.
TAAAGAACTTCTTGATCACTTTAAACAAAAACATCCCTGGTCACATTGCCTTGCCACTGAGCAATGGGATTATCAAGGAGGTGGTTTGGACCATTTGGAATCAAGCATTAGGCAGCCAATTTGTGTTTAGAATATGAAGATGATGTAAACTGATGAAATGTGTAGAATTGGATGAATTTTATGCCTATAATTTTTATAATTTTTTTGAGTAAGAATTTGTTCATTTTAATTTATTTTGAAGTCCCTTTTTAAACTATAAAAAATATAGGGTGTAGTTCTCATCAAAAGAATTTATGCAAATCATCTTTTTCTATTATGATTTGAAAGTATCTTATAGATGACATATATAGCTAGGGAACAAAAAAAGAAATAATTATTTTTTATGTATATTTTCTTTGTTATAAGTACTCAAGTTCGACCTTATCAAAATCCAACAATTTTTTCCTCCCATTTAAACTTCCCTATCAAATATATACCTTCTTGAAAAGAATTACTTATTCATGAAGAGGATTCTCTCCTCTAGAGATAAATATGATCTTTTAATTTTTTTGATAGGATTTACTATTTTTTTCTTTTTATGAGGGAGCATCTTCTAAAATTTTAATGTATTGACTTATAATATTTTGAGATTATAACATATTATAACTAATCAAAATACTCAAAAATTTATATTATGATGATATTGAATTTGAGATCTATAAAAGAGTATTTTTAATTTTTGAAAAAAATTGAGTTTTGATAGAGAAATGAGATTTAACCAAAATAAGTTTTTCTATCATAAATGGTGACACAGATCTATATTTTTAACTTACAATGATATTTTTCTTGACAAAATTATCCTAGGAGCCTCTTTGCTCTACCAATTATCCTTAAATCTCATTGACCTACCTCTCACTCACCTTGAACTCATTGATTGGGACCAACCAAGTGTTGTCCATGTTGACGAATTCTCTACAGTGTTCGTGCTCCTTAAATTCATGGAGGAAAAAATACTACATAAATATCCACCACTGCCATCAACATATGTCTACAAATTGGATCCAATAGGTTACTTGGGGAGGAAGAAATCTCTAGTCGCAAAATTGAACTGAAAAATGAAACAAAAAAGAAATAAAGAAAAAGCAAACCATCCTCTGGTGAAAAATCCTCTAGAGTACCATTGAATGATTCAAAATTAAAAAATAAAACAAAGGACATATCCAACAGTGAAAACCTCTTAGAAGCACCCGAGGATGGAGATTTCACCCTTCCCCCACAAGATCATAGGCCTCCCATATCTTCAGTCTTGATAGAGGAATCTAGACTAGGCAATTTTAGTCTGACCAAGATACCATAGATCACATATATCACGACATCTCTAAAACCTAAGCAGGTAGATCTTCTCATCGAAGTCCTCCATGAAAATTTTGGTCACTTTGAATGGTCCTATCAAGACATGATGGGATTGGACCCCAAGTTAGTAGTCCACCATTTGGCCATGGATCCAAAGGCCAAACCTGTCAAGCAAAAGCTCCATAAGATGCAGCCCCAAGTTTTGTTATTGGTTAACATGGAGTTAGAAAAAATTCTAGAGGCAAAGATCATTCACCCGATTGACTATTTAGATTTGATCTCCAACATGTTACCTATTACAAAACCTTCTAGTGATATTAGAATTTGCACAGACTTCAGAGATCTTAACAAAGCTTTCTTGAAGGATAATTTCCTGTTACCAAATATAGACATTATTGTTGATCTCACCATAGGCCACGAACTCTTATCACTCATGGATGGTTTCTCCAGATACAATCAAATTTATATAGTAGAGGAAGACTAGCATAAGACAACAATTACCACCGCTTGGGGGACATTCTATTATAACATGATGCAATTTGGGTTAAAGAATATCAAGTAAACATATCAGTGTGCCATAATGGTCATCTTCTATTACCTCATCCATAAAACTCTTGAGGACTACATGGATGATATTTTAGTCAAATCTCTTAATGCCCTTGATCAGTTGTCTCATCTCGAGGAAGTGTTTGATTGATTGGCTAAATATTGTCTCATGCTGAATCATAAGAAATGTGTCTTCGACATTACCTTAGGAAAACTCCTCAGATTCATTGTATCATGGTGTGGTATTGAGATTGATCCTAAGAAGGTCAAGGCCATCATGGATATGGCTCCTCCTAGGACACTTAGACAACTCCTCTCTCTCAAAAAGCTATAATTAGTTGAGCAATCTATCTCACAGCTCACTGACAAGCGTCAACCATTCACACATTTTCTCAAAAAAGATCAAAATTTTAGGTGGGACCCCATTTTCCAATGTAATTTTGAACTAATCAAGTAATACTTGGCTAATCTATCTATTTTGGTTCCCCTGGTTGAAGGCCATCCACTCATATTATACATCACAACTACCCCCATAGCAGTGGGTGCTCTTCTGTGTAACTTGATGATATAGGAAAGGAAAGGGCTATTTACTACATTAGTTGTACTCTAGTTGGATATGAGCTCAATTAAACACCAATGGAAAAGGCTTTCTTAGCTATGGTATTTTCCACTTAGACGTTGCATCATTACATGTTGAGCCACATTGTGCAACTAATATCCAAAAATTGATCCATTAAAATATATGTTATCATGCACAGTACTCACAAGGTGCTTGGAAAAATGGGTCATGGTTCTCAATGAATTCGACATCCAATATGTTGATAGAAAGGCCATCAAAGGGTAGGCTTAGTAGATCACTTGGCAGATACACCTTTGATTCCGGATCACCCTCTCATTATGGAATTCTAAGATGAAAACCTCTATTTAATAGAAGAACAACCATCCTAGAAGTTATACTTTGATGGATCATACACATCCCATGGCTCTAGAGTCGGCATACTCTTGGTCATAGCTCAGGGAGATTACATTCCTAAATCTTTTAAACTACAATTCTAGTGTACCAACAACATCTCAGAGTATGAGGCCCTTATTACAAAACTCAAGATAGCAGTTGAGTGGAACATCATAGAGCTATAGGTCTTTGAAGATTCACAACTCATTATCAAATTGGTTCTAGATGAATATCAGACCAAAGCTGACAAGTTGCAACCTTACAAAGAGTTGGTAGATCAATTAAAGGAACACTAAATACTTAGATTTAGTTCCTATAGACACCGGTAGATGCCATGGCCACTATTGGCTCACTTTTAGAGATCCCATGAGAGGCTACACAGTATGAATTCTTAGTTGGGCAGTTGCATGAGCCTGCATATGAAAATGATGAATCAACATGGGTTTGCATCTTGGTTGGTCCCCAATCCCCATGGTACCACAAAATTCATGCTTACATACAAAATGATATCATATCTCCCCATCTCACACAAACCCAATGCCAAAACCTTATTCGTAGAGAATCCTATTATATAATCATAGCTCAAACCATATATTTTCATGGCTATCATGATACTCTCTCTCAATGTTTAGACCAAAACAAGGCTTCAATGGCCCTCAAAGAGGTACATGATGGACTTTGTGGTGCTCACACAAGTAGAATAGTTCTAGCTAAGCAAATCCTTCAGGCTGGATATTATTGGCCTACTCTAGAGCATGATGCATGTGACTTTGTAAAAAAAGTTTCTACCCTATCAACAACATGATAATCTAATCCAAGCCCTAGCTCAAGATTTACAACCCATTATACTGCCATATCCATTTGCATGTTGGGGGTTTGACCTTGTTGGTGTTATAGCACCTCTCTCTTCAGATGGACACAAATGGATAATCACTACCATCGATTATTTCACTAAAAGGGTAGAAGAAATCCCCCTTGTCAATAACACATGAGTTCAAGTGTCCAAGTTTATTCTATATCATATCATATGTCACTTTAGCATCTCGGCTACAATTTTTACCAACCATGGAGGTAATTTTGAAAATCTCAATATGTATGAATTATGCACTTCCCTTCATATCCATCACCATTTTTCTAGCCCATACTTCCCACAAGGTAATGGCTAGGTAGAGGCAACTAATAAAACCCTACTCAAAATCCTAACGAAATTTGTCAATGATTTTGGCCACAATTGGCATTTACAAATCAACCCCGCCTTATGGGCCTATTGCACCTCATTTTGTATGACCATAGGCACAACCTTATACTCATTGGTTTATGGTGCTGAAGTAGTATTACCTATTGAGATCAAACTCCCATCCCTGTGCATTTCTTTGCGGGGCTAGATATTAGATGAAGACTATAGAGTGGCTCAGCTTACCCAGCTAGATTTACTTGATGAAAAGAGGCAACAAGCTTATGACCACCTCATGGTCTACTAAAATTGCCTCAAGTGCAACTTCAATAGAAAGGTCCATCTGCTCCAATTTCAAGAGGGATACATTGTCCTCAAAAAAAACATGAAAGTACAAGCTAACCGAGAAAAGAAAGGCAAGTTCAAGCCCACCTAGCTTGGTGCTTATGTGTTCATAGCCTCTTTTGGTTCAAGGGCCTATCAACTATCCACACTTGAAGGTGAAGCCTCGAATGATCCCACCAATATCATTCACCTCAAGAAATTCTATGCCTAAAAAATCCTCAATGTATCCTACTCCCTTAAGGAGTAGAAAATGGAAGAAATGAGAAAAATAAAAAAATAGAGAAAAAAATAGTAAAGAAAAATAAGCATCCAATGGTGAAAACTTGGCAATTCAAGAACCTTGGATAGGTACCCTGGTGAAAACCTAGCAATTAGGTGCTAGGTGTACTTATCCTTTTCATTATCTATCAATGACCTACATCTCCCACATCACCCCTTCGCACCTCATGACCCATCTTCCCATTTTCCAAGGTGTTCCAAAAGTTTCATCCTCACACTCCACAACTTCATGCCATATTTTATAGCACACCCACCTAGATCATGTATTCTACCATATTCTGATGTAGCTATCCTATCCTTATACCCTACCACATATGTCATATCTAGTGTATCACATCCTTGTAACAAAAATAGTATTATATGTATCATATCAATGCAACATTAACTATATTGTATCAATACTATCTCCTCATCCTAAACTTTTCCCCATCATACATGTACCTAGTACTTTATTCAATCATAAATCCTAGCATCATCTACCTATTGTATAGCCATTGCTTCTACATTTTCAAACTCCTATAGTGAAACCCCGCGTTAATAAGTCACTTGTCTATAGAATATTATTAGTTGCCAATTTTTTCCTCATCCCAAAAATATACTGTCACTAGGTCCTCATAAGATGCATCCTTCCTCATCTTTAACATTGGCTTGTCAGTATCTAGTTATCCTAATCTCTTTGGCAAAAGGTTACTTTTTCATTTACATTTTATTTCACTTTATTTCCCTTTTGGGCTTTCAAGTTTGGTTCTTAAAGTATCTCTTCCAAGAGATTTGGGTTATTCCCTCCTCATGGTCACCATGATCTTTTATATCATGGTGTGTTGTGAATGGGCCAATTTGAGAGCAAGATTTTGATCAAGTCTTTTTTGTCTTCTTTTCTACTTGTGAGTTAGTCAGATATGATCCTTGCATAGTCCAAACATGTGATCACTTATGGTCACATGGTCCACTTGGGAAATATCATTTTCTTGTGGGTTACCCAGTATTGTTTCCACTCTAATTCCTCTAGGATTCATGTGTGATGCTGGGGCAATCCTTGCATGTTTGTTTCAAGTTTTTCCTAAGTAATATTGGTACAAAGGCCTTGATGTTCTTAGTAACCTTGGCATATCCCCAATATTACTATATTAAAATATGTGCTCAAGTACATGGCAGTGCTCCCCTTTGGAACACCTCCATGCTTAAGCTTCAATGGATTACTTCACACTCCCATCCTATCAAAACATCCCATCCTATCCAAGCCTCCCATCCTATCAAAGTCTCCCATCCAATCCAAGCATTCCATCCTATCAAAACATCCCATCCTATCCAAGCATCCCGTCCAATCAGTGCTACCATCATGATCCAACGGTTTTAGCTATTTTATCTATATCATTATCATATCTCCTACATCAATCCCATAATATCCAATCCTATATCAATCATAATCATAGCTCAACATCAAACATAATCTTAGTCATCACCAATTATAATCCTAGAATCATAATCTCCCCAACCCTACCATCTTCATAATCACTTTCCTGGGTTCAATTTAGAAAAACCAATTACCCTCCCCCCTCCCCCTATAACTAATGTTCTTAACCATTGGTTATCCTTGTGCACAAGGTTTTCCTTTGTACCATTCTCCCATAGTGAGAGTATGAGTTTCCTTCAACCCCCTCTCTTAGCCACTCTTAGTCCTCCTACCCGCCCTAGATTCTTGTACCTTTCAAGAAGCTATTGAGCCTTGTCCTCTCTCCCTGTCACCATTTTGAGGGGGCGTCATATAGCCCATTCTCTCCTCTTCTATTCAAGACTTGGGAAACCATGTTGCTTTCAAAGTTTTCTTTGTGTCCTCTATCTTCAAACTTCTTTGAAATAGTATTGTTCTAACACTATCTCAAAGAGGGGAAAACTGTAGACACCTAAATCTGATTACATCACTTAAGTAATCCTATTTAGTCATCTCCTATGGCATCATTAATTAATTATTTAATATTTAATTAATCTATTGTCATCCCCTAGTTAATTAATTCAATTAATCAATTATAGCCCAATTGATAAAATCAAATGACAAATCCAGAGTCTAATTATCAATTAAATCCCTATTATCATATTAAATTAAATAAATCCATTAAACTATTTAATTTAATCCCAAAAATCTCCCTTGATTTAATAAATCATTTTAAATCAATTACCAACCCATAATTATACCCAAATCCCTACCATTAGCTAAATCCAACCCATTGACCCATGCTAACCCTGCTTAACCAACTAATTAACCTACCTCATAAATGTTAACCCACTTGCATCCCTCTAACATGTGACTTGCACCCTAATGCCCTCCTAAGATAAGCCTAATCCCTTTCCTAAGCATGTGCTAAACTTTAACCAAGGGTTAAGAAAGTCTTAAACCAAACCAAAGTCAAAGTTCTATCCTATCCCTCTTACATTACTATTCAAGAGCCTTAAAGACTCTTACATGACTTGAAGGCTCTTGAAAGCCTTTTACACCTATTTTCCACACTCATCCTCCCCTATCCACCCTCATAACTCCCTCTAGCCACCTATCTTGACCCTTTCCCTATCCAGTCCCCTTGAGACACTTGTCACAAAGTTAGAGCTTTGAAGAAGCACAATCAATGTGCTCCCCTTTATGTGCATCTTGACCCTCCACCATTTTTTCATCCTTGAATCCTAACCATCCATATTTCTACCCCTTGGCCTATAAATGAAACCCTCTCCCTTCACAAATATCACCCACCTTTCATGCAAAGTTATCATGCTATTTTGAGAGCCTATAAACTACCACAATACCATCGTAATGCTAAAACCCTTGCATACCTCCATTGTTGAATCATCCATCCACCCCCATACTTGATCATCATCCATCAATTGGAAGCCTAATCACACTGTGAGCACACATCTCCACCCATTAGGGACATATCTACATCATCGTAGGTTATACCATAAGGAGCCTACCATTCTTGGTTTGCCTTCTTTTTTGGTGATAACCTTGTCCTATCTTAAGTGTTAGCTTATTTAGTCTTGTGAATGCTTTTTTTAGTATTAGTATTCATTTTACACTACTAGATTAGGTGATACACTTGCTATCATAGCTAGTTATGCATGTTTCCATTCATTTCATTTTAGGCTAGAATAGATTTAATGTTATGAGTTAATCCCCCTTTCAATTACCTAATTTGTTTAAAGTATTGAACAACTAATTTTTTCCTCTTCTATTCTATGGTTAAGAGCATACCCCCAAAACCTAAAAAATAAAATTCATTGAATATCTTGCATTCAAAAGGGAGTTGTACCTTTCAATTTAGGGGTCCTTAATAGATCACTACATTGACCCATTATGTTGTTAACTTTTTTGTCCTATATAAGCCACTGGGAAAGTTAAGAATCAAGGTATGAACCAAAAAGTTAAGGAGACAAAATGTTAACCAACCATTTTTGGTGACTCATCTAGGGAAGAGCTCATACATCCTAAGTTTTCTTAACTAATTCTATCTGTGGCTATACTGAGAAACTTATATATTATCTCTATGACACTCAAATAATTGCGTCATGCATAACACCTTATAAGAAGAAATGTTGTTGCCTCACAAAGGAAAAATCCCCATAGTGCAACCTAATCTTGGCTCTTAGGACGAATAAGAGGACATAATAAATCAGTTCAATACCCTCACCTAGAAAAGATGAAAGTCCCTTGACCAATATAGAAGAGTAAGCTTCACCCTTGAAAGAAAGGAACTAGTGTTAAATATTGGAAGTGAGTCTTTCGAGAAAGAAAATTAAGAGAAGTGTCCCTATTATGAACTAAGATAGTACCCCCTGGATCCTAAACATACTTGCACTGCTCGTGGTAAAGGGAAAGTCAACCCTATGTTTGAAGAATTGTAGAAATTTGAGTTTCCTATATTGGAAGATCTTATAGGAAGAGGGAGAGTGTACTCTCAAGATTTAGTATATCAAAGTATCCATGGTTCTCTCTTTCTACCACACGCCCTATTTCTTTGATACACAACCATTCATTTTTACCCCCATTTTCTGCACTCATATCCCATCTTTTTGTAATTCCCTCACTCTTCATGGAGTAGCTATCCCTACTACTATCACTTTTTAGGCTATACCCATTATCCTTCTTGTGCCAATGCTTGTTCCATAGGGGAGTGTTATTAGCCCTCTATGGCTTGCTACCAATAATGACTTGCCTAGAGCTTTTCGAAAGAATTTTCCAAATTCAATGGTGATAGAAAGATTATTGAAAATGATCACATCGATGCTTTCTTTTCCACATGCAGTGTTGTTTTTCCTTACTATGATGATTTAGTAGTAAGAATGTTTGTGGAAACTTTGGTTGACAATGCAACTAACTAGTTTCAACATCTTCTAGTAGGATGTATCATGACCTGGGATGACATGCACAATCAATTTGAATCGTGCTAAAAGAGTATAGAAGATGAACACAATTTGTTGACACAAATTACCTAGATAAAGAAGGAACCAAGCATTCTTATGAGATACTTCATTGCAAAATTTAGCAAATTGGCCAATAGGATTCTTTCTACAAGCATCATCAACTCCCTGCCACCTAACATAATTTTTCAAATCAAACATTCACATGTGGCTAATGTGCATCCTACTAAGACCTTGGCAATCAAATTTAAGGGTGTTTTGATAGTAGCTAGGACATGGAAAAGAGAGATTCAAATTGGAGCCTTAATGAGTTCTTCTACTGGTATAGTTAACAATGTTGAAGCAATGCTTTAGAAGTTATCTAATGAAATGATTGCCATAAAAAGGAAAATGGGGAAAATGGGACCTTCATTCCAGAAACCTTATCAAGATATTTCCTGAAGGCAACATGAAAGAAAAGAACCATAATTTCCATCTACTCAACAAAAGCTTTCCATTTATGCACCTCCTAAGAAGAAAAATATGTGTATATTTCATTGAAGAGTGGATCAAGATGGAGATTTCTTCCCAAAAATAAATAGATACAAGTAGCTTGCTACTATAAATGAGCTAACAATTGAGTACCCTAAAAGTGAAGATGATTATGCTCCTCATGGTGACTCTAGAACATTCTTTTTGGAGTATGAATTTGATTTCAAGGTTGGAGATGATTGCTTCACCACCTTGTATAGAATTTGGATGAATATGGTGACAAGAAGTTAGAGAGAGAGGAACGTGATGAACTATGTTCCCACCCAGAACACAACCACTAGCCCTTCATCAACTATAGCTGGAGGATCCACTTCCTCATCCTAGAGGAAAGAGAAGCCAAAGTTTGAACCAATTGGTAAGTCTCAATCATCATTTGATATAATATAATATTGTAAAGATGCTCGTATCTAGGTGTCTCCCCTTGATTATCTCAAAACCTTCCTTTTTGAATTACAAAAGTTGGTAGACTAATGTAAAAGTGATGCCAATACTAAAACTCAACCCAATGCTAATTCTACCATTAGTAGAAATCAACCTCAATTAGATAGCATCCCACTAGCTGAAGAAGAGCATATCTTTCCTTTCCTCTTCAAAGAGGAATAAATGTCAGTCCTAGCCACCTCCTATGGATAAAATCCAAATTTGTTCTATGTCTTTGTAAACATAAATGATCATAAGTTTAGTAATTGCATTATTGATTCTAGAGCCTCTGATACTTTCATTCCCTCTTCTATTTCTTGTACCCTTGGCTTGACCCTTACCAAGATGTTTGGAAATTGCTATTCCATGGATGCAAAGTAGATTCCTCTATTAGGTCAGGTAAAATATGCACTAGTAGCATTGGTCACTCACCCTGCAAAGAGAATGAAGCTAACCATCTTGGTAGCATATATTCTAGCCAACAACAACATGCTTTTGAGTAGAAGTTTATGTACACATGGTGGTGGAAATAAATATGGATTTTTCTCATGCCATTATTCTTATGGGGAATAAGAAAATCAACATAGAACTTAAGCAAAATACCAAATTCATGATTTTAAAATTTGATGATCCTAAGGCATAGATACTATATCAAGAGATGGAGTTTGGAAATTACATGATGTTCTCTAACTTTAATTATTCAGAAGAAAAACTAGATCCTCCTAGTGATCCAAGGATTTAGACCCTAGAGTTTTATGGTAGTTGTGCTATTGTTAGGTTTGGAGCTAGTGTGGTGCTTGTTTCCTCGAATGGAAAGATAACACAGCTCACAAACAAGGTCTAATTCTAGAATACTAACAATATAATAGAGTATGAAGCCTCATTGTTAGGTAAAATTGTTACGAACCAAAAAGGAGTGAAAATATTAGGAGATCAAGGAGATGTAGATCTTATAGTGAAGAAAGTTCAATCTCAATATATAATGAAGAATGTGAGACTCAGGAACTAGAAAAATAGGGTCTAGGATGAGACTGGAGAACTAGACACCTTCTCAAGACAAGTTCTTCCAAGGGAGCAAAATGTAAGGGCAGATCTCTTAGCTGCCACATACTCACTTCTTCTTCCACACCCAAATTTCATAGATAATCATTTCAATATATATGTCTTATTTAGAAAAAATGTTCTTAATAATGTTGAGACATGGAAGGTCTTCAATGAAGATAAATAATTTCAATCTTTCTTAGAAGGATCTAAGCCTTTTTAGTGATCAATACTTCAAAAGAAGTGAGTATTCCTACAAAGATTTCTCCTCGACATCAAAAAGGTGTTGGAGCTTGGAGTTGAATAACCCAAAGGTAATAAGATTCCTAGGCATCTCATTTCCCTTAAAAAATTGTTTGATAGGCATGATGCATTTATCAGAAGGGAAAAGGGTAGGAAAGGTGGAACTTTATGATGTAATGAACATTAGCACTAAATATAAATCCAAGATGGTTAATATCAGTAGTAGCTACTCAAAGGAAGAAAGAGCTAAGGTAAAGGGATTGCTGATAGAATACCAAGGCATATTTTCTTAGGGATATGAGGATCTAAAAACCTTTAGAAATGGTGAATTCAAGCACAAAATTCCCCTCAAGCTTGAAGCTACCCCGATTAGAAGTAGTGTAACCACAACCCTATGGTCTCAAATGCCACCTTTAGAGAAGTTCACAAGATTCTAGAAGTAAGAATTATCTATCCCATACACCATTCAACATGGATAGCTAATATTGTCCCTATCTGAAAAAAGATTAGGGAGATTAGAATTTGTGTGGATTTTAGAAATTTAAATTAAGCATCTCTGAAGGACAATTACACCTTTCCCAATATGGATCATCTATTGAAAATAGTAGCCAATTCTAAAATGATGTCCATATTAGATGGATTTTCAATTTTTTGGGTTTCAACCAAATCAAGGTAAACATGGAAGATTAGTTCAAGACAATATTCACCCCCCCTTGGGGAATGTTTGCATATAATAGGATTCCCTTTGGGCTCATCAATGTTGGAGCCACCTTTCAAAGGGCTATGAATTCATCCTATGCTGATCTAGAGGAAAAAATCATTGTCATCTACCTAGATGATCTTATAGTTTTCTTCAAAAAATGAGAGAATCACCTAAGGGACATGGAGAAAGTGTTGAAGAGATGTAAGGAGCATGGCATTTCACTCAATCCCAAGAAGTCAGTCTTATGTGTTACCAAAGTTAGATTGCTAGGTCATATAGTCCCTCAAGAAGGCATCAAGATTAGAGACATCTAGTAGCTCAATTTGCCAAGAAGAAAATCTAGAGTTAAATCATTCATTGGACAAGTGAACTTTTTAAGATTTGTGTCCCTAATTTCTCTAAAATTGCCAAATGCATAGTTGATATGATGAAAGGAAGTCAAAGTTTCAAATGGAACAATTATGGAAGAAAAGCTTTTAATAAAATTAAGGATGTTATATCCAAAGCACCTATACTGGTACATCTAGATTACACTAAGGAGTTCATATTGTATTTCTACACCTCAGCTCATATGCAATCTACAATACTCATGCAAGAAAACAAGGAAGGTATCCAAGCACCAATTTCTTTAATGAGTACTCCCCTTAAAGAGTATGAGTTGAGATATTCCTAAGTGGAAAAGCACACCTATGCAATGGTAAGAGGACTAAAAAAATTTAGGTTTTATGTCTTGCACTCTGATTCTATTGTATTTATACCTGATTTAGCTATCAAAAGCATAGTAACCCAATAAGAGATAGGTTGCAATACTAGAGGTGCATGGATAGAAAAAGTTAAATAATATGACATTGACCTAAAGCCAACTAAGCTAGTGCAAGAAAATTTCTTGTGCAAGATAATGGCAAAAAATCAAGACCAAGGTGAAGAAGAGGAATCTTTAAGAGCTCTAATGGTTAGTCTTCAAGACCCTTGGTTCTCAAACATTGCTTATTTTCTTACTTACAAAGATTGTCATAATGGACTGAGATACAAGAAAAAGAGAGACCTTAGGATTAAGTTAGCCAAGTATGTCATATATGATGACCAACTATATAAGAGTGATAGATGGAAAACATCAACAACAAAGATTACTTTGTAATTTCCATGATGATGCATGTGGTGGTCATTTTTCATCAACAGTCACAACATACAAGATTTTGAGGTAGTACTACTACTATCTTGGCATGTTCAAAGATGCATATGAATGGGTGGCCAAATGTGACAAGTGTAGGATGTTCTCCAGCAAGCCTTAATTGGTTGGTCTACCTCTAAAGCCAGTTGTAATGGCAGGCCCCTCTTAGTAGTGGGGAATTAACTTCATTAGACCAATCTGTTAGTAGGAATGTTGATGATACTACATTGGGGGAGTATCCTAAGAATCATAGAGTATCTATATATTGGATTTGTGACTATATTTGTCATTGATGTCAACATAGTAGTAATTTTGTTAAGACTGGGAGAATAGTAGTGAGCAATCTCATGATGCGTAGAAGTTAAGGAAGTTTTAGATGATGCATAGTGTAGGAAATTTTCCTAAGGTTGTCCTAATGACATGGTTTAAAGGACTAAGTCTAGTTTGATATTGTATGGAAGTTACACTTGATTTACTAGAAGTAGTGCAAAAATAGAGCACTAAAAAATAGAGTTCTGATGATCTATTGTTATCTTTCATATGAGATGTAATAAAGGTGATTTGTAGATAAAAATGATAAAGGATGATCATTTGGTGATGCTAGGATGTGCACAAGATGTGGTTTCACACATCTAAAGTTTTGTATAGACTATGATCTAACAATGTTGTTGTAATTGTGAATTAATTAATTATCTTATTTTAATTAACTAGGAAAGTCTCAAGGCTGACTCAAGGAATTATTATGAAGAAACAATATAAAGGAAATTTGTTTTTCTTATTTGTAATAAGGACTTGGATTAAGAGGATGAAGTGGAATTTGAAGCATTAGTGTGTAGTGCAAGAAGGAGTTGAATGCTTGTTGAATGTGTGTAAGTGATCCAAGGGATCATTAGATGCACAATATGGGATCTGGTTACAAGATTTGAAGGAGTAGAAGTTTGGTTGATAAGACAAAGATAGAGGAAGAAGTACATTTTAGTTCAATTATTCTGCAATGAATAATACATAGATCATCTGGACAGTGGGTTCTTTGATCTTGACCTTGAAGTTATTTGGACAATGGGTCCAACTATCTTCCACAACTCCTAACAGGGTCTATCCTCTAACAAGGAACATTTATATTAGTACATCATCTTGTGGGTACCATCCTCACTAGGGTTTTCCCTCTGATCAAGGGTTTCCCTAGTTAACATATTTGGTGTTAATTGTGTATGAGTATCTTCTTGTCATTTTAGTTTTTATTACTGACATGGTTAAGTTTTTTTAAGGTTAATTTTGATGATGATATTTGTATAACTAATTCAAGTCACCCCCCCACCTCAATTATATCAATGGACTATATATTATAACAATTGGTATCAAGGCATCAAGTCCTTGAAGATAAGGCTTAACAAATCTGGGAGATCAATGGAAAATATGTTCAAGAAAGATAGTTTGAGATTTGATGGGACCAACTATGATAGTTGGAATGAAAAGATGAAGACTCATCTATTGTGCATGGGTTCAGGATGTTGTCTTTTGATGAAAGCTAAGAAGGAAATTGTTGAAGAATTAAAGCTAGAGGAATGTAGTGAGGGAGAGAGAGATCTATTCATGTGTAACATGAGAGCTAGAGAAGCCCTAATATCAGCTCTTCCAAAGAATGAATACAATTAGGTAAAGAAATTTCAAACTTCTCATGAAATTTGGAAACCATTAGACGTTACTTTTAAAGGTGATGATCATGAAAATAGAATGAAATTAAAAAGTTGGATTTGCACATTTCAAGATGTTAAGATGATGGAAGATGAATCCATCAAAAATTATGGAGGAAGAATATTTGAATTTGTTGCAAGTATTTGATCTCTTGGTGGAACTAAACATAATGATGAGGTTATATGAAAGATCTTGAAAATTTTATCACCATCATTCAAGCATATAGCTTAGATGATTTAGCTAGTAATGCCCTACACCAAAGATTTTGCAGAGGAAAATTTTCTTAGAATATTAGAATCTATAGAAGCATAAATGAGATAGTCTAGAGAATTAGCTAGATCTGAGACAACTTTTAGTGCCATGCAAATTCAACCTAATCTATCAAGAAGTACAAGTACAAGAGGACACTTTTCTAGTTATAGAAGATCTAAAGAAGATAAGAAGATTGAACAAGGAATAGCCCTTCTGGTAAGAAGAGAAAAGGATGGTAAGAAAATCTTTAAGTGTTGGACTTATGATGAATATGGTCATTATGCATCTAAATGTCCTAAAAGAGAGAAAAAAATTAGAGGAAAATTTAAGCCTAGAAGAGATAAGGATAGGAGTTGTTTATATGCTAATGAGGATGAAGAATTTGATGAAAAGGATCAGAGTGAAAGTGATGATGAATTAGGGTATGTGGCTATTAAGGAAGATAACCTTGATAGAGAAATTAGAAAAGAGAGAGCTCTAGTTACCCAAGTTGAGAAGAAATCAAATTGTATAATTGATAGTGGATGTTTACATCACATGACTAGTGATATGAACAAATTTGTTAAATTCAAAAACCATGATGGAGGTATCGTTAGAGTTGGTAAAAATGCAGCCTTCCATATCACAGGAATTGGATCTATTACTCTTGATGGTAAAACTAACACTAATGATATTTACTTTGTTGATAGTTTGAAACATAATATGTGAAGTGTTGGACAATTGGTAGACAAGGATTATTTGTTGTAGTTCATAGAGAAGGCTTGCATTATCAAAGAAAAATATGATAAGTTGATTGGTACTAGAACCAGATCCACAGGTAATGTATTTTAGTTGAATCCTACTGAAATAACATGTTTGGTTGCAAAAGTTGATAATAATTGGTTATGGCATAGAACGTTTTTTCATATAAACTTTGATAATATTGTGAAAGTTAGCAGTAGATTTGCAATGAGAAATTTGCCAAAGATTATTAAGCCTACTAATTTTGTCTGCAAGGAATGTATTTTGGCTAAGCAAAGGAAAGTGTCTTTTCCTAGCAAGAAATTCTCTACTACAAAGAAATTGGAGATTTTTCACATAGATCTAAGTGGTCCTACAAGAGCCAAAGGATTATGTGGTGAAAGGTACATTATGATTTTTGTTGATGATTTCACTAGGATGATGTGGGTAGCATTTCTTAAAGAGAATTATGAAGCTTTTAAGAAATTTAAGATATTCAAGAATAGAGTTGAAAATGAATCCGGTGTTAAGATTAAGTGTTTAAGATCAAATAGAGGAGGAGAATTCACTTCTAAAGAGTTTAACATGTTCTATGAAGAGAATGGAATCAAAAGATAGTTATCTTCACCTATAACACTTGAATAGAATGGAATTGTTGAAAGAAGGAATAGGTTAGTAGTAGAAGCAACAATAGCGATGTTATTTGAGAATGATGTCTCAAAATTTTTTTGGAGAGAAGTAGTTAACACTACATTATATACTCTAAATAGAATACAGATCATAAAAGGTATGAGCAAGAAACCCTATGAGTTATGGTTTGGTCACTCATCATTAGTCAAGTATTTTAGAATATTTGGAAGTAGTGTTACATAAAGAGAGATGATGATATTGGTAAGTTTGGTTCTAGAATTGATGAAGGTATGTTTCTTGGTTACTCATTAAAAAGAAAAACATATAGATGTTTCAAATATAGAACTAAGATAATAGTTGAGTGCACAAATGTAAGGATTGATGAAAAAAATTGGTACCAAAGAGAAGATGGTAGATTATAATTCTGATTAAGAAGAGGATAATTCTAGATTTGTTAGATAGAATGTTAAGTTATTTTTGAGACTAATAATGATTTACAGAATGAAGTATCTATTGAACATAGATCTAAACCTAGGGAAGAGATCAGAGTTGAGATATCAACTCCTACTTCCAATAGAAACATGACAAAGAATCACCCTTCAAAGAATATAATTGGAAGCAAGGATAAAGGTGTGATGAAAAGGAATAGAGTAAATGAGGAATTTGTGTCTAATTTCTCAAGTGGAACCTAAGGGCAAAGATGAGGCATGTAAGGATGATCACTAGATGCAAGCTATGAAAGAAGAACTAGATCAGATTGTGAAGAATGAGACATGAGAATTAGTTCCTAGACCTAAAGACAAGAATGTGATAGGAACCAAATGTGTATTCAGAAATAAGATGAATGAGCAAGGAGAAGTTGTGAAAAATAAGGACAAAATTGTTTTCAAAGGTTACTCATAGAAAAAAGGTATAGATTATGAAGAAATGTATACACCCATGGCAAGAATGGAAGCAGTAAGGATGTTCTTGCCTTATGCAGCAAGCAAGAATTTTAAGGTTTATCAGATGAATTTCAAGTTAGCTTTTCTAAATGGAGAACTTGAAGGAGAAGTCTACATTAAGAAAACTAATGGATTCCCTCTGAAAAAGGATTAAGATTTTGTATGGAAACTAAAGAAATCATTGTATAGTCTAAAGCAAGCACTTAGAACCTGGTATGTAAGATTGGACAGGAATTTTTTAAAGCTTGGATTTATTAAAGGTACAACAGATGGTAATTTGTATTTGAGGAAAAATGATGACGGACTATTTATCATTGTAATATTTGTGGATGACATAATATTTGGAGCAAATGATGAAGAAAGTGACAAGTTTTTTGAAGAGATAAAAAATGAATTTGAAATGGGCATGATAGGAGAAATGAAGTTTTTCCTAGGATTGCAGATTGCGCAGAATAAAGATGGGATATTTATTTCACAAAATAAGTATCTAAAAGATTTTTTGAAAAGATTTGGTTTGGAAAGTTGCAAACCTATTGGTACACCCATGATAATTTGTCACAAGTTATCTAGTAAAGATGAGACACCTATAGTTGAGAAGAAGTATAGATCTATGATTGAAGGATTGTAATATCTGACACACATTAAACTAGATATAGAAAATGAAGTTGGGATTGTAGCAAGATTTCAAGATAATCCAAAAGAGTATCATTATGCAGTAGTAAAAAGGATATTCATACATTTGAAGGGTACATCTAATTATGGAATATGGTATGATAGATCAAGTGATTTCACCTTGTGTGCATATACTGATGCAAATTGGGTAGGTAGTATAGATGACAAAAAGATCACTAGTTGTGGAGAATTCTTTCTTGGAGGGATATTGGTTTCTTGGTTGAGAAAGAAATAAGACTGTGTATCTTAGAGTACAACTGAGGTAGAGTATGTTGTAGCAACAAATAGTTGTAATCAAGTTATTTGGATGAAACAAATGTTGAAAGATATTCGGATTGATTTTATAGAACCTATTATCATTTACTGTGATAACACAAGTATAGTAAGTATGTCTAAGAATCCAATATTGCATTCTAAGACAAAGCATATATTCATAAAGTATCATGTTTTGAGACAAAAGGCAGCAAAGAAAGAAATAAGGTTGTAGTATGTAAGCACTAAAGAATGGATTGTAGATATCTTTACGAAGCCTTTGCCTAAAGATACTTTTGAGTACCTAAGAGGTATGTTATGGGTTATGCCCCAACCTACCTTAGAGTAGTTGATGCAAGGAGTGCATCTATCCATTCGTATAGAGCACTATGGTTAGACTGAGCTAAATGTTGATGCTTCATGTATGGGGCAATATCTGATATGTACTGAGTCATGAAGGACTTTTGGTAATTGATATCTGGTATTTGGTATTGAAAAAAGTCTTTGGACACTCAATCTAGTTGATGATTTAAGAAATTGATTAGAAATTAGTATCATGATTAACACCTTTGACATTGATGTCAATGGGGGAGAATGTACATGAAAAACATATTGAGAGAATGTACATAAAAATTGAGAAGAAAAGAACATGTTGAGATGACAATGGGGGAGAGTTATCTCTTTAGGGAGATTTAGAAAGATTCATGTAAGTGTGCAAAAGAATATATAAGTGTGTAGAAGAATATGTAAGTGCCCAGAAGGATGTGTAAGTATGCAAATGTATCTAGAATGTATTGGAAGCTTTTTACTATGAAAAACTACTACCTATCCTAAATGAAGAAGAAGTATAGTACAGTGTTCTAGAAGATTTTAGATTAATGAAGAGGAATTGAGAAGATGACGGTAGTAGAGTACTATTTGGTGTTTTTGGAAGTTAGATGTTTTTCATCTATGTTTCAATCAATGCCAAAGGGGGAGATTTTTAGCATGAATATTGATGATACTACATTAGGGGAGTATCTTAAGCATTGAAGAGTATTGATATGTTGTAGACATGATTGTACTTGTCATTGATGTCAACATAATAGTAATTTTGTTAAGACTAGGAGAATAGCAGTCAACAATCTCATGATGCATAGAAGTTAAGGATGTTTTAGATGATGTGTAGTGGAGGACATGTTCCTAAGGTTGTTTTGATGATATGGTTTAAAGGACTAATTCAATGTTATACAAAAGTTACACTTGATTTACTAGAAGTAGTATAGAGTATGATCGATCACTATCTCTCATCTAAGATGTAATAAAGGTGATGCATAGATAATGGTGATAGAGGATGGTTTTATGGTCACACCAGCATGTGTGCAAGATGTGATTTCACACGTATAAAGTTATGTATAGACTACGAGCTGACAATGTTGTAATTGTGAATTAATTAATTATCTTATTTTAATTAATTAGGAAAGCCTTAAGGTCGATCAAGGAATTATTATGAAGATATAGTATAAAGGAAAGTTGATTTCCTTATTTGTAACAAGGACTTAGACTTAGAGAATCAAGTGGAATGTGAAGTATTAGTGTGCAGTGCAAGAAGGAGATAAATGCTTGTTGAATGCATGTAAGCAACCCAAGGGATCTTTGGATGCATAGTATGAGATCTAGTTACAAAATTTGAAGGAGTAGAAGTCTAGTTTATAGGACAGAGATAGAGGAAGAAGTACATTTTAGTTCTATTATTCTACAAGGAATAATACATAGATCATTTGGATAGTGGGTTCTTTGATCTTAACCTTGAAGTTCTTTGGGTGGTGGGTCTAGCTATCTTCCACAACTCCTAACATGGTTGGCACAACTCCTAACAAGGTTGGAATCTCCTAATAGGGATTCAAAGTCTCCTAATAGAGACTCATATGTAATGAATGTTGTAAAAAAACTCCTAACAAGGTTTATCCTCTAACAAGGAACATGTATATTAGTACATCATCTTGTGGGTACCATCCCCACCGGGGTTTTCCCTTTAATCAAGGGTTTCCCTAGTTAACATATCTAGTGTTAATTGGGTATGAGTATCTTGTTGTGGTTTCATTTTTTATTACTCACATGGTTAATTTTTTTTAAGGTTAATGTTGATGATGATTTTAGTATAACTAGTTTACGCCCCCCCCACCAGTTGTATTGGTGGACTATATATTCTAACACAATTAATCTGCCCTCCTCTACTAGTCATTTGTACATCATAACTACTATGGACTACTTCACCAAATGGGTGGAAGTAAAGCCTACCAAGCAACTAATTCTAAAGTTGTGTATAAATTTATCAAAGAGATCATTTGATAAGGTTTGGGGTCCAAATGAAGCTTTTCATGGACAATGCTTCTTATTTTTCTTCTATAGAGATTATAGAATTTTGTGATGACAACAACATACATATCAATCATTCATTAGACTATTTCCCGAAAGGAAATGGTTAAGTAGAGTCAAGCAATATGAACTTGATTAATATCATGAAGAAGTTGGTTTTTGAGAATTAGAAGAACTGGCACAAGAAATTACATGATGCGATATGGGCGGATAGAGTAACACCCAAGAATTCAATCAAGATCTCCCCATTCAAGCTAGTATATGGAGTTGAAGATAATCTTACACACCCATTAGAACTATCCATTTGTAAGCTACAACAAGTGATCGAGGATCCAATATTCCAAAATGGTTTTGAGAAATGCATTATGTATTTAAGTTGGAAGAAGAACACAAACAAATGGTTTATCATATTACAGAACATCAAAAACATGTGAAGTTATTCTTCGACAAAAAGGCCAGACCAAGGAAGTTCATGGAAGGTGAATTGGTCATGTTGTGGGATAGGAGGCATGAATCCATAGGTATGAATTAGAAATTTGACTCCCTTTGGAAACACTCTATCAAGATTATGCAAGTAAACTAGAACAATTCATTCATTCTACCGTATCCCTTTGGAGCGATTCTGTCATTTTATTACAATGCTCAGGATCTAAAGTTGTATCAAATTTGTAATTGAAAGCAAGTAACCCTTGTAGTTAATGTTAGTCTAGGTAGGTTTTCTTTGCTTCTTTCCTTGCTTTTTTTTCCCTACTTTCCTAGGTTAGTTTTCCTTTCTATTACATGCTTAGTTTAGTTGCATGCTATGATTGGTCATTCTGGCTAAGAAAAACCAGAGATTTTGGGTCCTTTCTTAGATATTTGCAATGCCTAAGTCCCTAGTCAGAGCCAATTGTTGCCAAGTTTTAGTCTTACCCTTAATAGATTGCAGTTATTGGTATTAAAGTGAGTCTATGCTCAATGTGAAGTCTAAGTATCCTTTAGGTTACTTACTTCTCATCTTTCCCAAGTACCTCCTAATCATGTTGTGTGGGTTTTCTATTTTTGCAGTGTGTGAGGCATTTAGATGATCAAGGCATGGTTGGGATGTGTCCTGAAATCTTCATCATGAGAAGTAAGTTATTCATTTTTTGTTCAATTTATTATCTTGCACTAGGATCCTCTTTCTTGCAGATCCCAAGATTTCAAGATGATTTTTCCCCTTGAGTGAACTATATCAAGTGGGTATCTAAACGATCAAGCCATAATAGTGAATAAAAAACTCTGAAGATGATTATGTCATGTTGGGAAGGCCTATAAAGCTATGAATCAAAGTTAGATTGAATTTCATTCAAATTTATTGAGGTAAAGTCAAGTGCTATGAGCGAACATGAATCTGTGACTTTTTTGTTGCATACTCATGAAAGTGAAGTTATTTTGTTATATTCTTGAAGCTATTTAAACTTTAGCTAAATTTCACTCCCAGTGATCAAATAGTGTCAAAACAATGTTGAATATATCATTTAGGACTCATAACTAGTAAGGCATGCTTGAGATCTAGCTTTAAGGCCATCAGATTGCGGTAAAAGGAATGAAGTGTTGTTAGTTGTAACCTAGTCTAAGAATTGGTGCTGAGAAAGGGGTTTTCCATCCCAAGGTAATGAAAAGGTTACTTAACCGGAGGTTTTGGATATAGAAAAACAAGCAACTTTAAAGCACAAATATTCCTCAGAGATGCTTGAAAGATACTTCTAGAGAAGTTAGTAATGGGAGTGAGACCTTGATAGGGTAATCTTTAAGAAACCACCTTTTAGAAGATATAAAATATTAGCAAACCTTTCATTATTTTGAAAAAAATAATTTAATTCTATTCATAAATATTTCAGTACTTTTATTTTAAAGATTATTTGTATTGCCAATTATTTTGGAATCATAATTTTTATATAGAAAATATTGGTGAATCTCAATAATAATAGAAATTTTATTAATCACCATAGAACATTACAAATGAAAACTAAATATTTTTTAACTCATGGAATATTATGAGGATCATTACATTATATTTTAAATCAATAGGGAAAAATAAATATTGTAGATATATCCCTAAATTAACTAATAATTATGATAATTGTTGGTGAATTAATTTTAATTTCTCCAATAGTATAATATTTAGGTGAATCAAAGGTTATTATATATCGAATATTATGATGAATCTTTGAATATAGATTTTTTAATAAAATAAATTATTGAGCAATTTTAAATATTTTAGAGCTAAAATTTATAAAAATATGGTGATCTAGATTGTGTTAAATCTTAAATTATTAGCCAAATTACTAGCCAAAAATTTCTAAAATTAGCCAATTAATGAATATTAGCTACTAAAAAATACCCTGGAACCTAATATAAAGAAAATGCAGTGCTAAATGCTCTAGGTGGAAAGTGAAAGAATGAAGTGTGCAAGAAAACAAAGGATCAATCCCCATGTTGCGATCCCGAATAGAAGGAAAGTGGTTTTGCAAAAAAGTTAAGTTTCTCTCTCTTTCCCACATGTGTTAATATTGTCAAGTATATTTGCATTCCAGATTCTAGAGAAAATTAGGGCACTTCCCATAAAGCTAAAGAATTTGTGTTGCTAAGTGATTTTTAGTCATATCACTTTACTTTAAGTGATGCAATAGTGCTTTCAAGAAATTAATATTTTACATGCAAATGAACAAAAAGTTCTTGGGAGCACTTCATCCAACCAATTTGATCTAAAAGAAAAGAAGAATAGAAATCTACTCCTAAATTTGCAACAAGAAAGATAATTCAAGTAGGTTGGCTGAGCATGGATAGATCAGATGAAAGCTCAAGGTCCCCTATTAGTTGAAAACTTGGGAAGCCTAGTGTTAGATGCTCACAAACTCAAGGATGCAACTTCAAATAATCAAACCACCATACAAAAGGTATCAGACAAGATGAAAGAGCAAATGGCCCTTCTGCAAGAAGTAATTGACATGAAAACAAGTGTTACCATTACTCATGGGATCCTCAAGATGAGCGATGAGTCACTATTTCACTGGAAACAATCCTTGGAGTTTGTTATAGAAATATCAATGAGGTCTACAAATGAGCTCATGGATGTGCATGACCTAGTGCAGAAGGTCATTGATAAGCTATTTCAACACTTAATGATATTGCACATAGAGTCATTTGTGTACACTAATGGAAAGCTTGTGGATATTGAGAGAATGAAATCGAAGTTCTTGGCATTTGTGGATGATATCGTTGATCCACTCAATGTTCAAGTGTCCAATATATTCCAACTCTCAATAGAAGGTGCAATTATAAGGAGAGAAATATATAATTTCTAGTCGAGGGTTGCCAAAATAGATGAATTGGCATAGATGCATGACTATTGGATGGCTCAACAGACAACATCATCATTCCAAATGTTGAAGAACCTAACAAAGTAACTAATGCCATGAAATCTTATAGAAGTAAGTCAGTTATGCCTAAGAAGGCATGATGTTTTGATGTTTTTATAGACACCTATTGTTCTTCCTCTTCTCTTTCATTTTGTAGTCATTCATGAAATTTTACCAATCTCTGTAACGGACAATGATTCAAGCTTGTCCTATTTTTAGTTTTTTTTGTTCAGAGATGCTTTGTGATGCAATCCTCCAATGTAACCAGCCATTTTGAGAAGGTCTATAAATGTAACCCTTTTAGAAGTTAATAAGGCCATTTTTAGAAGTTAGAATAGCATTGGTGGATGCTCAATTAAGGTAGGTGGAGGTAGACAACTTTGCATCAAGAACCCCACCTAATCTTAGAGAGTGTAGCAGAATAAGAAAGTGTTTAAGAGGTCCATGATGTAAAACCAAGGCTAGAGCTAACATAAACATGGGACTAAACATGAAGTAGTGTCAATCTATATCCCTGCTTAGAATTTGTACGAGTAGGTGAGAAATGCTTACAAGCTCAAGTAGGAGATGTTTGCAATTTCATTCATAGGCGAAGCCTATGCACATTCAGAGAACTAACACATAACACTTTAAAATGGTAATAAAGTAAGGGAAATTCTATTTTTTTAAATCTTTGAGCCTATACCTTGTTCTTTAAGGCTTAAATCTATAATTGTTTAGCTCTTAACATTCTCAAAGTTCTCATGTTTCTACTTTTGGCTAGCAAATGAATAAGTTTTGATGGTAGAAGATGTAAATATGGAATTTCATGCACTATGGGATTCCCTAAATCTTATTAATAGCACTGATAATTCTTGGCCAAGGGTTTTTTATTTATTTTGAGTCTAAATCTTTTTTGGGGGGATGCTGATAAGATTTATTCATATGAAAAATGAAATTAGATTTTCCTTTTTCTTGTTGTAAGTTAATCATCCTTTCAATTTCCTAAGTTTTTTAAAGTGTTGAGCAACTTGATTTTTTCCTCTTCATGCTCTCTAGTTAAGAGCATACCCCCAAAATCTAAAAACAAAAATCCATTGCATATCTTGCATTCAAAAGGGAGTTCTACCTTTCAATTCAATGCTCCTTGATAGATCACTACACTAACCCATTTTGTTGTTATTTTCTTTTTCCTCCATACACCATTAGACAAGTTAAGAGTCTAGGTATGAACCAAAAAGATAAGGAGACAAACTATTAACCAATAGTTTTCGATGACTCTACTAGGGAAGAGCTCATACCTCCTAAGTTTTCTTAAGTAAGTCTATCTGTCGCTATACTAAGAAACTTATAGATTATCTTTGAGACACTCAAATAATTGAGTCATGCATAACAACTTATAAGAAGCAACAGTGTTGCCTCATGAAGGACAAATCCCCATAGCGCAACCTAATCTTGGCTTCTAGGATGAACAAGAGGACATAATAAATCAATTGAATACCTTCACCTAGAAAAGATGAAAGTCCCTTGACCAATAGAGAAGAGTAAGCTTCACCTTAGAAAGAGAGGAAGCTAATGTTAAATATTGGGAGGGAGTCTTGTAGGAAGGAGGATTAAGAGAAGTGTGCACACTATGAACTAAGATAGTGCACCCTGGATCCTAAATATAATTGCACTTCTCATGGTAAAGGAAAAGTTGACCCTGTGTTTGAATAATTGTAGAAAGCTGAGTTTCCTATATTGGAAGATCCTATAGGAAGAGGGAGAGCCTACTTTCAAGATCCAATATATCTAGGTATCTGCGGTGCTCTTTTTCCAACACCTCACCCTATTTCCTAGATAGGCATCCATTCATCTTCATCCACACTCATATCCCATCTTTGTGGAGTAGCTACCCCTACTACTATCACTTTTTAGGCTATACCAATTATCCTTCCTACCTTAGTGCTTGTTCCTGGGGGGAATGCTATTGGCCCTTTGCAGCTTGTTGCCAATAATTACTTTCCTAGAGCTTCTCAAAAGAATTTTTCAAAATTCAATGGTGATGGAAAAGTTTTTTGTAGATGAGAACATTGTGGCTTTCTTTGCCGCATGCAGTGTTTTTTTTCCTCAACATGAGGATGTACCAGTAAGGATGTTCATGGAAACTTTGTTCAAATATGTAGCTGACTAGTTTCAACACCTTCTAGTAGGATGTATCACAACCTGGGTTGATATAAGGAATCAATTTGAAGCATGCTACAAGAGTACAGAAGATGAACACACTCTGTTGACCCAAATTACCCAGATAAAGAAGGAACCAAGCATTCCTATGAGAAAATTCATTGCAAAATTTAACAAATTGGTCAATAGGATTCCTCCTATAAGTAGATCTATTGCTAATAACTAGAAGATGTTCTTCATCAACTCCATGCCCCCTAACATAATTTTTCAAATTAGACATGTGCATGTGCCTAATCTACAGGTTGCTTAGACCCTGGTAATTGAATCGGTTGTAGCCAAGAAATGGAAAAGAGAGATTCAAAGTGGAGCCTCAATGAGTTCTACTACTAGTATAGTTAACAATTCTTAAGAAATGCTTTAGAAGTCATCTAATGAAATGATTTCCATGAAAATGAAAATGGGGAAAAAAGGCCCTTCATTCTAGGAACCCTATCAAGATATTTCTCATAGGCAACATGAAATAAAACAACTACAATTTCCATCTTCTGAACAAAAGTTTGCCATTGAAGCATAAGCAAAATATGTCTATGTTTCATCTAAGAGCAGATTAGGATGGTGATTCCTACCTGAAATGAATAGATACAAGCATCTTGCTACGAGCAATGAGCTAACAATTGAGTACCCCAAAAGTGAAGACCTTTTTTCTCCTCATAGTGTAGTGCCTACCCTCATTCACATCTTTTCTGGACATATTGTTGCTATTATTATCAGACTATGATGGACTAGTTTTATGTTGATGGATTAGTGGTATTGTTTTCACACTATCAGACATTATGTTATGGATTCAGTGGTTATGTGATGAGATCATTTAGACTTTACATTTCATGCATACATGATGATCATTATATTGTTTTCAGCTATGGTTGATGATTAGTTTATGGTTATTATCTCATGTGTTTTATTATGGATACTTACCCCATACTTGCATGTGTATGGTGTGCGTGTTTTCTTATTGTATGGCATTTCTCATGTGGTTAAGGAAAGGAGTCGTAGTCACCTGCTTAGTCAAGATCTACATGATGCACCACTTCCTGCCATTGTCTATTTAGCTTAGCATTATATATTGTATGTACATGCATGGTTTTTCTACAGGTTGCAGGTATCGAGTATCGACTTCTTTGAATTGCAAGGATGAGTGTACCCTATTATACTATCTCAATGATAAGAGAAGGGAGATAAATTCTCATGTCCAAATCCCAAACCTTTAAGCCAATTGTCCTAGTAAAGTAGGACAAGTATCTAGATATTTTACCCACCAAATGTGTCGGATGACATGATTTGTGATTTTTAACCCTTTAGACTGATTTTGAGTGATTTTCTCTATGATGGGTTTTCATATTTTATTTTGGAGGTCTATGGTAAATTTTCTATTAATTAAGTCTTAATAAACAGATTTAATTAATAAATTAATTATTTGAGAAAATTAATATAAAATATCATGTTATTTGATATTTTGATTATAATTAATTAAATGAGAATTAATTGAAGGAAAAGAATTAAATAAAAGAAAATTAGAAATTAAAATTAATAATAATAATAAAATAATAATAAGTAATAAATAAATAATAATAATAAAAGTTATAAAAATTAAAATGGAAGTTATAAATATTTAAATAGAAATTATATAAAAGTGAATTGAAGTTATAAGCTTGCATGGGAGTTAACGCACTTTTCTATTTCTCATGTGTTAACAACACAGGGATTAGTGCATCAATTAAGCACATGGTGTCTACAACCCTATGGCTCATCTTGAAGGTTGGAAAAGACCCATGCTTAGTTGGTGACACCTTCCAGCTGCTTCTAGAAGCATTCTAGATGTTTCCTGAAAGCTCTTTATATTCAGGCATTCATAGAGGCTTAGATATAGCAGTTGGAGTGCAAATTGGAGCATTGGAGGACTCGAGAACTTTGAAGAAGGGAGGAGCTTGCTCTGCGGGTTTATGAGGAAGAGAGAATTAGCATCAGAATCTGGGTAGATTCTTGTGATTTTACTTATGCTATTTCCGCATCATGCATTCCCTGTCTTCTTCGTGTTTTCCATATGTCTTCTGAAGAAATTCATAATTTATTGTGCATTCTCAATATGGGAAGATTAATTTATTTGAGAATTTTTATATGCATGGATCAAAGGTTTATGGGGGAATTCTAAAAAGTTGAAGTTGTATTGTTATATTGTCAATTTTCTTATACATACATACATATATATATATATATATATATATATATATATATATATGTATGTATGTATGTATGTATGTATGTATGTATGTATGTATGTATGTATGTATGTATGTATGTATGTATGTATGCTCATATATTGTGATATTATTACTTTTGCATATATTTGTATATATATATATACATATATATATATATATACCTTTATATATATATATATATACATATATGTATATATAATATATATTTGTTAAAAACTAGATAACATACCCGTGGGTGAAAATGTTTTAACAAACGTTTTAAACCAAATCGCAAATGGAAATCGCGTTAGCAATTTTAAAAATAATATCAACATTTTATATACATTGAGTCAGGGGGGGGACGAGACCCGCACCTCCCACTGCGGTCGCAATGTACCCCATCATAGGTGCTGCGACGGCAGTGGTACATAGTACCATTGACATCACAGGCCCTGCGACTGTAGGGTCCTACGTATCGGCAGTCGTATTATATAATGTGTGTTGTTTTTAAAAATGTTTGCCATATTCAATTTTGGCATTAATCGAATTTGATTAATTCGATTTTCTTAAATAATAAAATAATTTATATATTCATATATGTATTTATATGTATATATTTTAATAAATATATATATAAGTATGTATATAATATGTAAATACGATTATATGTTTTATAATTGTAAATTGATAATTGATTTATATCAAAGGCTCAAGATTAAAATTAATTGTTCTATTAAGTATATTAAATATTGATTTGGTGGGGGACGTTTGGATTAAAATTATAATTAAAGAATGGATTTGTATTCATGTATAAATGTTTATTCAAATTCTTTCTCTAAACTTGGAAACGTAAACTGAGACTTTTGCATTTAAATTCAAATAGTAAATTTAGCGAAACCAAAACATGTGTTTACATTGTTTATTCGCTATGTTATTGTTTTGGGTTTTGGGTTGACTAGTGTTGACTAGTTATAGGACGTCTACCAGAGGCTTGGGAGTTATGTGATTGTGATGTCATGATGATGTTTTAATCTTGATCTTTATAAACCCAACCATGGTTATGTGATGGAATGCTCTATGTATTGTTTGTAACTACTGATTGTTATAGTTGAGATTCTTAAGTATGAGACACTTGACTTAACCATTATTTTTGGTCATCGATCAGTTAACCTTGGTTATTTTCTAGTCGCCATGATGGGACTATGATGTAGATTTATTCTTGATGATGTCATGATGTGACATATTTGACTCAACCATTTTTGGATTCTTTGATCAGTTTGATTGAGATATATTTTGGTTATTGAGAACCATTGGATACTTTGATTATCAGTGACACCTCAATTGCCAATAGAGAGCTATTGTGATCATGATTTTCTATGGATGTTTGCTCATGGAGAATTGATGCTTTTATGCATATTTGATGATTTTATTATGGATTATCTTTTGTGATTTTTAGATTTATGATTCCATGAGCATTAGGGTACGATATCTGCATGTAGTGATAGGAAGTGGCTTGCAATGGGGGCCGGGGACCTAAGAGGTTGCCAGGGTAACTCATTGTAAGTTGGATTAATAAGTGATAACATTCACACCTAATACTAACAGAATGAACCTAAAAAGATAAGAGTTTTGTTCTCGCCCATGCCTTGAGTGCTTGTACAGGCTAGGATGGGAGTAGTGAGACACATGGTTGCGACCTTGCATTCCGTAGTATGCCTCGTTAGTATGAGAGGATACTAGTGGCCCCATCAAATCAGTATGGACCTATGAAGTTTAGCTAACTGCCAGGGTAACTTGTATGTGATAATTGCAATGACACTTTCCCGCTTGCATAGTAGGTTCCTACATGTCATTGTGTACCTTTGGGATTAGATGTTAGATTTTGTGTTCGAAACCTTTGAGTTAGTATACTTTTAGGATTCTTGGACTTATGGAGATTTGTGTATGTGTTATTGATAGCCTATTTGGGACTTGAGATTATCTCCTCAACACAATGGGAGTGGACCACTTAGGTACCACACAGTCTGGTGGTAGTGTATTTTCCACTCTTATCATTTTGAGATTTATTGAGACATCGTGGTTGTTGCGTCCTTCATGATGGTGGATATGTATCCTTTTCATTGATGATTAGCATATGTTAGATGATGTTATCTTATGCTTATATTTGCATGTTTGATTACTTTCTACATATGATGTTGTATATATTAGGAGTAACATTCCTACTATGTTAGTACCGATGATCTCTTCGGTGATTTGGAATGTTACGCACGGAGGGATGGCTAGGATCCACGATGGTCTAATGATGCTATTAATGGTTGGGAGGAACCATGCACTTAGTTTATTATGTTGATCTTTATGATGGATGTATATATCTTCTATGATGATGTATTATGTATATCATGTGATTTTCTTTACTTTGATATATCATGGTTTAGAATAGGATGATGTACCTTATTCTATGTATGTATTTTCTTTTGAGCTTGTCATACCTTGTGACATGTACAGTGGATGATTGAGTATTTGAAATGTAATGTATAAACATTGGACTTATCATTATTATTTCATGTGGATGTTGTACTAGATGGATTCATGTATGATAGATGTTTCTAGATGTAATCCAACGTAAAGGGATCTTTGAGAATGTAATCTATTATGTAACTTATGTTTTAATTTCAGATGGACATTACTATTGCTTCCGTTATTGTGCATAAGTTATACGTGGTGTTTACTTTCATGGAAAAAAAAATGCTACTAAACTTAGTGAAATTCTAGGTTAATTCTTTGGATCCCTTGGCAGGGCATTAGATTTAGTATCAGAGCCCAAGTTTCTACATTGGGAGCTTTTGGTATTTTGGAACAACTAGAACTTTGAACTATTAAGTGTATCTTTCCAAACTTGAACCAGGTGAACTTAAGCAGAACTTGAACTGTTATTTGAATATTTTTCATACTTCAACACTTAGTTTCAAAATTAGAAATTTTAACTTAAACCTAAACATAGAACTGAACTAAGTACCTTGTATTATTGTAGGATGGTATCTGGGACTAGGTCTTTTGTTAGAGGTCATGGTCATGGCAGGGCTGTCAGTGTCCATGAGTCTGCCCATGAGGGATCGGCTCATGTAGAGAGCAGGGAAGAGCACTCTAGTAGGCAGCAGGAAGAGAGCTGTAGAGAGGACCAAGCTGAGTCTGAAGAGGTTGGTTTGAGGCAGATGATGCAGACTATTCTAGAACATTTACCTCCTGTTCAAGAATAGTCCAAAGTGCATCAGACAGAACAAAAGCATAGACCCAGATCTAGAAGTCCTCGGAAGGATCGTCAGAGGTCTATTGTGTCCACTCAGATGAAGGATCTTTCAAGATCCAAGGTTAGGCCTTTCAATGGGAAAGGTTTTGGTTATGTGGCAGAGCAATGGCTTATTTCTCTCAATGGGATTTTTTCCATGTAGGAGTTCGACAGCAATGTTAAGGCAAGATTTGCGATCACTAATTTAGAGAATTTTGGGGCCACTTGGTGGATGATAGAGGAGAAGAAGTTGGGAATCAATATGAGTAGTGTTGCATGGGAGTTATTCCTAGAGAGTTTTTGTGAACAATTCCTACCAAAGGAATGGAAATAGCAAAGGGTTGATGAATTCCATAATCTCAGACAGTACACTTTGTCAGTGACTGAGTATGAGCGTAAGTTTTATGAGCCAAAAACCCTCAAGGATGCGGTACATCAAGCTATACTTGTTGAGAAAAGTGTCAACCTTGGTCAAGGTGGTTTTGTAGGAGCACTAGTAGCATCAAGATCTAAAAGCAACTACAATTCAGGTGCTAACAAGAAGTTTTCTTTCTCTAAGGGGAAACAGTATCAGCAGAAGTCTCAGCAGACACAGCGATAGAAGGGCTCAAATTCTCAAGCTCAAGGTGGTGGCAAAGGTTCTAACACCAAGAACAACCATAATGCTCAACGCAATAAATAGAATCAGTCCAATCAGCCAACTCAAAGTAGCCAATCTTTTGTGAGTAGGAACAGTCGTCAGCAATCAAATGTACCACCTATGGGAAGAGGTTCTAACAGAAATACAAAATGTTTTTCATATGGTCAGATTCCACATTATGAAACTCAGTGTCCTCAGTGAGCACCTCAGTTTTTAGGACCTAGACCTACTGTTTCAGAGCCTATAGTTGGTAATGCAGTAGAGCTCATAGAGTTTTTGTAGCAATTGATCAGCGGCAGGTAGATCATCAGGGAATAGTGGTTGAGACCACAGGTGCTATTAGAGGTATATATCTTTTAGTATTGTTTGATTCAAGAGCTACAGATTCATTTATTTCACCATCTATAGTTTCTAAGTGTAAGCTGGATGCGATGAAGCAAGATCGTGGTTGGCCAGTGGAACTAGCCTCAGGCATTAAGGTCTCCATAGATTCTATAGTTCATAAGTGTGGGCTTAGCTTAGGAAGCTTTGATATGGCAATGGATCTTCGAGTCATACCCCTTGGTTCCTATGATGTGGTTTTAGGCATGGGTTGGCTTAGATCTCATAGAGCTAGTATAGATTGTAGGAAGAAGATCATTTTGTTCCAAGATGACCAAGGGAATGATGTGCAGATAGTTGGGATACCGAGGCCTATATCTCTGCGGATGATTTTTGCTATGCAATTGAAGTGAATTTTTTGTAAGGGATTTTAGATATTTTTTGTTATGGTAAATGATCTTGATGAGGAAGATTCCATGAGGAAGACTTTAGATCACCCAATTTTGCAGGAGTACGCAGATGTTTTTCCAAGTGAGATTCCAAGCATGCCTCCGAAGAGGGACATTGACTTTAGTATTGATCTAATTCCTGGAGCGGAGCCTATCTCTAAAGCCCCTTATCACATGACGACATAGGAATTGGGTGAGCTACGTCTTTAGCTAGAGGAACTTTTGGCCAAAGGGAGCATTCAACCTAGTGTATCACCATGGGGAGCTGCAGTGCTCTTTGTAAAGAAGAAAGATGATTATTTGTGCCTTTTTATTGACTACAGATAGTTGAATAAGGTGACTATTAAGAACAGGTATCCTTTACCTAGGATTGATGACTTATTTGATCAAATCAAGGGAGCTACAGTATTCTCCAAGATTGATCTTAAGTCAGGATACCACCAGCTTCGCATTAAGGAAGCAGATATTCACAAGACCACTTTTCGAATGTGCTATGGGCATTATGAGTCCAAAGTGGTACCTTTTGGGTTGACTAATGCTCCATCAATTTTCATGAGTTTGATGAATCATGTGTTCCGATCTTATCTGGACAGGTTTACACTCGTCTTTCTTGATGACATATTGATATATTCTAAGACTCAGAAGGAGCATGAAGAACACCTGCGGTTGGTTTTGTAGTGTTTGAGGGACAATCGGCTTTATGCCAATGTAGCTAAGTGTGAATTCTTCAAATCAGAGATTTAGTATTTAGGGCATGTTATTTTAGGTGATGGTATTTTAGTAGATCTTGCAAAGATTAAGGCAATAATAGATTGGCCTACACCAACTAATGTGTCAGAGATTTGTAGTTTCATGGGTTTAGCCAGTTATTATCGCAGATTTGTCCAGAACTTCTCTAGGATAGCACATCCTATCACTTCTCTTCAAAGGAAAGGAAAGAAGTTTGTATGGATAGAGGAATGCGAGGAAGATTTTTAGAAGCTCAAGGAGCTTTTGACCAGTGCACCAATTCTAGCTATACCTAATCCAAAAGGTGATTTCATGGTATGTACAGATGCTTTGCTTGAAGGGATTCAGGAAGTGTTGATACAAAATTGATGGGTGATTATGTATGAATCACGTAAGCTCAAGGATCATGAGTTAAATTATCCTACGCATGATCTTGATTTAGCAGCAGTAGTTCATGCTTTGACTAGATGGAGACATTTCTTGTTGGGGCACAGATTTGAGCTACACAACGATCATCATAGTCTTCAATACATTTTCACTCAGCCTAATTTGAATGCTCGCCAGAGGCGATGGATGGAGTTTCTATGCGAGTATGATTTTGAGGTTAAGTACATTCAGGGTAAGGAGAATGTTGTGGCGGATGCTTTGAGTTGTAGAAGACATGTGGTATCATCAATGACCCTTAGGGTGGATTTGAGGAGTCAAATTCTTCACGCACTTCCTATGGATTCCTGGTATCAAGAAGTGTGCAGAGAGATAGATTCAAGGAAATCCTTGGAAGGAAAGTTTGCAGGTTATGTTCGAGAATCAGATGGTCTTTTAAGACATCTGGGGAGGATATATGTGCCATTTTTAGATGAGCTTCGCACCTTGATACTGGCAGAAGCCCATCATACACCTTACTCAGCACATCTAGGTGTCAATAAGATGCATGCTAATTTGAGACGTTTGTTCTTTTGGTCTGGGATGAAGCGACATATTGCTGATTTTGTGGCTAGGTGCCTTGAGTATCAGAGAGTTAAGGCAGAACATCAGCACCCAATTGGACTTTTGCAGCCTAGTCTCATTCCTTCTTGGAAGTGGGATATCATCTCCATGGATTTCATTGTAGGATTACCTATGACTTTTCAGCGTCATGATGCTATCATGGTCAGCATTGATCAATTGACTAAGGTGGCACATTTTTCACCGATTAGGTCTTCCTACAAAGCAAATTCTATAGCTAATGTCTTTATACGTGATATTGTGAGGTTACATGGTATTCCTAGAAAGATCATTTCTGACAGGGACCCTGTATTCACATCTGCATTCTGGACATCACTGCAGCATGAGCTTGGAGCGCAGTTAAACTTCAGTTCGGTATATCATCAAGAGACTGATGGTCAGACAGAGAGGGTGAATTAGGTTTTGGAGGATATGTTACAGATGTATGTGATGGATAGGTAGACACATTGGGAGGATTATCTCTACCTAGTGGAGTTTGCTTACAACAATGGGTATCATAGTTCTATTGGCATGGCACCATTTCAGGCATTATATGGACATCCTTGTCATACACCATTGAGTTGGGACAGCCTTGAGGATTGCATTCTGTTGGGTCCTAAGATGCTTCGTGATATGGAGCAACAGGTGGTGTGTATTCGTGAGCACTTGACTACGGCACAGGATAGGCAGAAGAAGTATGCCGATGCTCATAGGACTGATAAGCAGTTTGTTGTGGGTGATAAGGTTTTCTTGAGAGTGCATCCGCGAAAGATTCCAATCTAGTATGAAAAGGGTTCTAAGCTAGCACCTCGCTTTGTGGGACCATTCGAGGTTCTAGAGAGGATTGGCCTGGTTGCTTACCGCCTTGCTCTACCGCCTAGCCTAGCTCGCATTCATGATGTTTTCCATGTTTGAGTGCTTTGGCAGTATATACCTAATATTGTACATGTTCTTGATTGGAATGCATTGCAGGTAGAGAACAGGCAGCTGGCTTTGGAGCCGGTTTGTATTCTGGAGCAGCGGGAGTTGACCCTTAGGGGTCAAACCATCGAGCAGGTAAGGGTCAAATGGGACCCTACTGATGATTCTTCAGCTACATGGGAGGATGCAACCAAATTGAGGGAGTTATATCCCTACTTATTTGTAGGCTTCCACGAGTAACCCTAACCCAAGGGGGGGTAGATGTAGTGCCTACCCTTGTTCACATCTTTTCTAGACATATTGTTGCTATTATTATCAGACTATGATGGACTAGTTTTATGTTGATGGATTAGTGGTATTGTTTTGACACTATCAAACATTATGTTATAGATTCAGTGGTTATGTGATGAGATCATTTAGACTTTACATTTCATGCATACATGATGATCATTATATTGTTTTCAGCTATGGTTGATGATTAGTTGATGGTTATTATCTCATGTGTTTTATTATGGATACTTACCCCATACTTGCATGTGTATGGTGTGTGTGTTTTCTTATTGTATGGCATTTCTGATGTGGTTAAGGAAGGGAGTCGTAGTCATCTGCTTAGTCAGGATCTACACGATGCATCACTTCCTGCCATTGTCTATTTAGCTTAGCATTATGTATTGTATGTACATGCATGGTTTTTCTATAGGTTGCAGAATCGACTTTCTTGAATTGCCAAGATGAGCGTACCCTATTATACTATCTCAATGATAAGAGAAGGGAGATAAATTCTCAAGTCCAAATCCCAAACCTTTAAGCCAATTGTCCTAGTAAGGTAGGACAAGTATCTGGATATTTTACCCATCGAATGTGTCGGATGACATGATTCGTGATTTTTAACCCTTTAGACTAATTTTGAGTGATTTGCTCTATGATGGGTTTTCATATTTTATTTTGGAGGTCTATGGTGAATTTTCTATTAATTAAGTCTTAATAAATAGATTTAATTAATAAATTAATTATTTGAGAAAATTAATATAAAATATCATGTTATTTGATATTTTGATTATAATTAATTAAATGAGAATTAATTGAAGGAAAAGAATTAAATAAAAGAAAATTAGAAATTAAAATTAATAATAATAATAAAATAATAATAATAAGTAATAAATAAATAATAATAATAAAAGTTATAAAAATTAAAATGGAAGTTATAAATATTTAAATAGAAATTATATAAAAGTGAATTGAAGTTATAAGCTTGCATGGGAGTTAACGCACTTTTCTATTTCTCATGTGTCAACAACACAGGGGTTAGTGCATCAATTAAGCACATGGTGTCTACAACCCTATGGCTCATCTTGAAAGTTGGAAAAGACCCATGCTTAGTTGGTGACACCTTCTAGCTGTTTCTAGAAGCATTCTAGATGTTTCCTGAAAGCACTTTATATTCAGGCATTCATAGAGGCTTAGATATAGCGGTTGGAGTGCAAATTGGAGCATTGGAGGACTCAAAAACTCTGAAGAAGGGGGGAGCTTGCTCTGCAGGTTTCTGAGGAAGAGCAAATTAGCATCAGAATCCAGGTAGATTCTTGTGATTTTACTTATGCTATTTCCGCATCATCCATTCCCTGTCTTCTTCATGTTTTCCATATGTCTTCTAAAGAAATTCATAATTTATTCTGCATTCTCAATATGGGAAGATTAATTCATTTGAGAATTTTTATATGCATGGATCTAAAAGAACACGGGGCTAGGGTTGAGATTGATAGTGAAACCCATTAGATTAATTATTGGAAATTTTGGGAGATCAA
This sequence comes from Cupressus sempervirens, assembly GCA_028749045.1. Lineage (NCBI taxonomy): Eukaryota > Viridiplantae > Streptophyta > Pinopsida > Cupressales > Cupressaceae > Cupressus > Cupressus sempervirens. The sequence continues at coordinate 696,071,538 of CM053784.1, forward strand.
AGGTTTATGGGGGAATTCCAAAAAGTTGAATTTGTATTGTTATATTGTCAATTTGCTTATACTTACATATCTATATATATATATATATATATATATATATATATATATATATATGCTCATATATTGTGATATTATTAATTTTGCATATATTTTTATATATATACATACATATATATATACCTTTATATATATATATACATATATATTTATATATAATATATATTTGTTAAAAACCAGATAACATACTCGTGGGTGAAAACGTTTTAACAAACATTTTAAAATAAATCGTAAATGGAAATCACGTTAGCGATTTTAAAAATAATATAAACATTTTATAAACATTCAGTTGGCGGGGAGGACGAGACCCGCACCCCCTCCTGCGATCACAATGTACCCTATCGTAGGTGCTGCGATGGCAGTGGTATGCAGTACCACTGACGTCACAGGCCCTGTGACCGTAGGGTCCTTGGTACCGGCAATCATATTATATAATGTGTGTTGTTTTTAAAAACGTTTGCCATATTCGATTTTTGGATTAATCAAATTTGATTAATTCGATTTTGTTAAATGATAAAATAATTTATATATTCATAGATGTATTTATATGTATATATTTTAATAAATAAATAAATATATATATATATATATAAGTATGTATATAATATGTAAATACGATTATACATTTTATAATTGTAAATTGATAATTGGTTTATATCAAAAGCTCAAGATTAAAATTAATTGTTCTATTAAGTATATTAAATATTGATTTGGTGGGGGACGTTTGGATTAAAATTAAAATTAAAGAATGGATTTCTATTCATGTATAAATGTTTCTTCAAATTCTTTCTCTAAACTTGGAAACATAAATCGAGACTTTTGCATTTAAATTCAAATTGTAAATTTAGCAAAACCAAAACATGTGTTTACATTGTGTATTCGTTATGTTATTGTTTTGGGTTTTGAGTTGACTAGTGTTGACCAGTTATAGGACGTCTACCAGAGGCTTGGGAGTTATGTGATTGTGATGTCATGATGATGTTTTAATCTCGATCTTTATAAACCCAACCACGGTTATGTGATGGAATGTTCTATGTATTGTTTGTAACTACTAATTGTTATAGTTGAGATTCTTATGTATGAGACACTTGACTTAACCATTATTTTTGGTCATTGATCAATTAACCTTGGTTATTTTCTAGTCGCCATGATGTGACTATGATGTAGATTTATTCTTGATGATGTCATGATGTGACATGTTTGACTCAATCATTTTTGGAGTCTTCGATCAGTTTGATTGAGATATATTTTGGTTATTGAGAACCATTGGACACTTTGATTATCAGTGACACCTTAGTTGCCAATAGAGAGCTGTTGTGATCATGATTTTCTATGGATGTTTTCTCATGGAGATTTGATGCTTTTATGCATATTTGATGATTTTATTATGGATTATCTCTTGTGATTTTGAGATTTATGATTCCATGAGCATTAGGGTAGGATATCTATATATACTAATGGGAAGTGGCTTGTAATGGGGGTCGGGGCCCTAAGAGGCTGCCAGGGTAACTCGTTGTAAGTTGGATTAATAAGTGATAATATTCACACCTAATACTAACTGAATGAGCCTAAAAAGATAAGATTTTTGTTCTCGCCCATGCCTTCAGTGCTTGTATAGGCTAGGATGGGAGTAGTGAGACAAATGGTTGCGACCTTGCATTCCGTAGTATGCCTCGGCAATATGAGAGGATACTAGTGGCCGCATGAAATCAGTATGGACCCACGAAGTTTAGCTAACTACCAGGGTAACTTGTACGTGATAATTGTGATGACACTTTCTCGCTTGCATAGTAGGTTCCTACATGTCATTGTGTTCCTCTAGGATTAGATGTCAGATTTTGTGTTTGGAACCTTTGAGTTAGTATACTTTTAGGATTCCTAGACTTATGGAGATTTGTGTATGTTTTATGGATAGCCTATTTGGGACTTGAGATTATCACCTCAGCACGGTGGGAGTGGACCACTTAGGTACCATGTGGTCGGGTGGTAGTGTATTTTTCACTCTTATCATTTTGAGATTTATTGAGACATCGTGGCTGTTGCATCCTTCATGATGGTGGATATGTATCCTTTTCATTGATGATTAGCATATGTTAGATGATGTTATCTTATGCTATATTTGCATGTTAGATTACTTTCTACATATGATGTTGTATATATTAGGAGTAACATTCCTACTATGTTAGTACCGATGATCTCTTCGATGATTTGGAATGTTACGCACGGAGGGATGGCTAGGATCCACGATGGTCTAATGATGTTATTAACGGTTGGGAGGAACCGTGCACTTAGTTTATTATGTTGATCTTTATGATGGATTTATATATCTCTTATGATGATGTATCATGTATATCATGTGATTTTCTTTACTTTGATGTATCATGGATTAGAATAGGATGATGTACCTTATTCTATGTATGTATTTTCTTTTGAGCTTGTCATACCCTGTGACATGTACAATGGATGATTGAGTATTTGAAATGTAATGTATAAACATTGGACTTATCATTATTATTTCATGTGGATTTTGTACTAGATGGATTCATGTATGATAGATGTTTCTAGATGTAATCTAACATAAAGGGATCTTTAAGAATGTAATCTATTATGTAACTTATGTTTTAATTTTAGATGGACATTACTATTGCTTCTGTTATTGTGCATAAGTTATATGTGGTGTTTACTTTCATGGGAAAAAAAATGCTACTAAACTTAGTGAAATTCTAGGTTAATTCTTTGGATCCCTTGGCGAGGCATTACATTTGGTATCAGAGCCAGAGTTTCTACATTGGGAGCTCTGGGTATTTTGGAACAACTACAACTTTGAACTATTAAGTGTATCTTTCTGAACTTGAACCAGGTGAACTGAAGCAGAACTTGAACTGTTATTTGAATATTTTTCATACTTCAACACTTAGTTTCAAAATTGGAAATTTTAACTTAAACCTAAACATAGAATTGAACTAAGTACCTTGTACTATTGTAGGATGGTATCTGGGACTAGGTCTTCTATTAGAGGCCGTGGTAGAGGTCGTGGTCATGGCAGGGCTGTCAATGTCCATGAGTCTGCCCATGAGGGATCGGCTCATGTAGAGAGCAGGGAAGAGCACTCTAGTAGGCAACAGGAAGAGAGCCGTAGAGAGGACCAAGCTGACTCTAAAGAGGTTGGTTTGAGGTAGGTAATGCAGACTATTCTAGAACATTTACCTCCTGTTCAAGAACAACCCAAAGTGCATTAGATAGAACAAGAGCATAGACCCAGATCTAGAAGTCCTCGAAAGTATCGTCAGAGGTCCATTGCATCCACTTAGATGAAGGATCTTTCAAGATCCAAGGTTAAGCCTTTCAATGGGCAAGGTTCTAGTTATGTGGCCGAGCAGTGGCTTATTTCTCTTGACAAGATTTTTTCCATGCAAGAGTTCGACAGCAATGTTAAGGCAAGATTTGTGATCACTAATTTAGAGAATTTTGGGGCCACTTGGTGGACGATAGAGGAGAAGAAGTTGGGAATCGATATGAGCAGTGTCACATGGGAGTTATAACTAGAGAATTTTCATGAACAATTCGTACTAGAGGAATGGAAACAGAAAAGGACTAATGAATTTCATAATCTCAGACAGTACACTTTGTCAGTGACTAAGTATGAGCATAAGTTTTATGAGCTCAAGTCTTTTTCAGGGTTCAGTGAAAATTCAGCTCAATAGACACAACATTTTATTAGGGGTTTGAATAACCGTATTATTGGGGGAGTCAAGGTATTTGAGCCAAAAACCCTCAAGGATGTGATACATTGAGCTATCCTTGTTGAGAAAAGTGTCAACCTTGGTCAAGGTGGTTTTGTAGGAGTGCCAGCAGCATCAGGATCTAAAAGCAACTACAATTCAGGTGGTAACAAGAAGTTTTCTTTCTCCAAGGGGAAACAATATCAGCAATAGTCTCAACAGACACAGCAATAGAAGGGCTCAGATTCTCAAGCTCAAGGCAATGGCAAAGGTTCTAACACCAAGAACAACCACAATGCTCAATGCAATAAATAGAATCAGTCCAATCAGCCAGCTCAGAGTAGCTAGTCTTTTGTGAGCAGGAATAATCATCAGCAATCAAATGTACCACCTATGGGAAGAGGTTCTGGCAAAAATATAGAATGTTTTTCATGTTGTCAGATTGGACATTATGCAGCTTAGTGTCCTCAGCAAGCATCTCAGTTTTTAGGACCTAGACCTATCATTTCAGAGTCTACAGTTGGTGATGCAGGTAGAGCTCATAGAATTTTTGCAGCAATTGATTAGCGTCAGGCAGATCATCAGGGAACAGTGGTTGAGACCATAGGTGCTATTAGAGGTATATCTCTTTCAGTATTGTTTGATTCAGGAGCTATAGATTCATTTATTCCACCATATGTAGTTTTTAAGTGTAAGCTGGATGCGGTGAAGAAAGATCGTGGTTGGCAAGTGGAACTAGCCTCAGGCATTAAGGTCTCCACAGATTCTGTAGTTCATAAGTGTGGGCTTAGCTTAGGAATCTTTGATATGACAGTGGATCTTTGAGTCATACCCCTTGGTTCCTATGATGTGGTCTTAGGCATGGACTTGCTTGGATCTCATAGAGCTAGTATAGATTGTAGGAAGAAGATCAATTTGTGCAAGGATGAAGAAGATCCATAAGGGAAGTTGGATATTTTTTGTTATGGTAAATGATCTTGATGAGGAAGATTCCGTGAGGAAGACTTTAGATCACCCGATTTTGCAGGAGTACATAGATATTTTTCCAAGTGAGATTCCAGGCATGCCTCCGAAGAGGGACATTGACTTTAGTATTGATCTAATTCCTGGAGTGGAGCCTATCTCTAAAGCCCCTTATCACATGACGACACAGGAATTGGGTGAGCTACGTCTTCATCTAGAGGAACTTTTGGCCAAAGGGAGCATTTGACCTAGTGTATCACCATGGGGAGCTCCAGTGCTCTTTGTAAAGAAGAAAGATGATTCTTTGCGCCTTTGTATTTACTACAGACAGTTGAATAAGGTGACTATTAAGAACAGGTATCCTTTACCTAGGATTGATGACTTATTTGATCAGATCAAGGGAGCTACAGTATTCTCCAAGATTGATCTTAAGTCAAGATACCACTAGCTTCGCATTATGGAAGCAAATATTCACAAGACCACTTTTTGAATGCGCTATGGGCATTATGAGTTCATAGTGGTACCTTTTGGGTTGACTAATGCTCCATAAATTTTCATGAGTTTGATGAATGGTGTGTTCCGATCTTATCTGGATAGGTTTGTACTCGTGTTTCTTGATGACATATTGATATATTCTAAGACTCAAAAGGAGCATGAGGAACACCTATGGTTGGTTTTGTAGTGTTTGAGGGACAATCAGCTTTATGCCAATGCAGCTAAGTGCGAATTCTTCAAATCAGAGATTTAGTATTTAGGGCATGTTATTTTAGGTGATGGTATTTTGGTAGATCTTGCAAAGATTTAGGAAATAATAGATTGGCCTACACCGAGTAAACTGTAAAAAATTCATAGTTTCATGGGTTTAGCCGGTTATTATCGCAGATTTGTCCAGAACTTCTCTAAGATAGCTCATCCTATCACTTCTCTTCAAAGGAAAGGAAAGAAGTTCGTATGGACAGAGGAATGTGAGGAAGCTTTTTAGAAGCTCAAGTAGCTTTTTACTAGTGCACCGATTCTATCTATACCTGATCCAGAAGGTGATTTCATGGTATGTACAGATGCTTCGCTTGAAGGGATTGGGGCAGTGTTGATGCAGAATGGATGGGTGATTGCGTATGAATCACGTAAGCTCAAGAATCATGAGTTAAATTATCCTATGCATGATCTTGAGTTAGCAGTAGTAGTTCATGCTTTGACTAGATGGAGACATTTCTTGTTGGGGCACAAATTTGAGCTACACAGCGATCATCGTAGTCTTCAGTACATTTTCACTGAGCCTAATTTGAATGCTCGCTAGAGGTGATGGATGGAGTTTCTATGTGAGTATAATTTTGAGGTTAAGTACATTCAAGGTAAGGAGAATGCGGTGGTGGATGCTTTGAGTCGCAGGAGACATGTGGTATCATCAGTGACCCTTAGTGTGGATTTGAGGAGTCAAATTCTTCACGCACTTCCTACGGATTCCTGGTATCAGGAAGTGTGTAGAGAGATAGATTCAGGGAAATCTTTGGAAGGAAATTTTGCAGGTTATGTTCGAGAATCAAATGGTCTTTTAAGATATCTAGAGAGGACATATGTGCCATTTTTAAATGAGCTTCACACCTTGATACTAGCAGAATCCCATCGTACACCTTACTCAGCACATCGAGGTGTCAAGAAGATGCATGCTGATTTGAGACGTTTGTTCTTTTCATCTGGGATGAAATGAGATATTGCTAATGTTGTGGCTAGGTGCCTTGAGTGTCAGAGAGTTAAGGCAGAACATCAGCACCCAGTTGGACTTTTGCAGCCTAATCTCATTCCTTCTTGGAAGTGGGATATCATCTCCATGGATTTCATTGTAGGATTATCTATGACTGTTCGGCATCATGATGCTATCATGGTCAGCGTTGATCAATTGACTAAGGTGGCACATTTTTCATCGATTAGGTCTTCCTACACAGCAGCTTCTGTAGCTAATGTCTTTATGCGTGATATTGTGAGGTTACATGGTATTCCTAGAAAGATCATTTCTGACAGGGACCCTGTATTCACATCTGCATTCTGGACATCACTGCAGCATGAGCTTGGAGCGCAATTAAACTTCAGTTTGGCATATCATCCAGAGATTGATGGTCAGACAGAGAGGGTGAATCAGGTTTTGGAGGATATGTTACGGATGTATGTGATGGATAGGCAGACACATTGGTAGGATTATCTCTACCTAGTGGAGTTTTCTTACAACAATGGGTATCATAGTTCTATTGGCATGGCACCATTTCAGGCATTATATGTATGTCCTTGTCGTACACCATTGAGTTGGGACAGCCTTGAGGATTGTATCTTGTTGGGTCCTGAGATGCTTCGTGATATGGAGCAACAGGTGGTGTATATCCGTGAGCACTTAACTATGGCACAGGATAGGTAGAAGAAGTATGCCAATGCTCATAGGACTGATAAGAAGTTTGCTATAGGTGATAAGGTTTTCTTGAGAGTGCATCTGCGAAAGAGTCCAATCTGGTATGGAAAGGATTCTAAGCTAGCACCTCACTTTGTGGGACCATTCAAGATTCTAGAGAGGATTTGCTGGGTTGCTTACTACCTTGCTCTACCACCCAGCCTAGCTCGCATTCATGATGTTTTCCATGTTTCAGTGCTTCGGTAGTATATACCTGATATTGTACATGTTCTTGATTGGAATGCATTGTAGGTAGAGGACGGGCAGCTGGCTTTGGAGCTAGTTCATATTCTGGAGTAGCGAGAGTTGACCCTCAAGGGTTGAACCATCATGCAGGTAAGGGTCCAATGGGACCCTATCGATAATTCTTCAGCTACATGGGAGGATGCAGCCAGATTGAGGGAGTTATATCCCTACTTATTTGTAGGCTTCCAGGAGTAAGCCTAACCCAAGGGGGGGTGGATGTAGTGCCTACCCTCGTTCACATCTTTTTTGGACATATTGTTGCTATTATTATCAGACTATGATGCACTAGTTTTATGTTGATGGATTAGTGGTATTGTTTTGACACTATCACACATTATGTTATGGATTCAATGGTTATGTGATGAGATCATTTAGACTTTACATTTCATGCATACATGATGATAATTATATTGTTTTCAGCTATGGTTGATGATTAGTTGATGGTTATTATCTCACGTGTTTTATTATGGATAGTTACCCCATACTTGCATGTGTATGGTGTGCGTGTTTTCTTATTGTATGGCGTTTCTGATGTGGTTAAGGAAGGGAGTCGTAGTCACCTGCTTAGTCAGGATCTACACAATGCACCACTTCCTGCCATTGTCTGTTTA